>OY987185.1:11925982-12384559 GCA_963920625.1 Dinocampus coccinellae | reverse complement strand
AATACTATATTATACAGGGCCGTACGAATATAACGCGCTAGATAATCAAATTCAATATAATATATTATTGGACAAATAATATAGTTCAAATACCTGTGATCAATACAATAATAAATTAATAAATGAATACTTTGAATAATTAATAAATAAAATTATTTGTGAGGATTTTTCCTGTTTTTTCTCTCCTATTAAAAAACAGGTGGCATCCCAAAGGGAACAGCGTCGTCCAACCGGTTCTCCGGAATAAAGGGACCAAAACAGCTAAGTGTAAATTTTCATAACATAGAATTTCAGCTGGGACCGGAGAAACGTGACAATATATATATATTGTGACGTTACATTCGGGTAACGTCTCCGGTGGTACAGGCGGTGCCATCTAGGGCAACTGCCCTTTGCAGTGCAATCGATAAATCTATCGATTATGAATATTCAGACAATTAATTAGCCAAGAAGACCGCGTGAGGCGTGGTCAATCACCGCGTGGTGCCGGCTAGCAAAACGTGGCTAGACCGGCCATTGTGCAAGGATTAGCCTACGAATTCTTCCAGCGACCAGACGTGTATGAGCAAAGCGAAATTAAATAGTGAAAAGTAACGTATTGAAATTGTTTAAAGTGATAAAAAGTGTAGAAGTATTAGGTATGACGATCTGTGAGAAGTAATTGAGGGTGAAAAAGCAATAAAGTGTATTGAATATTAAATATTGTCGAACAATTGAACAAACTATTAGTGAAAAAAAAATTATTGAAAGTGTGGTGCGAGTCTTGCTGCTGCGAGGAGAGCTTCGTCCACATCCATCGACCTGATTCAACAAGAAGTCATCTAGACTCATCTTGCTTCCGTAAATATTATTATTCATTAAATTAATATAATAAAAAATAGCTACGTTGGCTGTAAGGTACTATAGACATAGAATAAATTACGGCGTGGACTATCCACGCATAGAGACAATAGTGGGGCGCGTGGTGACGTAGGCGCTGTGACGTCACGCCCGCATCGTTGTACTACCGCTGCACTGCCTTCCTTTCCCATATTGCCGTCCGCGCAATACTATACAGGGCCGTACTAATGTAATGGGCCAAGTAATTAAATTGAATATTGCTGAATAAATAATAGATTTAAAATTCCTACGATTAATAAAATGATAATAAATAAATACTTTGGATAATTAATAATAAAATTATCGTTATTACCTATGAAGATTTTTCCTGCTTTTTCTCTTTGACCAAAAAACAGGTGGCATCCCAAAGGGAGAATTTCAACCGCTTCTCCGGAGGAAAGGGACAATAAAGCTAAGTGTAAATTTTTATAATACAGAATTTCAGCTTGGACCGGAGGAATGTGACAATATATATTTGGACTGTTTTGATTGTAAGAAAATTAGAATCAGTAATATTCCATTCGTAAAATGAATTTTAAATAAAAGCAGTAATAATTATGATAACACGAAAGAAAAATATATATATTATAAAAACGAGAAGTTTAAACAATAATTTATACAATTATTGTCGAAAAAATATTTTTATGAACATTAATTTATAGTTTATAGAATTAATAAGAATTTATTGACAAAAAAATAATAATTTATAAACATTGTATAAATATATAATATGCATGTATACATATATATAATGCCCACTGCTTCACTGCTGACCCAACAGTATGGTAGTGGGGGTTAATTGGATACACTGGCAGTAGGGATAGCTCACATGGAACGATTTCATAACGAGTAATAAATTTTATTGCTTGTACGTTAAATACGTTCAATTCTTGGTAAGTTGAAGAAGTTGAGAATAAGTTGGAATTTGGGTTGATAATCCGCAAAAACAAGAGAAATACGTTGTATGAGGCGGGAGTAAATTGAAAATTCCGACTAGGGGAAGCACTCCTCAAAACGGGGTAATTTTGAGGAAAAAGCGTCCCAATTTGTCCATTTTCGAAGAAATAGGCTTTCGTACGAAAACAACTCATTTTTCGGAAATTCATGACTTCTTGGTGATTGGCTGAAAAATTTGGGAGGATTCAGGGAAGCGTTTCCTTGGGGGGTAGAATAATATTCGGAAAATTCAGCCAAATTGAGTGAGATCAGATCTGGAAGTGGTCGATTTGGCATGGAATGTATCTTTTGTATGTATGTATGTATGTATCTATATATCTATGTATGTATCTATGTATCTATGTATGTATGTATCTATGCATGGGAAAAAATTTCGCAATAGATAGCTTTATTCAGATTTTGCATCATATCTCTAAAACTATGGACGTTTATGTACTGAAAATGTAGTGCTGAAATATTCTCACAACATTATAAATGAAACGACCATACCTCGCATACACGTGATAGATAATTCCTCAGGTATAGTCTCACAAATTTGTGAAAAACAATATGTAAAGATACCTACTTTCTATAGTTCATCTCATAACTTTTTTTCAAAGTATGTCACATTTAAAATTTAATGAAATAAAAATTCACCGAATAGAATCTAAAATATGAACCTTCGCGTTATATAGATATTCATATTTTCATCTAATGCAAATTACATTCATTTATATATATACGTATAAATTTTTCATATTGCCTGATATTTTTTGATATTTAAGAACATAACATACATGGAATTTCAAATATTTATGTGTATTTTATTACTCCCAAGAGACAGAAGCATATGGATTCACGAAAATGTTAATGCGAAAATTCATGGGTAGCCAGGTAAGAGCGAAACATCTGCTTTCTATTCTGACTTCATGATCTTATTATTGCCCATGTTCCGTACATTGTTAGCTGTTGAACTGTCCTCGTCAAATTGCCCATACATTTCTCCAATGTCAATTTCAGACTCATATTTCAATCAATAAATGAATTCATTCATTAATGAATAAATTGAAAGAAAAAACTCTTTCAATTCCTCAATCAAATTGTGTACATGTATAATATTTGCACGTGTAGGGAAATAATAGATTTGTATATTACTTTACTTCACATACAAAATTATATAAATGGAAATTTCTATTATTATTAAGAAATTGAATGAATTATCTTCATCACATCATTTGATTATATGCAAATTTATAATATATTCATTTCAAAATGAAAATATATCATTATTTGCGTACAAAAATTCAATTTAAAGATATTTTTTATCTATTATGTTGTTTATATTTGTATATTGAATAATAAACAGAAGAATAAACGTATTTTCATAATACAATATGTAAAATGAATAATCTATGTAAATACCATTTCACTATCTATCGATGTAAGTACGCATTTCAAGATAGGTTCGCATATACAAACATACATACTACATATGTATGTATGTTGCGACGGAATTTCTCCTTCCGTCCTTGGTTCGTCGAGGAAATCTGAAAAGCAAAATAGGAGGGTGACGGCCGGCATGGGATGTCCAAAGCAAAACACTGATCGGACAATGAAAATTCCGATTGATTCGCGGAATTTTATCTTACAAAGGAAATTTTATTAACATGAAGATAGATATAGAATCTGTACAAAAGAAAATTTAATTATTCAAATGATGAAGAAAAGGAATATGAGATTTATACTTTGCTGAAAATGAACAAAATAGAATAACAAATAAATTCGACCGCAATTAACTGATGAACAATAAAATATTTATGTGAACTAATAATTTTTCTCATGATTAACAGAGATAATTTTTACAGTAATTCACACACGGCCGCTCTCACACACACATAGTGGAATTCGTCCACTCATATAATTCAATTTACAACGTTGTGCCGCATGCACACAATATTTAATTGAATAATTAATTGATGTCCAGATTTAATAACGCGGTACAATCGCGGTAGTATCACCCGTAAAACCGCCAATCCATACAAGGTATTGCCAACACGCAATCATACAATGTCTACTTAATTTATCAAGCCAAAGTGTACGCAAATCACGACTCACCGCAGTACTCGAGTATCCCGGTGTGATGAACCGCCTTTCTGGACCCGCTCGGTGACACGTAGTCACAATTTTTCAATTCCACAGCTAACGATTGCTCACAACAACTCGCGAAACAATCTTGCTCACAGAAATTCTATCTTTTATCACAACGATTTACTTCACTTGCGTACTGCTTGCCAGTGTCTCTGGGAGTGAGGAATTTCTCCCTCATCCCGCGTGTCGCATGTCTCGCACATGTACAATATCATACATCGATGGGTCGATATTCCATCGACCAATCACATCATTTCAAATTATTCCAGTAATTCAAATTTTTATACAATTACATACAACCCATTCAATCATTTCAATACAATTCTTAATGATAATTTTATCACACCTCATACTGTAACATTAGTATCTCATTCATACAGTCAGCATACATTTTACAATAAATTTTATTTCGTTTGTTTCTTCCATTTTATTGCATCTGATGTCATTTTTCGCATCAAGAGATCCAACTCGATGAAGTGGTGACATCTTGACCGCGATTGGAGAGCCTCGCCAAATCCTTGTTAATTGAATATTGATTGTAGATTCCTCCCCTCACGCGTATCTCCACGCGCTCAACGGTATTCACAGGCCTGTGGTGCTCTCGCTCTTACACATCCCAAAACGCGGCAAGCCTCATGGTCGCCATCTATTCCCCCTGGGGAGTACCTATGACTCAAGAAACAATTTAACCACCTCGCGGCAATTAATAATAGATATTCCTAGGGTTGAGTTGGCCCCCCTGAGATCCACCAGCCAGCAGTGCATAGCCTAACCATTATTTACATTCAATTTCAAAAACCGCGAGCAACACCGAGGCGGCCCAGTCAAGGAGATGACTGGTGGAAATCCACCACGTTACAACAACTCCCTCCCAGACTGAACACCACGGTGGCGCAAGTCGGAATTCGTCCACACTTTAGCACTTG
This sequence comes from Dinocampus coccinellae, assembly GCA_963920625.1. Classification (NCBI taxonomy): domain Eukaryota; kingdom Metazoa; phylum Arthropoda; class Insecta; order Hymenoptera; family Braconidae; genus Dinocampus; species Dinocampus coccinellae. Next base: position 12,379,670 of record OY987185.1, on the reverse strand, counting down.
TAAAGCAAAAAAAAATATAACAAATAATAAAATGAACAAAAAAAATCTAACTCACTGCTTGGATTGGTGCCTCAGGGATGATCACTCAACCATATCACAAATCAAAATAAAATTTATCGAACACATTTGATTATCAAAGTAAGTAGATGAATTCCACAACACTTCAATCATACTCACTCACTCTCTCATTCATTCACCTGAAATGAGGATAAGGTCGATGTCCAGTCACATCAAAGACACAAAATTAATTACAATTTATAATAATTATCTTTATTTATGAACACACAAGAGTACCCATCGTACTCGGTTTACAAACACAACTAATAATTTTCAGGACAATATATTATGGAAAAATAAACAAAAAAAATTCTTTTTCGACATCGCGGTTTACCATTTTACCTCAGACTCAAGAAACGAAAAAAAAACGAAAAGAATCAAATAACAAAAAAAAAATTTTCTTTAACGGATCTGAGACCAAAAAAATAAACTAAAAGATCTGTGATTTTCTCCGATCATTCACAGCCTGGTAATCACGCGTGTCATCGTTATACGGCCGTGCCTTAGTCACGACGTCGCGGGGTCCATGGGCAAACTCCAGTCAACCCATATTTTGCCGCATAACACCGGGGACATTCATTGGCAATCATGCCTGGTTCTCCACAACGACCACAAAACGTCCCTCTCATATAAGGGCACACGTTGTGACGATGATCCGATTCACAATTGTAGCACCCCGAAGATGGTTCGCAGGGGTAACTCGGGTTGCACCTCAACGCACCCACCAATGCATTCACGGCCTCACGCCGTTGCTCATGCGTGAGCACATCCAACACACAATCGCGTATTGGGTGTCTCAACTGTAACCCAGAGCTCTGTGAGTGGCCATCATTTCGTTTCACGGTCACCGTAACTGTGCCATTCACGATAAGCTCTTCATCACTCTCGTCCATAATCATTAGCACACAGCGGCGTGCTTTCTCATGAGCTTCCGGATACGCTCTTGGCGTATTCGTTCCTCATCAAACTCAACAACGCGGGTGGGTGGTGTCACCCCGCAGGTCGTACATCGCCAAGACGCGACAATACACGCGTACCTTGGAGGCAGGACTATCGGTTCTCGCGGGATAAGCCCGCGAGCCCGAGCATCGCCATTCAAAATGGCCAGACGAGGTACTGCATTGGCCTGCCATACGCGTGCTAATACCGCGAACCAACCAGTGGCCCGCGTCACTTCCGGATCTTCAGCGAGATCCCTCACCGCCATACGTAGATCCTCCATTATTTGCGCAAAACGTGACAAACGTTGTTGCGTAGTCTGATTCGCATGGGCCATTGTACTCCTCCAATCGCAATGATCACGTTCAATCTGAAAAAAGGTAAGGTCATTATTTCACTGGCTTTCCAACGAAAGCAAACAGCGAATCACGAACACACCATGCAGTCATTCACAGTCACTCTCGGCTTGATTCATTCCCGCGTACCGCGATCAAATCTTTAATATGGTAACGTCCACACGCTTCACCATTCGCGTTTTTAATTTCATAAACAACGGGAGAAATAACCTTGGACACCGTGAACCTTTCAGATGAGTATTTGGGAGCCAATTTTGCCGTGAACTTCTTCGCAGCCGAAGACAATACACGCACTTTGCGTCTCACCAAATCACCAACATCAAATTTCACATCGCGATGGTGTTTGTTATATTGTTTAGCTTGGTTATCGTGCGCCTTACCAAGGTTTTCACTCACTTTATCATATAATTCAGTTAGTCTATCCATTCGTTCGCGCCATTCCGCCGTATTTGGAACAGGAATATCTTCCGCACCTTCAATAATTTTTCGTAAATATTTTGGAGCTCTTGGTTGCCTACCAAAATTTAATAACGACGGTGATACTTCCAACCAACTATGCACGGCCGTGTTATACGCGAACCTAAATTCTGGGGTATGCAAATCCTAATCACGATGATCCGCTTCGACAAACGAGATAATGATCGGTTTAATCACGCGATTAACGCGTTCGACCGGATTTGCCTGCGCGTGATACGGTGGAGTTGTGGAATGCCTAATTCCAAACACATTTGCCATTTCTTTCATCAAAGTATTCACAAATTCCGTTCCATTATCCGTTATCAATACTTCTGGTGCCCCCCATCTACACACGATGTTATCCTCGAACAATTTGATTATAGTCGGCGCGTCTGCTTTCTTGATCGGAAAAAGTTCGATCCATTTCGTAAATATATCTTGGAACACCAGTAAATATCCTGCTTTACTCTTACTCGATAGAATCCAGAAACATGGTGGGAGGCATCCGATGATGCAGATCCACGATTGCGGGATTCAGTGAACGCAGAAGCGCAAATAGGTCAAACGGACATAATTAACAATAAACAAGAGCCGTTTAGGAGACGAACATGGGGTAATATAGACCAAGGATCTCCACAAATGTCGACACCTGTAGCGACAAATGTTCCGGATGGAAGGTTGCAGGAACATGATGAAATGAGCGAAATTAGACATAGTCCAAGAATTAGCTCGCGTTATCATCCAGGGATGATCAAAAGAGTGAAAGCTTGGGGATTAGCATTTCGCGGATTGGAACATGAAAACGTCGAAGCGTTTATTCGGAAATTGGAACAATGTAGTTTATCGTGTGGATTAACGCACGACGATTTGTATAGAATAATGCCTTTGCTGTTAAGAGATGCGGCAAGTAATGGGTGGGATGTTAAAAATAGTCAATTCGAGACTTACCCCCAATTTATCGAAGCTTTAAGATCGCGATTTGGAAGACCCTATACGAACAGTCGTATGTTAACGGATATTATCACGCGAACACAGGGTAGACACGAATCGGGTCTGGACTATCTAGATAGTATACAAAGTATCTGGTTGGAATCTAGATCAAAACTACCAATAAAGGACAAACTAGATGAAGTCCATAATAATTTTCGCGATACATTAGGAGGAATGCATATAAATCGTTCGAAGAATTAGAATCTCTCGTATCAGAATTGGACAAATTGCGACGTAGACCGACTTACCGTGCGCCACCAGGAATGAAAGACACTTATGAACAATCTTGCGCGTATCACGAGGAAAGATACGTCAAGAGGGGGGCCAAGGGGAGGGTGGGCGAGATATCGGAGATATCTCGTTTGGTCGCGAATGTTAGCCCAAAGAACGCGAGGAAGCCAGAAGTGGCCAGAACGAATATCGCGCAAATTGGAACAAATCTTCAGATGGATTGCTTCAATTGTAGGCAAAAAGGGCACCGATTTAGGAAATGTCCGAAACAACAGAAGCTGCTCTGTTGGAAATGCGGAAAGTCCGATGTTAAGAAACCAGACTGTCCAAAATGCGGGAAGAAGGAGACTGCGATTAGTGAAAATTTGGAAGTTTCGGAGTCGGGAAGCGAGGTAAGAGAGAGGTCGTAAAGGGTTCAACCCTCTATCGTGGCGTGGAAAGAACCTAGAAAATTGAAGAAAGGTTCGAACCGGAGATTATCCGGCCACACGATTCGTCATCGGTAACGAAAAATGATTCGGGGAAAACGGATATGGCCCGTGGGGAAAACGTGACGAGGAAAACGAATATGGCTCGTACGGAATTTAATAAAACGCCACAGAACACTATTCAAGATGGCCAAGTAAAAGTCGGAATAGGTTCAACAATTAATGAGGGGCGTGAAATTTTTGCGATGGAAGACGCGAATTGTATGTTAAATGCACGCATTTTCATTCCATTATCGATAAGCGAGGCGAAGTGCACTGCGCTATTCGACACGGGTATGGAGGGTAGAGGTAAGGAGAACAAACTCATATGGGAGATCTGTTGAAAAAGTGTCCAGCATAAAGTGGTAAATAACAGTGCAAAAACCCTCCAGAATGGCGCTAGAGTAGCATAAGGGTATGAAATGAAGTTAGTAGTTGTAAACGGAGTGAAGTGAGCTGACTTGAAAAATTTAGTATTTTTGGTGACTAGAGTAGTCTATAGAACTGCAGTATACAGAACCTCAATCATGTACGTAGTCCACAATAACTTCGTAAATATAACCTTAAAAAAACTACTGTGAAATAACGTGGAGAGTGATTTGATTTTCGTGAGCTTTCAATAAATTTTTTAGTGATTTTTTTGTGTTGACTGTTAAAAACTTTTTAAACTTTTAAAACAATCATGGGAAAAATTTGTGTGGTGAAAAGTTGTTCAAGCGGACGTAAAATAAAAAATGAAAACAATGATTCACCTCAGTCACTATCCTTTTTCCGACCAACGGTATGTAAAAAAATCTTTCATAAAATATTCATTCAATTAACCATTTTTTACTTTTTCAATTTTTTTAATGATTCAACTTATAAACATTTTCGTATTTACACTAATTCACAGACGTCAGCACGATTGGAAAATTGGAAAATGTCTCTGGGCATAGAATTGAAAGCGACTGATTATATTTGTCACCTTCATTTTAAAGAAGATCATATAAAAATGTATGAAAAGTTATGTATCAATGGGGAGCTCAAAATTTTTCCCACAAGGAGAAAAATACTCAAGGATGAAGCTTTGCCAACGATCGATCATCAATTTATTCCAACACTAGGAGATGAGTTCCAAGCAAGTCTCATACATGAACAACAAACGCCTGACTTGCAGCACAATCACTCTAACGATGCACGGCAGCATCGAGTACAACAAAACAACGTCGAACTACTGTTGAGCCAAGATATACAATATGGTTTAGAGAATTATCCTGAATTCGAAGCAACCACACAAACAATAGAAACTTTTAAAAATAATTTTTTAAGATCTTCAATGCTGCCACCATTTTGGCTATATGCGGAAAACCCAAATGGGCTGGAGTTCATGAGAATAGATCCATCAATTAAACGGATCCAAAACCATATACGTTTAAACCAGAATTTATCAATTACTGTGAGTATTTATTAATGTACGGGTAAATTCATTAATTCCTTTTTGTGACGATACTTAATTGCATTCCGATTGCAGGTTATTTTTCCCAATAATGAAGAATTACAACTGAATGAAAGAATTAGTTCATACAAAAATACCTATGATTACTTGAAATCTGTAGAAAGATGGCTATTATGCGTTGGCACTCAAATTGACGATAACAAGTAAGTTAAATTCATTTCTATGAACAAACAGTTAAGCTGTAAAAAAAGATTCGGTACGAATTGAAATTTCTAATAATTACATAAATTTTCAGGTATTCAAGAATTTGTAAAGGTGTGATTGTTGGCGATGATACGTACAGAAGAAATCAACAAAATCCAAGATGTAAATCTTGTCGAATTTCACGAAATCGTTTAATTAGCCGTAATTCGACTCCAACTAATGCAGATAAAACAACTGTTACAAAACGGCGCGCTTCAAGTCTAGTTAGAAAATGCAAACGTCTCAAAAGTGTGGTAAGTTTCACTAATAACAATTATTTTAACACAACAAAATTGTTGATTTTTTTCAAAATAATAAAACATTGAATCATAATATGTATATCGTGATGACCTTGAACGGTGGATCACTCAGCTCGTGGGTCGATGAAGAACACAGTCAATTGCGCGTCAGCTTTTGAACTGCAGAACACATGAACATCGACATTTTGAACGCACATTGCGGTCCACGAATCCCACTCCCGGATCATATCTGGCTGAGGGTCCTTTGATATAAAAAGTGCTTATAGCTGATTAAAATTATGTTGATTATTACATACAGCTGTACAAGCGTACATAAATTTTTATTAAGTGTTTATTTTGTTTTTGTTCTCGTATCAATTTAACATCTCTTGAATGTTTTTATTGTACTGTGATATACATAAACAAATTTCACTTTGAATAAATTGAATTCATTCATTTATATAAAATATTTTATCTTATATATGATAAATTTTTTCTTTTTGAATTATAATCTGTCAATGGTATATAATATTGTGTTGTGATTGTTATTATATAGACATGAATATTTGATTATCATATAAATATTAAGCATCACAAAAGATTATATATAATATAATTATAATTTTGATTTAAGTATACAAAGGTATAGATGCAGCTCATCTTATCGTTAACCATTGATAAATAATAATATATCATGTTGATGATATTGAATTTGGATATGTATACTACACTCTCACTCACTCACTCAACTACTCATATATAATTATATTGTATTTTTTTATAATATTTTCTTAAATACAATTTATGGAGTTGTGTGTGTGTGTGTGTGTGTGTGTGTGTGTTATTAGTGTTTCATTATTATAATTTTCATATATCGTAATGATTATAATATAAAATTATAGTTAGAAAAATCTAATTTTATTAGGGCCCTCTCGATGGTGAAATAATCTTATTAATTCACGTTCAAATGAGGTAAAACAATCTACAGAAATTATAATAATAATTAATACTATTATTAGTATAACCATATTATTCAATATATAAAATTTTATTTGTGTCAATATTACTTGTAATTATTTTACATAATTAAATTCTAATATAAATGCAATTATCTGCCAAAGTACTTTATATTTATCAAAAATTTGAAAATTATTTTTAGTATTTCTTCATTTTCTATTTTTTTTATTTCCTACAAAAATATTAATTATATTATGCTGTTACCCCCAAGGTAATTATTTTTTATTTATATAATACTTATTATTGATTATTATGTATGAATAATTATTGTATATGAATTAATCAAAAGTCTCTTACGAGGAGAGACACCCAAATTAATCATATTTAAACAAATTAAAAAGAAGAAATCTATTATTTTTTTGCAGAAAATCAAACTAAGAGAAAAAATATTTTCGGCCAAATCTGAGTGTGCTAAAAAATCAGATGTTTTAGTTCAAAAAGCTATTTTAAAGTTACCAGAGGAGTTTCATAATAGCGTAAATGCGTGCTTCGAAGCTGCAAAAAAGAAAAGTTCTTCAGGTCGACGTTATACGTTAGAATGGATATATGAATGTATGATGATACGTTTGAAAAGCAGGAATACGTATGAATTTATACGTAATAGAAATATCTTACCTCTTCCGACAATCGAAACATTAAATAAATTTATAAGAAAAATCAGCTGCTCTGCATACGGATTCCAACTCGCGACTTTTTATAGTTTAAAGGAAAGGTGTGAGGCCATGGACAGAGGGAAAAAACGAAGAGTTATTTTAGTCGACGAAATGAAATTGAGTGAAGGCGTTTATTTTGATTCCCAATCCATGAAATTCAATGGTTTTGTTGATCTGGGACAACACACCCCAGAGGACTTGAGAAATACAACAGCAGATCATGCTTTAGTTTTTAAGTTTGTGCCTTTTCAGGGTAGATGGGTTCAAGCGTTAGGTTGTTTTCTTTCCAAGAATAGCTGCAAAAGTGAACCGTTGCATAAATTAATTTTAGAATGCATCATACTGATGGAAAACAGTGGAATTTGTGTTGATGCTGTTGTAATGGACGGTGCGCCATGGAACCGAGGAGCATGGAAAATATTCGGTATAAATGAAAATAATATTAGCTGTGAACATCCTTGTGACAGCTCACGACGGTTACGGATGATATCCGATTTCAATCATTTACTTAAATGCTTTCGAACTTCTACTTTGGATGATAAGTTACCCCAGTTCAAGGTAAATTAAGACTAATAATATTTTTATTATGGTACATGACAATGTGATTATTGTAATTAAAAATCTTTTAGACGCCTTACGGAATTGTTAGAAAAAACCATTGGGAAGCTCTGTTAGAAGAAGAAAACTATCGTCAGCCTAATTTGAAGATTGCTTATAAATTAACACCAGCGCATTTAAAACCAAAAGGATTTCAAGCTATGAATGTTCCTCTTGCTACTGAAGTACGTACATTTAAAAATAAATTACAAAGTTTCATTGATAAAAAAAAACTCATTTATTCTATTTTTAATCTGATAATTACAGGTTTTTGATCATCAAGTTTCTGTTGCGATGGCACATTACGAGCCAATTTGCGAAAAATTAAAAGATTCAGCACCAACTCAAAAATTTATTGACCTCGTTTTCAATTTAATACAAGCAATGTCATCACGCATACCTAGAGATGCTCTGTATGTGAAGGAAGATTGCCGTCAAAGGAAGGTAAGAATAATAGTAGGATAGTATGTTGTATGTAATGGAGAGCTTGGAGAAACTAATCTAATTGCAAAATTCTTAGATGGAGAGCATCACTGAATGATTTTTAATTTTTTCTCTTACTATTATTACATTTGTGGTTTATTTTTGTACATCTTCTACCAGTTATAATAGACGCTGCATGTCATTTTAACAACAAGTATATATACATACTTCAGAAATTGTACATCGACAAAATTTTACTATTTTTTTGTCAATAATTCCTTAAATGACACCAGAGCATTTTTACTCATTTGAGAAATACTTTTTCAGGCGATCCTTGAATTCCTGCAATTTCTCGAAGATTGGGAAAAGCTTGAAAAAAAGATACCGGTATCGAAAAGTACTTTACTGGGATTGAAGGTAACATTGCGGGCAGCCCTTGAAATTTTGGATATGCTTCATCTGGAATGTGGATACCAATATTTGATGACAGCAACATTATCTCAAGATCCTTTGGAGGTAGTTACACTAATGATTATGATAATATCATTATTGATTACATTTTCCCCATTTTCGAATTAATAATAATTTATACACTATTTCAGAGATTTTTTTCGGTCATGAGATATTCGTGTGGAGGGAACGATCACCCCGATCCTACGATGTTCGCTCAAGTTTACCGGCTTGCGTCTTGTTTCTCCCTGATTCGGCCTCCGAAAGGATGCAATGTTTCCGGTCAAGACTTGCTGAAGAGTTTACTAGGAGCTAAGGAAGTTTTAACTCCTTCAAATAGAAAGAAAGAATCATGGCTTGAAAGCATCGATGAAATGTTGGAGAGTGCTGAGCCACTGCTTGAAGGCTCGTCAATTGATCAAGATCATGACTACAATGAGAGTGTAACCAGTGATGCCGTCCAATCATACATTGCTGGTTACATTGTTCGCAAGTTGAGGAAAACAGTGGAATGCCCAAATTGCTTACAAGCAATACAGATGAATGCGATTGAGGGTAAAGAAAAAAAGCGTAACGATGTAATAAACAAAATGGATTTATATGGGGGATTAATTTTTGCTAGTGAAGATTTATTTAATTTAACAAAACAAATAGAAGCATGCATATTAAGAGCTGTGAGTAAAACTTTAACAAATATAGAAACGATTACTGAAATATCTGTCGAACTTGAAAAAGAATCATTAATAAGAGTTGGATGTCACGGACACGACAAAAACTTAACAAAAAAAGTAATTGATATGTATATTGTGATGCGGGCCCATTTTTTGGCGAAGAATGAAAATAAACGCTATGACGCAGCTAAAACTCAGACAAAAAAAAACCGTAAAAATGCCAAATTATTATCTTAAATATACCATTTGTGATATTTTGAATAATTTATATTTTAATTATTGTTTAAATTTTTATGTTATTTCATATATTTTATTGTTCGAAATAAATATTTATAATATATCAATGTATACACAAATAAATATGCGTTTACTGTTTATAAAACTGGTTTATGACAATTTCCAAAGTTATACTTAAATTAGTAAATTCACAAGGCTTGTTATTTTTTTAGATCTATAAACCTTTTCAAAATCGACAACACTTAAATTTTTTTTATCACTTCCCAATTAATTTTTTCTATCAACAAATCGCAGTTTTAACATAATTTTTTCTCTCAAATTATTATATTTTTCATGAACTTTCAGAAAAAAAAATGAAGAACTTCCTGAAAAAAATATGTGATTTTTCAAAAAAGTATTTGCGCATGTTTTGGATTTCGCATATGCAATTTTCTCATCTTATATTAATGTAATGATTTAAAAAAAGACATATAATTTCTGAAATATTTGATCATATCGAGATCATTTTCATTTGATGCATAATAAGAAATTTCCGAATAATATTTAAAATAAAATAATTATATATCATATCATCGCTTTCCTACTACGTTTTATTTTCAAAAATTGCGCCCTAACAAAGCGGAAGTTATTCTATCCTCGTTCTTCTCTATGCTACTCTCGTACTTTTTGGCGCTTTTTTCAAAATTTACCCTTATGCTACACTAGCGCCACCTTAATTCACCACTTTTCAACGGACACTTTTCGATACACGGAGTTTGTTCTCCTTACCTCTACCCTCCATAGACACGGGGGCTACGCGGTCGTATTCAAACGGTACGTCCAGGATGGGAAAGAGATTTTGCAGTGGAAATCGATACATCGCGAGCATCGTGAGTCTCAGCAGCAACGCGAGAGACAGCAAGGATGGTTGGTACAATTACCATACCCGTGGTGATCGGAGGTGTTCTGAACACCCTCATTTTATGTCATTCCAGAATTAGGTGACGATATTATCTTCGGCATAGACGCGTGGAGGATTTTTGTTATCAAAATCGATGGATTTGCGGAAACTTGGGGAACTACGGGCGTGCGGGAACCGATTCCAGTACATTCACGCAAAATTAACATTGCAATAATAAATGATTGCAGCCTACAGTTGTCCGAATCGGATACCAAACGACTAGATAAGTTGTTGGCGCGTATGTTACCACCGTTGAATGGGCGGGGAACATTTACAAATATGGCGCAACACAAAATAAACATTATGAGTGACGTGCCGATACGTCAACGGAATTATATGGTATCATCCATAGTGGAAAGGCAAATGCAAGAGCAAGTCGATCAGCTGCTTGCAGATGGAATAGTGGAGCGATCTGAGACGGCTTGGGTCAATCCAATAGTTATGGTCAAGCAAAGTAAGGATAAATGGCGAATGTGTTTAGACTTTCGGTTAAACGCAGTGACTAAGAAAGACGCGTATCCGTTACGTTATATGCTTGGCATACTAAACAAATGTCCATCAGCTGAATATTTTACGACGATTGATATGTCAAAAGCATATCATCAATTGAAATTATCCGAGGAGAGCAAACAATACACGGGTTTTGTTGTGCCGGGACGCGGATTATTTCATTATGTAGGGATGCCATTTGGTCTGGCAAATGCACCCGCGGCTTTCCAGAGATTAATTGATGAATTAATCTCGCCTGAATTTTCACCTTATGTCCACGCATATCTTCATGATATTATAATCGCGACAGTCACGTTCGGAGATCATTTGATGTGGTTGGAACGGGTATTACAGCTGTTAGTAAACGCGAATTCAAAAATCAATGCGGAGAAAAGTAAATTCTGTAAACAGGAAGTATCGTATTTAGGTTTTCTAGTTAGTGGAAGGGGAGTACGGGTCGATGAAAAGAAGGTCGAGCTTGTGAGAAATTTTCCGGTTCCAATCATATTGAAAAGATTACAATCGTTCTTGGGAATGGCTTCATGGTATCGCAAGTTTATCCCTGAATTCGCGACAATCGCAGAACCGCTAACACGTCTAACGAGTAAGTCGAAGAAATGGGATTGGGGTGAAGAACAGGTAGAATCGTTCGAAAAACTAAAAGAACTAATAGCGACTGCACCGATTTTAGTTTGCCCGAACTTCGAGACTCCATTTGAGTTGCATACGGATGCAAGTAACTGCGATATCGGTGCTGTGTTTACACAAACTGTCAATGGTGAAGAACGGTTAATAGCTTTCGCGAGTCAAGTATTGAATAGAGCCGAACGAAATCATGACGTAATGGAACGTGAGTGTCTAGCAGTCGTATGGGCTGAAGAACACTTTAGACGTTATATTGAAGGTTATCATTTTACGGTAATCACCGACCATGGGAGTTTGCGCTGGCTTCATGATTTGAAAAATCCATCGGATCGTGTAGGTCGTTGGGCCTTGAGATTACAAGGATATGACTATGACATCGTACATCGCGCGGGGAAAATGAACGTAGGGCATGATGCACTTTCGCGGATTTATGAAGATGAACCAATGAATGATAACGAAAATGCAATACTTGATGAAGTAATTGCTATAGATGATGACACAGATGTCAGTGAGGATGAGTGGTATAAGCGACGAATGATGGAAGTCGCAAAAGATCCTCGGAAATGGCGGAGTTGGAAGATCCTGGATCAACATTTGTATCGTTACCGCCCTGACAAGTTAATAGACGCTTCCGTAACGGATTTAGATGCGTGGAAGTTAATGCCTACGAAGGACATTTGCGAGGAAATCATCAACGAAAATCATGATGAAGCAATGGCAGGTCATCACGGTATCCAAGAGACATATGATCGGGTCGCTACCGATTATTATTGGCCGGGGATGTACTCGCAAATTGAAAAGTATGTACGCGAATGTGAGGTTTGCCAAACATCTAAGGTATCGCAATTGGCGCCGGCAAGATTTTTCGCATTGTTCGTGTCACGCGGTCGCGTAATGTGTCAATGGTGCCATTCGGATTTGCACCTAATCCCACGAGCATTTGTGCTAGTTGAAAATTATTCAAATGTAATGTCCAATCGTCAATTTCAAGATTTAATGGTTGTCTTGAAGGTCCTGCCATCGCATTGTCCTCCAAAACCGTATCGCGCGTTGACCTACGCGGCTTCATGATGCTTTTTAGCGAAAAGGGTTCATCAAAATTAAGTTTTTCACACACCGTTGTGAAGAGGTTTCCAAGACCTTTCAAATGAAGTATCACTCAACCCCTCTCCCCTATTCAATTTCTAGGGGTTGAAGCGCCCCCTCTTAGGGGGTTGCTCGTTCAAGCCTCAAATGTACGTTAAAAGATGTCCCCCAAACAAAATCATTCGACGTGTTTCGGAAAATTTTTCCAATCACTATGGGATAAGAAATATACGGGGTGGCTCGTTTGAGATGGAATATTCTGTATATACAGTTTATAAGTTATTATTCTTTTGTTGATAAATTTTCACTATAAATTATAAATTGATGTTTATCATCAACAGAACGCGGCGAGTGATGGACGAATTTCGGTGGTTTGATTGCTTTCAACCGTTGATCAATAAAATTTTCAACAGGTATTAATGAGAGAGAAAACATTTTATAATTGGGATGAAACCACAATGTCAACAATTTTTTGTAATACCTATATCGACACCATGCAAACGGTCGATTCCTGTCCCTAAAATAAAGTCTGGCTTAAGCCAAAGAAGAAAAAAAAAACAAAGATAGAGCACATGGTCCTTTGACACCCATTACAAGTTGCCGAGAATGAAGCGCTTGCTCTCCGTGATTGATCGTTTGTTGTGCAGTTTTAAAATTCACTTGCTTGTGTACTTATAGACATGTGTGTGACCACCATGTGGAAAATGGAATGTTTCTCCAGAATGTAAACAATTTGACCAATCATATGATCCATTAAACTGAGTCAAATTCAAAAATTGTGCTTTTGCTGGTAGATCACAAATTTCATATGAAAGCATACCCTTCATGGTTATAGCATTTTTTCTAGGAGGATTTACTATATAACCTTTGAATAACTGTTTCGATTGAGAGCGGAACACCCGTGAAAAATTATTTGCTTTTTTTGTTCAATGTTTTTGTTAATAAATACAATATTCATATCGAAATTCTATTTTTTTAATCATTTTTTCATATTATATTATATTTCATTTTATATTTCAATTATTTTATTTCATATTTTAATTATTTCATTTATTTGTTTTCTCATGATTTTTCATTTTACTTCGCTGTATTTTTTCTAAATTTGATTTTTATTTTATTCAATTATATTTTTCATATTTAATTTTTTTTTTTTATTATTTATTATGATATCTTTTTTATATTGTAATCGAAATTAAAATATATAAAATTTCTATTTATGTGCAAATATGTTTTTCATTCACCTGAAATTTTCAATAAGAAAACAAAATTCAAAAATTAAACAAAAAAACAAGAAAGATTAGTGGCTCATGCAGTGCGTTTGAGTCTCAGATTCCAAAGGCCCCAGGTTCGAGTCCCGCTGCCGTTACCTCAAATTTCATTTATATTTTCTATTTTCCAGCTTTGATTTGGTATCATGTTAATTTAAATAACCATATGATATTTCTGTTCGATATAAAATAAACTAAATGTAATTGCATGTATAATAAACTTTGTACATAATTAAAGATGAATATTAGAGAATATTGATCAGATAAGTGCCAGAAATTTTTTTTTTTTTTTCTTTTTCATCTCAATAAATAAAATGTATACTTATATACGTCGCATGCAATCTGTATCCCCTCTCCTGTGTGAAATAGTATAGTAGGAACTGCAAAATTATTATATCAATATATAAAATGTCATTACTACTCATTACATACATATTTATTTACATGCATCATTCTCTCTATTTCCTATTACTGTTTCCGAATAAGACGACTACATTATGACGTAGCTTGAACACATGGGCCGGGTGTCGTTTACTAATTGCCTGGTATACCTGAAGCATATAATTTTTCTTACAATATTCATTCATATTTTGAAAATCTATGCTCAATGGAAAATATTATATATTTTGCTCTACTGAATAGGAAAACATTACTCACTCACAGATATAATATTATTTTCAAAATCATATAATTTCAAATAAGTATTTCATGATCACGAAAAAAAAAATGAAGGAATCAATGTTCCAGATTTTTATTCATCATTTTTTTGTATTAAATCAAAATTTAAATATTTTCGTGAATCTACAGATATGCAATCATTATGCTCGTACATATTATTTTTCAAATATAAATCAAAGTCACCGGAAAATAATAATAATAACTCACGACACCATCGAGAACCAAATGTGAACAATACATTTACCTAGTATATACGAATACACAATATCCATACAAGTATGCACACATCCAAGTAAGGAAAAAATTTCATTCATATATATATCTCTCTTCCTTCACATCTTTATATATATCTTTCTTCTTCTTTCTCATTACAGTTTCCGCATAAAGATTTGTACGCTCTCATAAAATGAGCGTTTGGACCCTTTTACCAATTGCACCGTATACCTGGATCTCACAAATTTTTCGGCAATATTCTTTCTCATTACGAAAATATGAAATTTTGGTTTTCGTTCATGGGTCTGAAAAAGATCCAATTGATGAAATAATAATAGATAAATGAATAAATTAATTAATTAATTAATTGATTAATTGAACGTCAAGTAAACATATATTAAATTAATATTTATTTTTGTTACAGATATAAAAATCAGATTGATATATTATTATTTATAAACTTTCTTACTTATGGACTGTGGCTGTGTGGTTAAGCGATATAATTTTCAAGCAAAAAGTCCGAGTTCGGTTTCGGAGGTCATTTTTTTTTTTCTCATATTATAGATTAAAAATATTTTTTTATATCACATTTCATCAAATCATTACTTAATACTCAACCAACCGAATATTCGTACATACATTCATGTTTACAGATATGTAAAAAAATTTATTCATCATGAAAAAAAAAAAAAAATCAAGAAATCAATCTTCGAGATCTTTGTTCATCTTTTTTTTTATTTGAATAAAAATTTAAATATTTTTGTAAATGCTCAGATATCTGATTATTATATTTATATACATTATTTTTCCAATATAAATCATAGCAACCAGCAAATAATGATGAATACACACTACGTCATTTAGAAACAATTGTGAATCATACATTTATATAGTATATACAAATGCACAATATTCATACAAGTATCTACATATACGAGTAAGAATCAAATTCCATTCACATCTCTCACTCTCTCTTTCTTCAAACAAAAAAAATGCTGCACCTTGTTGAATTATTATTATACAAAACTATTGTTTGATATAGTAATGATTTTGATAAGGTGTAACATAAAAAAAAATTGAAATTGAATAAATATGAAGAAAAAACATCGAGCGTCTACTTACTGGCTTTTTTTGTTTCCGTAAAAACTCGAAAATTTCATCTGGGGTATATATACATGGGTCATTCCACGTCAATTCAACGATGTTTTTTCGGTGACCTCTTTGATTTTTTCGATTTTCGAATATATTATTATGTATGTTGAAAGAAGTGTTCATATAAATTTTTAACTTTTTATCTTTACTCACACCGAAATTATCGGTTTTGATGGAAATAGATCAAAATATTCATATCTTAAATAAAAATGAAGAAATTCTAATTCAATGGGGGGGTCTTTTTTTTTGTTTTTGAAGGTAATTTTTGAAAGCAAATCTCAAAAATCAAAATAATTATATCTTGATATTCTTTTTGTCTTTTCTACCCAAAAATTTGAATTTTCTTTCAATGCGATATCTTCGATTTTTTTCAAGAAAATTCACAAAATTCTACGTCTAAAAATAATTTTTCTGAGCCCTCGATGAAGAGGGGATTCGAATAACTTGCAATCACAATCATCAACACGAATACAATTATTATCACTTTTATCATAATATTACACAGAACCAATGTATCTGTCATTATTATTTTTGAATTCAACAAATGACGATTTTGTCTTCATATCCCTACAATAAGATTCTGCAATATATAATTCGTTATCTTTCAAGAACTGCGAATATATTTTTATATCATTAATATGGAATTCTGATTGTTCAATTATTTCTTAAATATCATCTACAAAAGTTTGACCATATACTTCATTATAAACTCCAACGCTAATACAATGGTCAAATAATTTCTCATGAGCTGTACCTGACGTTTTCTAGAGGTACAGAATCGTTTTATTCTACTATTAGGTACTTCATCAATTTTTTTGCATTTTGATAAATTGGACATAAGCATTTGTAATTTGAGTATCGATGTGCCATGTACCATGAACAAGGTCGAGTAAACGGCCATTCAAATCTTCCAATGAATAACACGTATATGCCCATAATGGACCTATATTCTTGACACATGCTGCTAAATGTATAAATTGATGTATATTTATGGACCAAAATTGTAATCCCTATGAAAATTCGGAATTCTTAGCAAAATAATGCAGTAAATCATTTGCTTTTTCCACCATATCAATAGGAACACTATCTAAGCTCAATATAGAAACAAGTACTAAATGTAAATAATGATTTAAAAAATCAGGTCTGATTGTGTTTGATAAATAGGAATTGAGTAATAGAATAAATAAATAAATAAACCAAAAAATTTCGACTCGCGCGCGCGTGTGTGCGTGTGTGTGTGTGTGTGTGTGTGTGTGGATACACTTGCATAATTTTATAACTTTTTTGTAGGATTCACTTTCGTGGAACGCATGGCGAGCTGCCACGAATATGGAATTTTCGGAGACAGATGCTTTTTGCGAACTTCATTTCAATGAAGAAGAAATAATGCGAAATTACGAGATGACTCTTGCGAATGGTGACAAGTATGTATTGCCTAGAGGTAATGTTAATTTGAAACTTTCAGCTATTCCAAATATTGACCTCAAGAAGGACATTGCACTTAATCATGGAGGGCAATACGAAATTCATCGTGAGGTGCAGCATGAAGTTCAACGTGAGGTGCAGAAAGAAGTACAATATGAGGTACAACACCAAATGCAAAGTGAGGTGCAAGAAGAAACGCAGCGCGAGGTGCAACATGAAGTGCAAACCCGAGTCGGAATTTAGCGCATCAAAAATGCATCAATATTCTATGACATTCTTGAATACGCTACGATAACCTTAAGGATAGTTGGTTCAGTGGTATTCAGCGTTTCAGTAGCGTTTCGAGCGTCTACTTACTGGCTTTTTCCGACGTTCGAAACGCTATTGATGTGCTATTTTTAATGACTTGGAAATGCTATTGAGACGCTTTTCTTGAAAATTAGGTTTCCATAGCATTTCAAGAGTATCCCGAGTAGAAATTTTTCGTCTTTTCGCACGCCCGGAACGCGCTCGAGATTGCCCTCACCTACTCTGTTAAAATGACATAACTTCACAAAGTGATTGTACAAAAAAATCAGAAACACATCCACCAATCAAGCACGAGTCGTATATGTATTGCAACTTATTTTGATTACTGTTGGTTTACATTGAATGATTTGAATCAGTAGTGCACTTATATTATATATATTATGTTGGAAATCTGAAAAGTAATAGAAAATTTGAAATTAAACATAAATCTGAAAAAACAGAAATGTTAGATGGTGAGACTCGAACCAGGGATCCTTGGGAGACACATGAAGAGACTGACACGCTACCCAATACGCCATTCGTGTACATACAAAAGATAAAAATATTATATTATTGAAGACATGATTATACAAACGTATCCACACTTAAAGACATACCCGCCCATATGAACAAATGCCAATTATTTTTGTGTCTATAACAACAATAATAATAATAATAATAATTCAGTTTTTGATATTTTAAATCCATCATTTATTAAATTTTACCAATAATTCATTACTCAATAATGACAAGATTGCAGGAGAACAGAAAAAAAAGAAAAAAAAGAAAAAAAAATTCTTTTCACATCACATCTTCATTCAAACTTTTTTCCACTTATTCATATAATAAATTTAATTTCGTTTAATAATGTAATATTTTTGAAACAATTGTATATTTCATCAAAAATCAAAAACTATGCCAGATTTCATTAATGGGACTGGAGTTGATCGGATGCACGGCATAGATGGAGGGGTAATAAAGAAAAACAATAAAATATCATGCATTCATATCTATAACGATTGTAATACATTTGGTGATTCATTACCTACATCGTTATAATTTTTATTTGTTGAAGGCGATGGATTAGGGACCGGATTGAAATTCATTGTTTGATTTTCAGAAGGAATTCTAAAAAGGATAATAAAGTGGATTATCATTTGTGTTATTTGAGTTGTACACAGGAGTTTGAAAGTTTTGTTGATGATACGGTTGATGATTGTTGATAGGAGATGCATGGGAAATTTTCTGAGGGTACGACGGTATAGTATATGCAGTAAAATATAATTGTTTCTATCGAAAAACTTTTAGATGTATGTATTCACATAAATGTAAATAAGCAAAATTATATCAGTTGTCCTGTAAATAGTAAAAAATTGGAATAAATATATTTTTGAATTTTAAAAGATTTATTTTTGCGTTTCAATAAATTCTTAAATAATAGTACATGTGTGTACATTATAGTATAAATATTTCGTAAAAACTTTATAAAATTGATATGGATTTTCATTTAATGAATAAATAGTTTCCATTTTATTGTCAAAAGAAATGTTATTTTCGTTATGATATTTATGTATAATTATTTAAAAAGTTTGAACACCTTGATGACTCGATGAAACCTCATGGTGTTTTCAAAATATTGATAATTTTGATGAACTATTGAAACGATATTTCAAAGTAAAATTGAAAGTTAAGCATTTGATGTCCTATTGGTGCGCTAAAGAGAACCTGAATATCTTATTGACACGCTTAAGAGAACCTGGGCATTCTATCGACACGTAAAAGAGAACCTGGATATGCTATAGACACGCTAAATTTCGACTCGGGAAGTGAGGTGCAAGACGAAATGCAGCATGAGGTACAACATGAAGTACCATTATCATGCGAAGTTTTTGGTATCTTTACGCAATCCGATATATTAAAGAATATATCTGAAGAATTGCCTGAAAAATGGATTTGCTCACCTAATTCAAATGGGTTCGTAATTGGTCATCTTCCAGAAGACAGAGTTTCTGGACTAAAGAAACACTTACAAATAAGCAACGATTTATCATCGACACAGGTAAATTGTACAGGAAAAAAAAAATTATTTATGTGTCAAAGTGTTATTTATGTTTCAAATTTCAATGATTGCTTTTATTAATTTTTTCTAGATATTTGTTGACCGTTTACCAACCAAAGGACTAAATATTACACCTATTACATCTATCGATGACATTATAAAAAATGTCAATATTCTGAAAAATTCATTATTATGTTTTGCAACAGGTTTGAATCGAACGTAAGTGTTGTGTCTGACATCAAATTTTTTGGTTTCATATCATGATAAATGTAAAATATTACATAATTGAATATATTTTTTTGTATCTCATAAAAGATCAAAAGAGTGCCTTGGATATGTTGAACCAACTACGAAGCGAGTTCTATGTAGTCACACCAGATATATTTCTTGTACAAAAGAAAGATATAAATTACAGCAGATTTTTTCAACAAAAAATAATTGGATGAGGCGTATAGCAAACAAGAATAGATTGGCCAAACAATTAACAGAATCAATGAAGAAAAAAAATGAATCTTTACGAAAAAAGGTAAAATTTTACTATCATATTGATATGTTCTCATTAGTTGAATTACATATAGTGAAACTAATGTTAATAATTGAATTACTTTCAGGTACTTTTTCAAAGACAAATAATCTCTAATATGAAAGCGAAGTGGAAGAACATGTCAGAGGATACATTCACCGAAAAAATTGCAGAATTTACTCTTTTCATACAAGAGACAGTCAAAACCATATTTTCTGCCACCAAAGTACTAAAAAAAGGAATCAGATACACTCGGCAATGGATATATGAATGTATTCTTTTAAAAATAAAAAGCCCCAAAGCATATGCGCATATGAGGGCCTATGATAGATTCTACTTCCTCCTTCAAATACGCTGAGAAATTACATAAGACGTATGGGCAGTGCGTATGGATTCAAACAATCCACTTTCAATGTCCCCAAACAGAAAACGTTGGAAATGGATCCTGCCGATAGAAGAGGTAAAAAAATATATACCTAATACATATTTCGCATAAAAGAATTTAATAAAATAAGACTATTTTTGAAATTATTTTTCATAGGTGGCATATTATTAGACGAAATGAAACTGTCTCAAAATATAAAATATGACAGCACCACTGGTCTTTTTCAAGGTTTTGTTGATCTTGGAGATTATACACCAACACATCAAAAAAATAAATTGAGAGATCATGCACTCGTCATAATGTTCCAGCCATTTCGGGGTAAATGGATTCAAACTCTAGGATGTTTTTTGAGTAAATGCTGCGCTAGTAGTAAGGCCCTTGAATATTTAACATTGGAGTGCCTTTCACTGTTGGAGAAGATAGGCCTCTATTATGATATTGTAGTAACTGATGGAGCCACGTGGAATCGGAGTGGCCGGACAAAATTTGGCATCAGGGAAGAAACAATTTCTTGTCAACATCCTTGTGACGAGTCAAGACGACTATGGTTTTTATCAGATTTCCCCCATTTGATAAAAAATTTACGCAATAGCATCATCAAAGTAGAAGAATTTTGGGTGAGAATAACAATCATTATTATACATTATCATTTTATAATCAATATTAACCCATAATTACATACCAAATATCATATAATCTATATTACAAACAACAAAATAAATATCAAATAATAAAATAATTCATGAACGATTACAGACACCTGATGATATCGTGAAAATGAAGCATTAAAAAGCAGTTCTAGAAGAAGAAAGTAAGACGCCATTTGCTTTGAAAGTGGCTCATAAACTCACTGCTGATGTTCTACAACCGAAACATTACCAAAAAATGAATGTCCCTCTTGCATTTCAGGTATAATATACTACTTTCAAAATTAAATTAAAGTATTATATACTAAAATGTAATGTTAACATTTTTTTTCAGTTATTTCCCACTCGAATTGCTGCCGCTATGCAAATATATAGTAAAAACGAAGGAAATCGAAGAGCCCATCTTGATCTTCATGACTGTTCACCAACACTAAAATTCATAAACAAAATAGATAAATTGATTGATGTCATGATGCTGCGAAGAAGAAATAGAGGATTAAAACTTAACTCAGATGAACACGAGGTATAATATAATTTTTGATTGGTGTTACTAATCTAAAATGTTTTGAAAATTATGTATAAACATCTTATTCTCAATGTTTACAGGTTCTTGAAACATTTTTAGAATATTTGCAGTATTGGGAAAAAATTTCAAGAGAAAAAAATTATACGTTTATCACAGAAAGTACGTGTTATGGTTTGAAAATAACATTGAGAGCAACTTTGGAATTGCTGCAATTTTTATCTATTAAACACAACTATGAATACATACTGACAGCACGCTTAAATCAAGATGTGTTAGAGGTAAATATAATAATATAATTAGCTGAACTATAAAACTATATTACAGTACATTCATATTTTTTGTATTCTATTATTGCAGCGTTTTTTCAGTATGGCCAGGCAGGTTTGTGGTTCGAACGATCATCCTGACTCAATATTATTTGGACAGATGTTTAATCTTATGAGTCCATACTCTCTATTAAAACCACCCAAAGGTAGTAACATTGGTGGAGGCACAGTATTACATAGTTTAATGCATCAGAATAACATCGACAATAAATCAATCAAAGAAAAGCAAGAGGAGATTAATAAAATCATAAAAGCTATTGTCACCGAAGATGAAGTAGCGTTCGATGAGAATAAGAATCCTTCTGTCGAAGATATCAATGTCGACAATTTTGATGGCGACATTGAAGTGGAGCCACATACAATTGGCTATATGGTTGGCTATGTCGCCAAAAAATGCATGCAGTGGAGCAAATGTGAAGATTGTTTGGCGACAGTGACATCGGATGGAATAACTATGAGTCCAGAAAACCAACTCATAGAATTAATTAATAAAGGGAATTGAGTATATCCCTCGGAGTCAATAATTAAATTATTGGAAATAATTGAGTATCAAGTATTAAAAATAATGAAGACCGAAAAATTGAATATGCATACATTTTTCGCAATATCCTATGCTATACAGGATGATTTTCAGGCTATACACATGATTGGATGTCTTCAACATTGGAAGACACTAAGTAAAAAAATTATAAAATTTTATTTGAACATGCGAGCGCATTTCATAGCCAAAACTGTATATTTTCAAGAACTCAAAGAATCTTCTGATGAAAGACGGCAAATAAATAAATTACGGAAATATTGATATTAAAATAGTGGAATATTTCAAACGTTGGTTTAAGAAGATTCATATGCAATATTTTAGACATCAAACGCAATATTATTTGTAGTAATTGCATTGTTCGTATTGTCTGTACTGTTCATATTGTTTGTTCTGTTCATATTGTTTGTATTGTTCATATTGTTTGTATTGCTCATACTGTTTGTATTGTTTATATGGTTTATTTGAAAATTTTCAAATATTTAGTTAAGCTTAAGTTAAGCACTGTGTTATATTGCTAAATTAATTGCAT
This sequence comes from Dinocampus coccinellae, assembly GCA_963920625.1. NCBI lineage: Eukaryota > Metazoa > Arthropoda > Insecta > Hymenoptera > Braconidae > Dinocampus > Dinocampus coccinellae. The sequence continues at coordinate 12,356,489 of OY987185.1, read as the reverse complement.
TTTTAAATTGATTTTTATTTTATTCCAAATAAATTCATGATAATATTTTTAATAATAATAAATTTTTGATGTAAAAAAATTGGTTTCAAATAAAATTTTAAATCAATTAATTGTATTGTTGAATTAAAATTTGTTATTTTACATTTCATAATAAAATTTTAAAAAATAATTTTTAAATTAGCGTAAGAATTTTAACTGTTTGAAAAATTTTAAGTATTTAATTAAGTTTAAGTTAAGAATTGTATTGTATTGATAAATCAATTTTTATTTTATTTTAAATAAATTTTTAATAATAGTAAATTTTTAATAAATAAATTTTCTTTTAAATAAATTTTTTAATTAATAATAATAATTAATTTCCATTGCATCCTTTTTCAGGTGTTTACAATTCCCTTATGCTATATTTTCCTCTTCCCGCGTTTACTCTTTTTTTTTCTTAATTCTTCTTCCCCCCCTTTTTTTTGTATATCCTCTCTCGCTCTTCACCCGATATTATATTATCATTTACACATTCACGTTCCATTCGTCCATTCTTACTTTCTCTTGCATCTGTCTTCATATATCTGTTTTTTCTTTTAAATGCTCTTCTACTTCATTGGAGTAGTCACATAGCCCACTGATTATTTCTCCTCTTAATGCTTGAATTAATTCTTTTCTTGCGTCACTTCCCTCCCATGTATTTTTCCATTCTTGCATTTGTTCTTTTACTCTTTCATACTGTATTTTTCCAGCCTCTTCACATACTATCAAGTGCTCCATTGTTTTATTCTCATACTCGCACATTCTGCACGTCCATTCCTTATATTCTTTCTTATTTGCCCTGCCTATGTTCCTGCACCTCATTTTTTCCCAAGTGATTTTTTCGTCTTTCTTTCTTCTTCTCACATATAAGTATTTTGCCCCATCCTTTTCTGGCCCTATTTCTTTATATATGCTATTGTAAGTAGAATTAATTATCATTCTCCAGTCTTTCTCTTTTTTTTTCTCCCCATTCATTTAGCCTTTCCATCATTCTCTTAGACACTTTCTCGCTCATTTCGTCTCTCCATATCCATTCTATCATTTCACCTACCCCTAACTCTTCACACATTTCCTTCATGTCTTGTCTCCATTTTGTCGGATTTCTATTTATTATCGCTCTACATTCTTCCTTTAGATACAATTTCGGCCATCTTTCTTCATTCATGTTCAACACGTCTTTTATATATCTGCCGAATCTCTCTCTTATTTTCCATTCAACTTCCCTTCCGATTAATTCACTTCACCATGTGTAACCTGGTGTGTTCTTGGCTACACCTAGCACGTATTTACAATACCATGCTTATACTTTCTCTATTTTCTTAGTTTCCCTCCTCCCCACACCTCTACTCAAAATATCATTACTGATTTAACTAGTATGTCCATTAGGTACATCTTTTTGTTTTTTAATTCTCTACCTACCCTCAGTGTGACTCCCCATGTCGCATTCATTGCTTTCTGCGCTTTCTGTGCCATTTCTGATTGTTGCCTATTGCAATTATTTCTTGTTGAAAACCATCCACTACCTGCAATTCATCTCCATTAAATTTCCATATTTCATCTTCCCCTTTCTATCCTTCGTTTTTAAATACTATGACTTTTGTATAAATTTTCAAATTAATTAATTGTATTGTTGAATTAAAATTTGTTATTTTCCAATTGGAATGTATCTTGTACGATATCTTTTTTTTTTGCTTCCAGTTCATCCAATAACGTGATAACTTCACACATCATATGCAAACTCCCCAACGCAAATGAATATTTTTAATATTTTTACAATAAATTTTTAATGAGAAAAAAAAATACCATAATAAATTGTATAAACCTCGCAGCTTGTTAAAGCAGATTCCCATGTATTTCCTGGGACCCGTTGTCCTATCATGAATGCATTAAAATCTTTTCATGCCATATTTAGAGACTTTGCTTTTAAATTTCCAATAAACAATACTGCACAACACTAGTAACACAAATATCAAAGGTAGCAGTGATCTTGCATTGGTGGTTAATTAATCATATATAAATACTTACTAAACTTGTGAAGTAATAACCACCTTCATCAGTTATTAATCGATTCGCATTGTAAAATCTGGTGATAAAATTTATATTACTTTTACGTCTAGCAGGATTCGCTTTCAAAACAATGAAAATTTATGCAGGTTTAAATTCATCAGCAGATGCTGATCCGCCGACTGATTATTGAAGTAATTAAATACATAAATTTTGTTTTTAATCAATTAATTGTATTGTTGAATTTAAATTTGTCACTTTACATTTTATAATAAAATTTTAAAAAATATCTATTTCAAATTAGCGTAAGAATTTCAACAATTTGAAACAAATAACAATTTTTTCTAAAATAATAGTTATATTATAAAAATTTAGGAAATAATTATTTACTTATTATGAAAAAAATACAATTATTGAAAATAAATAAATAGCAACCAGAAAAAAAGGATGAACATCTTAGTATTTTGTCGAAAAAACATAATTCAGAAGGTTTTACATTAATTTATTCAAAGTAATTGGATTCCAAGGTTAAACTCCCCAGGCACTCCACTAAAATGTATTTTTTTGGTTTATAAAACCTTAAAGCCATACGTAATATATTATATGTATACATAACTGCAAATGGATACATCTATAAAATCATAGAGACATGTTAATAACATGTTAAAGTCAGTGTGATAATAATTATTTATATTGATTGTGATTTTCAATTCTTATAGTGCAAATTTCAATACTTGACTTCTCTGTGACTTTTGATTTTATGTAACTCATTTTTGAAACCATGAACATTTGACCAGTAGTGCCCAAGATCAATGATCCGTTCTAAAATTATATCTAGAAAAAAAGTTCGATCCAATTCGAACTTTATGCACATATATATGAAAAACAATCGATTTCTGGAATAGTTGTGATTCCCCACATGTATGACCACTTCTATATGCTCAAAGTACATCGACTTGCTAACAATTTCTCATCAGGAATTAAATAGTGATCACGCGTATAAATGCCCATTTATTTGATATATATATCATTAAAACCGGATAAATGAATAAGATATATTATATATTAAAATTTGAAATTGAATCTAACATTTGGTTCGTGGCCATGTGGTTAAAACTGCATGGTGTGGGTGCAAAATGTTTTGGTTTCGAATCCAAGTTCCGGAAATTTTACTCTTTTTATTTATTCAATTTCAATTTTTTTTTAAATTACACCTTATCAAAATCACAACTATATTAAACAATAGTTTTGTATAATAATAATTCAACAAGGTGCAGCATTGAAAAAATCTATTCATTATAAACTATACATTCCAATAATATCTACATAATTTCATCAATTGGATTTTTTTCCAACTCATGATTGATAGAACGAAATTTCATATTTTCTGATTGTGAATAAATATTGTCGAAAAATTTGTGAGATCCAGTATACGGTGCAATTGGTAAAAGGCTCCGAACGCTCATTTTATGGTAGTATACAAGTCTTCGAGCACAAACATCAATAAGAAAGCAAAAGAAAGATATATATAAATACAGGAAGGAAGAGAAAGTGAGAGATATGAATGGAATTTGATTCTTACTTATATATGTAGATACTTATATGAATATTGTGCATTTGTATATACTATATAAATGTATGATTTACAGTTGTTTCCAAATGACGTAGTGCGTATCCATCATTATTGGCTGGTTGCTATGATTTATATTGGAAAAATAATATATATAAATATAATGATTGGATATCTGAGCATCTACGAGAATATACAAATTTTTATTTAAATAAAAAAATATATGAACAAAGATTTCGAAGATTGATTCCTTGATTTTTTTTTTTTTTTTTTTTTCATGATTGAATTTTTTTACATATTTGTAAATATGAATGTATGTGCAAATATTCGGTTGGTAGAGTATCAAGTAATAATTTGATAAAATGTGAAATGAAAAAATATTTTTAATATATAACATGAGAAGAAAAAAAAAAAAAAAAAAAAGAAGTTACACGTGGGACCGAATCCCGACCTTTCGCGTGATAATTAGTTCGCTTAACCACATAGCCACAGGGCACAAACAATAAAAATTATGAATTTATATATTTATAAGCAATTTACCACTCACTGACTCATGTTCGAAACGGTGAAACTACAATTCTTATTGACTTGAAATTCGGCATAGAGATTGCTCATATAACGCAGACGCTCACTAAGAACGGATTTTGTGAAACTCCTACAGGAAAATTTTTTTTTCTCAAAAATTCGTTATGACCGGAAATGAGATGATGACGTTTGATATGGTGATTGTTGTCCCTAGCAACGGTTACTAGGGTGATGGTTGTCCTTGACACCGGTCACTATGGTGATAGGTTCCTTGGCAACGGTTGCCATGGTGATATTTTCCTTGGTAGCAGTTGTTATGTTGATGGCTGGTATTGATAACCGTTACTATGATAATCATTATTCTTGGCGACCGTCGCTGTATTGATAAATGTTGTTTGAAACTGAACTTATCATTCTTGCATTTTATAATACGTAGTTGATTATCCTATAGTTGAGTGAGAGTAGAAACTCAAAAGATTCATTGAATTCGCAACAATCAAAAGAATTGAAATGAGAAGATCATACTCATCATAGAAACGATAACGAGAACCGACAAACTGGCGATCGAAAATGATCGGAATCAGGTTTTTTGAGTCGAAATCAAGAGAATAATGATATACCAGCTGATACCCGTCCACTTTACTAGACGTGAGATGGAATTGATTCATGAACTGTAGTTTTCATATTGGTAGGCAATTTCGAGTGACGAAGTATGATAATTTATCACTTATAGTGAAAACGAAATCAGTCAGTAAGTGGAAAAATCTGTCGGAACACAGGATTCCACATCACCGATGAGGTACTGTGTAGTGGGATGCGTTCCAGTTGTTTTACATAGCGGGACTCTGTATGTTTTGTTTATGTATATTTATTCTGGATAATCTTATAATATTGAATTTCATTTATTTTTTTGTCATTCATGAATTGACCCTAAATTTGTTATAATTTCTCAATTTCGAATCAAACAAACTCGAATATTCAAGATAATCATATAATATTGAATTTCGTTTTTTTTTTTTCACTCATGAGAAGGACAAATATTAATTTTCGTTATTTCATTTATTTATTTGGATTGGAACTGTTATTTCAATTATGCATATCATTTATCTAATGACTACGATATCTTGGCAAGAAATGGAGGAAATAATAGAGTGGTTCCATAGTTTCGATTATTTTTCAATTTCAAATTATATGAAATCGAATATTCCGCATGATCATAGAATATCGAATCTCAAATATTTATCATTCATTACAATCCAAAACCGTGGAATTTTTCCCTTCATTCACTCAGTCAAATTGTATCTATAATTTTCATTTTTTGTTATTCATTTTTGAATTACTATGATTATCAAAAGATATTGATCATCCATCATGGAAAAAAATAACAAAAATATCCAATTCACATTATATTTTTTTATGTTTCATGATCATTATCAATTTGAATATTCATCATTATCATGTGATATTGATTTCTCAATATTGATTTTTCATTGTAATGAAGCAGAAACAAATGATTTACTCTACCTTATATATATTACTCACACATATTGAAGTCGTTTTATGTTCCATGTTGTTGATGAAATAACAGCTGTCACCTAAACCGCGGAGGAAAATAAATTGTTCGACAATTTTGTTATAAGCATATCGTAACGTTGATTATTCAATACTTAGATGACGAAGTTAGAATATTTGTGATATAATTGTGTTCATTTTCATCAGTGTTGGTGAGTTATTCCCAATTGGAAGTTAATAATCATTACATAATATTAGATTCTGGAAACTAATGAGTTATCAGAATAACAAATCGTTATATTTGTTCTTTCGTATATTCATTCAACTCAGAATTATCATTCAAATTTTTCGTTATTCTCAAAGAAAAGTTAATCATAATCATACAACATCGCATTTCAGATATGTATCAGTCATGAGAATAACAAATAGTCGTATTCGTTTTTTTATTCACTCATTCATATGAGAATTATTATCCAAATTTTTCTATTTCTTCCGATTAAAAGTTAATCATAATCATGTAATATTGAATTCTTGATATTCGTTTGTTATCAGAATAACACATTCCTGTATCCGTTTTTCATCTACTCATTCACATTAGAATTATCATTTGAATTTCCCGTTACGATAGTATAGTTATTCAAATATATATATAACGAAAAGTAATCATCATTTATTCATATTAGAATTTCTATACCTTCTAATTTTATTACATAATTTCGAAAATTCTTCATAATCATATCATTAGATCAAATTTTGTACATTCTCATCGGAGTTAGTGAACTACTTCAAAGTAATATTCCATCAGAATTATCATTATTTCTTTTCACAAAGTAAATTTGATTATTATGGATTTGGAACATATTCTTATTGATGGAATATCAATTCCTCTCAAAATTATCAACATTCCTGGTGATGGTGCGTGTTTGTTTTCGTCATTATCTTTCCTAATGTACGGCAATATATCAATGGCGAACAATATTAGGAAAAATATTGTCATGCATGTATCCAACAACTGGGATCGGTCCCAATGTTTTACTCAACAATTATCTGGCGCTCTTTACGATACCAAACATTTGTACTGTACGGAAATGTCTAAGCCTTATACATATGGATCTATATGTGAAATCATGGTGGCTGGAGAGATATTTCCTTATCAGTTTCATGTGTATCAAAGTGGCTGCCTCATAGCTTCCGTTGGCGAAGCAACACTAGGAGTGAAAATATTAAGATTTACGGGGCATTTCAATAGTGGTCATTTTGACGTTTTAATCGGAGCAACGGAAAAAATGAATAGTGATAATATTCTTCTTGTTCGCAATATTGCTTTTACATTTTTATTGGCCACACTGAATTTGCTGCGCATGTTATATGATATATATATCAACTCTAGAATGTTCTATAGTAGAAGTAGAAATTAGTTAAAAAGGAAAGATTGATAAGAATACTTTAAGGAGATTATAACGATAATAAATTTGTTAAGTTTGTATTCGAAATCTACGAAATATATTGTATAAAAGTCAAGTCGTCGTTCATTTACATTCACATGGTAGCAGAGGTCCGTGGTTTAAATATTGGAAGTGAAGAAATCTGGAAGTTACTATTTCAAACAGAATCAAAGACATCGTCACAGAAAAATTGCTTCAAATGTGGAAAACCTGGACATTTCAAGAGAAATTGTCGAACCAGAGGCAGAGGTCGAGGATATTTTAGATATAAAGGACGAGGAAATGGTTCAAACAATCAACGAAGATATGAGAAATGCGAATATGGAAGTAGTTTCCACACAATCATTATAAACAACACAATAGTGAGTGGGAAGGAGAACAATAAAAAAGGCCAGATAGAATGGTTGCTTGACAGCGGTTGTACCAATCATATTATTAACACAGATGAATATTTTGACACATGTGAGACATTGAAGAAAACTGTGAAAGTCAAAGTTGGTGATGGACGAACCCTTGAGGCTAAAAAAGTTGGTAATATAAAAGCTTATTTCTCAGTATATGGCGAAATATCAGAAGTAAATTTAACAAATATTTTCTATGTCAAAGAAATGAAGGCAAATTTATTAAGTTACTCTAAAATTACAGAAAGAAATTCAATTGTGTCTGAAGGAAAACTGTCAAGAATATATAACCAATATGGTAAGGTTGTAGCTATCGCTGTCAAAGATGAGAAATTGTATAAGATGAAATGTTATGTGAATGAAGAAATTCTAGAAGCAAATGTGTGTAAAAGTAAAATGACCATGAAAGAAAAGCTGCATCGTACACTAGGACATATAAACTTTAACAATTTAGAAGTGATAAGTAAAAACGAATCATTGGATGGATTACCCAAAGAAATTGAGTCAGAATATTTGAAGTGTGCAACATGCATCCAAAATAAAATGCATAATATCCCTTTTCATAATAACCGTAGAAGAGCAGACGATATTTTACAAATTGTACACACAGATTTGAATGGACCTCATCAAACAACAGGAAACTGTGGTGAAAAATACTTTTTAAGCTTCATAGATGATTACAGCAAGCTAGTCAAGGTTTATTGTATCCGGACGAAGGATGAAGTCTATGATCATTTGAAACAGTATGTAAATGAGGTACAAAATCTTACTGGAAAAACTATAAAAGAATTGCGATGTGACAATGGTAAGGAGTATATGAATGCTAGAATTTTTGATTTTGCAAAAGAGAAGGGAATAATAATAAAACCTTGTCCAGCATACGTACACGAATTAAATGGAACCGCAGAAAGATTTAACAGGACGTTAATGGATATGGGAAGATGTTTATTATCAGAAGCAAAGGTTGAAAGAAGGTACTGGCCAGAAATAATAAAGAAGGCAGCATACCTGAAAAATAGAATCTTGACAAATACAATTGAAAATAAAACCCCATTCGAAATCTTTTTTCAAAGGAAACCAACAGTAAAGTATCTGAAAATGTATGGCAGCAAGGTTTTTGTACGAATACCAGAAGAAAGAAGAAGATCGAAATGGGATAAGAAGGCGGAAATGGGAAAACTTTTGGGATATACCGACACAGGTTATAGAGTGCTGATAAACAATAAAATAATAATTGCAAGACACTGTGATATAATAGAAGAAGATGTAACTCTATGTGGATTTAATGATGAAGAAGATGAGCAAATAGAAGAAAATCACCAAACAGAAGAAAATCACCCAGTTGATGTAAGAAGCCAAGAAAATTTCAAACATGAAGACAATGAAGAAGAAACAAGACCAAGTAGAAATGTTAAGCCACCATTACGATTTGATGAAGAATTCGGATATTATTGTATAAACGTAAATTATTGTAATGCTATGACCCCAGTTAATTTTCAGGAGGCGATAACCTGTAAAGATGCCAATGAATGGAAGAGGGCTATGGACCGTGAAATGAACAGTCTTGCTAAAAATAAAACCTGGACACTGGTTGACAAGCCACCCAAAGCGAAAAAGGTACTCGATGTGAAATGGATCTACAAGAAGAAGAGTGACCATGAGTATAAAGCAAGGTTAGTGGTGAGAGGATTCCAGCAAACTGATTGCTTAGATGATACCTATTCTCCAGTTGCTGGAATGCCAACTCTGAGATTATTGTTGTCTTATTGTTGTCAAAACTCATTAGAAATACATCGAATGGACGTGGAGACTGCATTTTTAAATGGCAAAATTTTATCAGAAGTATATGTAAAACAGCCAACTGGATATGAAAATGATCCTGAAAAAGTTCATTTGTTAAAAAAATTATATGGTTTAAAAGAAAGCCCACGTGCCTGGTATGAATGCGTGAATGAATTTCTAATTGAACTATATTTTAAAAGATGCAAATATGATTATTGCTTGTATTTTAAAAAGGAAAATGAAAAGATTCTGGTAATATTGTTATTTGTTGATGATCTTTTAATTTGTTGTGAAGACACAGATATACTAAATGATATTAAAAGTAAATTATCCAAGAAATTTAAAATGAAGGATTTAGGCAAAGTAAAACATTATATAGGTATTGACATAGAATATGATTACAGTAAGGAAAACATTTTAACTATGAGTCAAGAACATTTTATTGAATCTTTGGCAAAACGTTACAATATTGAAAATGCAAAATTGTACAAATCACCTATGGAAGTAAATTTAAAGTTGAAAAATGCTACATTAAACGAAAACATTAAATTTAGAAATTTGATTGGAGCACTTTTGTATATTAGCTCAGGTACTAGACCAGATATTACTTTCAGTGTAAATTATTTGAGTCGTTTTCAAAATTGCTTTGATGAAACCCATTTCGAATATGCATTGAGAGTGTTGAAATATTTGTATTTGACAAAAACTTCCAAATTGAAATATTATAGATATGATAATGTGGAGTTATTAGACTGTTATGTTGATTCGGATTGGGCAGGAGATATTATAGACAGAAAGTCTACAACAGGATACATAATACGATTCTGTGGAAATGTTGTAATGTGGAAATCAAAGAAACAAAATGTTATAACAAAATCATCTACATTTGCTGAATATATAGCTTTGTCTGAAGCAGTTACAGAAATAATCTTTTTAATTGGTGTAACAAATGATGTTTTCAATAAAGTAAATGAACCAATTAAAGTATATGAAGACAACTCAGGTTCAGTAGTATAGCAAATTTTGGAAACTATACTAAGAATTCTAAACATATTGAGGTTCATTACCATTATATCCATGAACATGTCAAAAATAAGATAATAAAAATTGTAAAGATTGAATCTGAAAACAATCTTGCCGACATTTTATCAAAGGCATTGGGAAATGTAAAATTTTTCAAATTCAGAAATTGTTTAAACGTGATAGCATAAAACTTTTGTTGATAGATTAAGTTTAGACTTCAAGTATTAATATAATAAAAATGTAAGGAGGCGTGTTGGCAATATTGCTTTTACATTTTTATTGGCCACACTGAATTTGCTGCGCATGTTATATGATATATATATCAATTCTAGAATGTTCTGTAGTAGAAGTAGAAATTAGTTAAAAAGGAAAGATTGATAAGAATACTTTAAGGAGATTATAACGATAATAAATTTGTTGAGTTTGTATTCGAAATCTACGAAATATATTGTATAAAAGTCAAATCGTCGTTCATTTACATTCACACTTCTGAGTAGTGATAATTACGTAGAAAATCGTGAAAAAAAAATTTCAATCCCAGTATCACAGCCTGAAATAAATGACACAACCATAGTATCACAGCCTCAACATATTTTCGATGATGATTCAACGAGTTCAAATGAATCTATAATTACTATTGAAGGACCACTCCAATCAAAAAAAGGAAAAAAAAAAAAAAAAGATTCACAAACTCAATCAAAAATAAACAAGCTAGAAAATCTACGTCGCAATATGTTAAAATTTATCCTGAAGTCCATAGAATGGCAGTGAAAAAATATAGTAGGAATCATCCTGAAGTAAATAGAACGGCCGTACGACATTATAGAGAAAATCATCCTGACGTCAATAAGATGGCTACTATGAGATACAATGCGAGGAGATTACAACATAAATTATTGCCCTGGACAACGAAATATATGGCTGGTTACAAATATGAACCGCATATCGATTATTCGAAGGATAAAATTGTAAATCTAGGAATTATGTTACCCTGTTCTTGGTGTCGTGCTTTGAAATGGAAGGACGAAGCTCGAGGAATGTGCTGCAGTAGCGGTACAGTCCAGCTTCCCACCATTGAACCTTATCCTGAACCTTTGTACAGTCTCCTCACCCATCAAGGTCTGCTTTTAGAACATTTTCTTTCTACTATTCGAAAATATAATGGTTGTTTCCAAATGACATCATTTGGAGCTAAAGAGATAAAGAAAAGGAACTTTATGCCAACATTCAAAGCTCAGGGGAAAGTATACCGTAGAATAGGAAGTCTCATGTCTGGTTTTCATCAACAGCCCTCATTTCTACATATATATTTTATTGGTGATGACGAACGTGAGAAAGATATCCGTTGTGGAATCTACCTTGGCATTAAGCCGGAAATGATTAGGCAACTGCAGAATTCATTGCATGAGAACAACAGATATATTCGAGATTTTAAGGCTGCTGTTGATTCAGTCCCTAAGGAGCAAAAAGATTTCCAGGTTATAATCAATGCGGATAAAAAACCGTCTCGAGCACACAAAGGTCGTTTTAAGGTTCCTCAATCGAAAGAAATAGCAGTTCTTATTGTCGGACAGGATTTTGGAAAACGAGATATCGTTGTGTATCGTAAAGACAACAAATTGGTACGAATAAGTGAGACACATCGTGCCTATGATCCTCTGCAGTATCCTCTAATGTTTTTCCATGGAGAAGATGGTTATCATATCAATATACCTAAACGTGATGCAAAGACTAAGGATCCTCTTGATAAGACCGTCTCTGCTTCTGAATTTTATAGTTATAGGATAATGGAACGTGAGGGTCGACCATGCTATTTAGTGCTGTTTTGCAATCTTTTCAATCAATTTTTGGTGGATATGTATGCAAAAGTAGAAACTGAAAGATTCAATTGGATTCGGAATAATCAAAAAAAGCTGAGAAGTGAGGAATATGTTCATCTTAAAGATGCAATGACACGAACCGACGTTGAGTTTTCAGAAATTGGCAAAAGAGTTGTGTTGCCCTCTTCTTTCACTGGAGGACCTCGCTATATGCATGAACTCAAGATGCGATGACGTATGTACGCTATTTCGGAAGGCCGGATTTGTTCATAACATTCACTTGCAATCCTAAATGGTCAGAAATACAAGAGTTTTTGGGTCAAAATCAAAAATCTCATGATAGACATGACATTGTAGCGAGGGTGTCCCACTTGAAAGTGAAACACATGATCAAGCTGCTAACAAAAGGTTGTCTCTTTGGCAATGCTCAGTGTTATATTGTATACTGTGGAATGGCAAAAACTTAGACTTCCTCATGTTCATATTCTGCTTTGGTTGCAGGAAAAAATCAGACCAGATTCTATTGATGAAATTATAAGGGCTGAATTACCCGACCCCGATCAGGATCCAGATCTTCATGGGAATATAAAATCAACAATGATTCAAGGTCCATGTGGACATTTCAACCTAACTTCATCTTGCATGGTGTCTGGTGTTTGTACGAAACATTTTCCAAAACGTTTTCCAAAAGAAACTCGAACAGGCGAGGATGGCTATCCTCAGTACCGTAGACGATCAAAATTAGATGGTGGAATAATGGTGAAAATCAATGGAATTTATATTGACAATAAGTGGGTGGTTCCATATAATCCAATTTTGTCCCGTACTTTTAAAGCTCACATTGATGTCGAGTACTGCAATTCAGTTAAATCGATAAAATATATCTGTAAGTACGTGAATAAGGGATCTGATCAGGCAGCATTTACCGTTGAAGCTCTAGATGAGATTTTTATATATGCAGCAGGACGATACATAAGTAGTTCCGAAGCAGCTTGGCATATTCTTCGTTTTCCGATTCATGAGAGGTTTCCGCTTGTTGTTCATCTCGCCGTTCATCTTGAAAATGGCCAAAGAGTTTATTTCACGGAAGAGAATGTCATTAACAGGATAAATCATCCATTGAAAACAACACTCATGGGTTTTTTCGAATTGTGTCAAGTAGATAAGTTTGCACAAACTCTTTTATATTGTGAAGTTCCAGCATTTTATATATGGAGGAACAACCAATTCCATAGGAGGAAAAAAGGAGAAATCATGCCAGGTTATTCAGGAATGAAGAAAGAGCATGTTTTGGGTAGAGTATATACCGTCTATCTCGGTAATAATGAGTGCTACTATTTGCGCCTTCTCTTACATGAAATTCGAAGTCTCACTTCATTTGATATCCTAAAAACTGTATTAGGAGTAGTGCAGCTGACTTTTCAGGAAGCTTGCAGAGCACTTGGTTTACTGGAAGGTGATGTTCACTGGGATCGTACTTTGGAAGAAGCCTCTATTCCTGATTTTCCTTACAAAATTAGAGAGTTATTTGCTGCTATGTTAGTTTTTTGTCAAGTTGAAAATCCGATAACGTTGTGGGAAAAATACCGTAAAAATTTGGCAGAAGACATCAAAATACAAATGTAGAAAGACCGGGGAAGTGTCGAATTGAACTTTGACATTATTTATAATCAATTCTTCTTGAAGATATTGTTATATCAATGTCAGGTAAAACATCGTTACAATTTGAACTCCCGAAACCAGCAAGAGAGCAAAGTTCTATAATCACTAACCGTCAGTACCTAAGTGAATTAGCTTACGATGTAGCTCAATCAACCAAAGAAGTGGCTGAAGATATTACAAAATTAAATCGAGAACAAAAAAAAGCATATGATGAAATCTTGAACAGTATTGTTTCTAATTCCAGACAGTTGTTCTTTCTCGATGCTCCTGGCGGCACTGGAAAAACATTCTTGATCAATTTGCTTCTCGCTAGAATTAGAAGTGGAAAAAATATCACTATTGCTGTTGCTTTATCAGGTATTGCAGCTACTTTGATTGAAGGTGGAAAGACGGCTCACTCGGCTTCTAAACTACCTCTTGATTCAAATCATTCGAAAAATGCAATTTGCAACATCTCCAAGCGAAGTCATATGGCACATGTGCTTCGGGAAGCAAAAATTATCGTGTAGGATGAGTGTACTATGGCTCACAAGAAAGGTATTGAGGCATTAATTAGGACTCTTCAAGATATTAGAGGTTGTAATCAACTTATTGGTGGAACGACTGTTCTTCTAGTTGACGACTTTAGACAAACTTTGCCTGTCGTGCCGCGAGGAATGCGTGCAGATGAAATTGAAGCGTGTTTGAAATCATATATTTTATGGCCTCATGTAAAAGTTCTATCTTTGAAAGTCAACACGGGAGTGTATCTTCAGAATGACTCAAGAGCGGAGGAATTTTCTAAATTATTAAATGATATAGGTAACGGAGATGACCTGGAAGAAGAAGAAAGAATAAATATTCCGAGTAACCTTCGTGATGTTGTGAGTGATTTGGTTACTTCGACTGATAGAATATATCCTAACATTCAACATGATGGAATAGAGAGTATGTCATGGTTAAGAGAAAGAGCTATTCTCACTCCAACAAATGACTCAGCCAAAAGCATCAATTCTTTTTTGCTCGAGAAGCTGCCAAATGAACATATAAAATATGAATCTGTGGATACAGTTATAGAAGTAGAGAAGTAGAGAAGAAGAAACACTGTTCACCATCCTGTGGAGTTTCTTCATACACTTTATACACCAGGTATACCTCTCACATTCTTTCCCTCAAGATTGGTACACTTATCATATTGTTGCGAAATTTGAACCCTCCCAAATTGTGCAATGGTACCAGACTAAGTCAAATCTTTGCAGAAAAACGTAATTGAAGCTACAATTTTCACCGGAAAATATATTGAAGAAAATGTATTCATTCCGAGAATACCCTTGATTCCATCAGACTATCATATCGAATTTAAACGACTACAATTTCCGGTCAGAGTTTGCTTTGCGATGACTATCAATAAAGCCCAAGAGCAGAG
The DNA here is from genome assembly GCA_963920625.1 of Dinocampus coccinellae. Classification (NCBI taxonomy): domain Eukaryota; kingdom Metazoa; phylum Arthropoda; class Insecta; order Hymenoptera; family Braconidae; genus Dinocampus; species Dinocampus coccinellae. The sequence goes on along the minus strand of OY987185.1, from coordinate 12,341,319 downwards.
TTTAAAAATAGTCGGAGTGGATTTGAGAAGTTACTGTTTTTCCCATGGACAATTTTATGTAGCATGGTCAAGAGTGAGTTCACTTGATGGTCTGGTCATTCTTCAACCCGAAAAAAGAACAAAAAATGTTGTTTATAAAGAAATTATTAGTATGTAATCATATTATTCCATTTATTTTCATGGATATTGAATATTTATTGTATATTATTGTATTGAATTGAATGTGTTAGTGATTTTCCTTCAGTAAATTATTCATGGTTTAAGCCTACTGGGGACCCGCCATGTAAAATAATGGGATGCATGCCACTACACAGTACCTCATGAGTGATGTGGAAATCTGTGTAACGACAGATTCTCTCACTCACTGACATCATTACTAATCATTTCCTAATCATAGAAATGAATTATCATACCTAAATACTCAAAATTTGTCCACCAATAGGGAAACAAAAGTTCATAATGCAATGTCAACTTACGTCCAGCGAAGCGGACGGGTATCAGCTAGTATTATATAAATGTATGGTTCCAAATAGTTTCTAGATGACGTAGTGTGTCACCATTATTATTTGCCGGTTGCTTCGACTTAAATTTGAAAAAATAAAATAATAATAATAGTAATAATAATAACTAATAATGTTAATAATATTTGTATAACAAGCATATTTTGGTATTTATAATGAAAATAAAAAAATTGTCCACATATGATGATTTTGTATAAAAATATATGTTGTAGAATGCATTCATTTGAGGTACAAAACCATGAAATATGTTTTTGTGAATAATTTAAAATTTAAAAGTAATATTTTTCCATTCAATACAAAAAAATATCAAATAATCATTTTCAATGGATATGAATTTCATATTTTCTGTACATGAATGAATGTTGTATGTAAAAGTATACGTTCCAGGTATACGGAGAAATTAGTAAAAGAGTGACGTCTTGACGCCTCATCCATGTGTTTAAACTTCACAGTAGTGTGTAAGTCTTATTCAGAATCAATGATAAGAAAGAAAGAGAAAGATACATATGCAAATATATATGTATGATCAAAAATGGAATTTTCTCTATATTTGTATGTGTGTATATTCATATATAAGGGAAAGGTGCACGAGTTGATCCCATGGGGTAAGTGATCCCTTTCGATTACTCGCTCATGAAAAATGCCATCTGGTGGAATTTTATGCCATTACGTAGCCCTTAACACCCGCCGGCCTCAGTCAATCTCTTAGTTCGATGCAAGCGATCGGTTGATATGCACAGTGAAAATTATAAATTGTGACCGCTTGATCTAAGGTAAGGTTAACATTAAGATTATGTTACTTTTATTGTGAATGGTCTATGAAAATGATTTTTATGTTTGTGGCTTCCTAATATGTTTATTTTTTATTATTTCCCGACTAAAAGACAATGACGTTCATTATCATCTTACACCTTAATTCTTTCACATACTGTTTGAACTACTGAGGGGTTTAATAATCGTAAAATATATATTTTTGCAGGTTTTTCAGTCGGGAATAATGCCGCATGAATATATAAGAAAAACCACTCGAAGTGGGTGGTCCGAAGAAGCAATGGCAAATGCGCTTGATGCTGTTAGAAATGGTATGGCCTTCAAAAGAGCGAGTAGGGAGTTTTCAGTTCCGCTCATGTCGTTAATGTCGTCTGATGAAGATGACAGTGACGACACAGAATCTTTATTCTGCACACAAAGATTTTCTAGTGATACGAAGGGTGATTTCATTTGCGACATTTGCATCACAAAACCAGCCAAAAAGTATTTGAAGTTATAGGGATAAATCTAGTCAGTTCAATAGAAATACTTATTTTGTTGCTCATTATTAGATTTTTATTTTGTTATTTCAGAAGATTAGATCAGAAGTTTTTCAGACTTGGATCATCTTACCCATACTACAGGGATCATCTTGAACACCGAGGTGTATAAGATGATCCTTCTGTAAGGTTTTGGAAAATCTGAAATAATTCGAAAAATCTTTTGTGATTGAATGTTTCGAGTAGTACTATTGAAAGATGACTACTTCTGAGAGAAGTATCCATTTAAATTTTTGTGCTATTCGAAGAAACAAAAAAATTACGTCGATTCTTGCTTAGGGGGATCATCTTGGGCACCTTTCCCCTACTATTCAAATATATGACACACAATTGTTTTCACGTGAAGTAATACGTTATTATTATGCATTGACAATTGATTCGATACATACGTATATTATATACATGGATCGTATGTACATTCAATACATCTTGAATATATTTTGATAGATTAATTTTTCAAATACGAATGTGGAATATTACATTATTGCAATTATATGCATTCCTTGCGCATGTAAAACAAGAAAAAACTTTTTCCGCATAAAAGTTATATATATGATTAACAATTATTCCTAAATAAATTGTTTCCTTTGTCCGTTTAAATAGAGGGAAATGATATGAAATATGAATTGATCAACTGAAAATATATATTTTGCATGATTTAAAAAATATATATTATTTTTCTGTATTGAAAGCTAAAAAAATTCGAATATTTTTGACGGTCATTCATATGAGCAAGTCGATAAAATCATTATTCTCATAGAAGCATGTTGGTAAAACCATACATAAATTATTTTACCGACAATTTCTTAGCCCTCTAGGAAGTAACGAGTCGTCATCGACATCGTTCAACGTCGTTCGGCTTCGTTTTAGTTCGGAGAATGGAGACAGACATAAATTGTCCGCTCTCTTCTACTACACGAAGCTAGCCGAAGCGCGCTGCCTACATGTACGTGGCCTGCACTTGTGTAGGTATCCTCTTTACTCAATTTCATGTTGCTTGTTATGTTGCCAGCGTCTTATTTCTGGCATCACGGCTGGCACCACTGCATGGGCCGCATAAACAGCTGTGCAAATAGTAATGCGTCATTTTCATCGATTGTTAAAATACATTGATTATTTTTCCAATGTTTCCGAACTTCGAATAAACAATTGTCGATGTATTTCCTCAAATGCCGATAACCATAGCCGCTGTTGTCCCATTCGAAATTTCCAGCTCTTCAACACATGTTAGATTTAGTGATGGTCGATGGTGAAAAAATATCGATTTATAATGAATCGATTAACAAAAAATAAAAAAATTAATGGGATCGATCAATTTTTCGATGTTAGTTATGACATTGAATTTGAAGATTGGAAATGTTTTACCAGTGTCAATCTCGAAATATATCTATCAAGATATATGACTGAGATATAGTTTCAATAAGGGATTGCACATAAGAAACAAATATATAGATTGTAAGCGCGTACAATTTGTACTTGTCATTTGTATTTACTTATTTTGCAATTAAACTGAATATATCATATAACAAATCAAGGATGTCACTTGTTCTGATAACAACAAGAAATCAGAAAAGTTTAACAATAATTTAATAAAGCGAAACTGGAGTCAGCTTTTTTACCGACAGAGTTTCCAAATCGTAGTTTTCATTTTTCACCCTTTTTTCTTATTTCAAATGAAAATCCTTCTACAGAATCGAAGTAGAGACCCGTAAAAAGTGCGCTAAAGAGCGATTTCAGCGAAAATCAGAAAACAATTGTAAAATTGTAGATTTTTTACCACCGCGTGACGTCACTCGAAGTAAGAATTCTTCATATAAGACGATTTACTGCAGATATTGAGAAAAACGCTTCGTAGCGCATCTTTCGTTATATGTGTGAGTATAAATGAATTCACAAAAATCCCATTTAGCATTATATGCCAACGAAAAGTTGCCATGAAAATTTTGCATACATATGTGTAAAATGACATCATTACAGCAAAACAGAGCTGAAATTTAGTTGCTGGATTTTTTGATAGATGGTAATGCGATCGATTGAATTATAGGGGTTATGGCGAAACGAGAGTCAACTTTTTTCCCGACGGAAATCGCTCAATTTATGAACCATTAGGGCTACACAGCCAAGATCATCACGGTGTTGGGTACACTGACTATCCAAATTGAAAATGTAGAGATTACCTCATTCGACTGGATATTACTTCGCTATGAAAATATGATCTCGTGTATCAGAATTTAAATGCCATTACCTTCGCAATTCAACAAATATAATGTTTTGAAGGCGCTTTTTTATTTCTTGTTTCGATTATAAATGATGTTATAATCATTTTTAATTCATTCAACAATCATAGCATATAATTTTTTTAAAATTTCTACATACAGTTGGTTGAAGAAAAACATTATGTATGAAAATCTATGAATAAAAAAAATTATTAGTTGATGTACTGAAAGCGATTGAATTGATAAACTCGGAACATAAGTAGCGTACGCCATGAAAAATTTATTATAATCACTATTATTCATTTGATAAAAATTTCTGTAAAAATAATAAAGAATATAATGAACATCAGATAAAATTAGTTGGGGTAATATTGTCATTATTATAAATGGTAATGATTAGCGAATTGACCGAAATTATTTTCATACCCATAAATTTTAACAAAAATAGACATTATATTTTTGTGGGAATATTCGAAATGTGGTCGAAGTGTCGTCATATGACCACATTTGGCGTTGAAATGAGTGTCAAGCGACACTCATATATATAATATTAATATGTCATGAGTATTAAACGAGATTATGATAATTTTTATTAGGATAAACGCAAATATGTTCATCCATCAATTCTTACTCACATACATACAACACGCATGCATACAAACATTCATACGTACGGATATACATATCTGCGTACAGATATATAAATATGTATATACATTTTTTTGTTTGTTCAGCATTGGGGGGGGGGGGGGGGTGTTATGACGATTCTTGCATGCCCCTCTACAAAAAACACAAAGAAAGAAAGAAACAAAGAAACGTGAGGAGAAAGAAGAAAAGAATGAAATGAACTTATATCAATGAAAAAATGTTCACAACAAAAGAAAAAATCAACACCAACAACAACAACAACAACAATGATAATAATAACAATAATCATAATAATAATTTGTTGTTCATCAAACTTTATTATATTTTCATGTATTTTGGTGTTATCATGTATCCTGGTGTTGTGCCCTGGTGGGCGTATTGCGTTGCATAAAACGTTCTCATATGGAAAAAAAATGCTCACAATAGTAAAATTATCATTAAATATAGACCATATGATTCGTCTAATCTTTTTGTTTGAATAAACAGATATTTAGAACCAATGCAAGAATATAATTTTAAAGTGCTATAGGTCAGTGATGATGAATTGTAGATGCTAGCAGGAAATAGCAAGAATGGAGGGGGTAACGTACATAAATGTCAAGTTGACATTGTCGACCATGCACATGCGAATAGCGCGCTTCGGCTAGCTTCGTAGAGTAGACAAGACCTAACAATCTATTCCTGTCTCGGTTCTCCGACTGTCACGAGGCTGAACGATGTTGAACGATGTCAATGTTAACTCTTATTTTATAGTAAAAACTTCTTTAGCACCGTTGTGATTTGAAATTCAATGAAACGAAAAAGAGACAAAAATATGCATCTACGGGATTTAGCCTGCGAGAGAATGAGATAGAATGCAGATATACAGTGTTTCCTATTATCTGCGTCTCCTCTCTGTGCGGTGCTTCGTAGCCTTCCCACTCTTGTCTATCTAGCATTGTACATATGTTGAAGGTTTCACTTCTACCGCGTGTGAAATACACCATATTATTTTTGTTAATTTTTTTATAGGCTGAGGAGTTGTCAGTAAAACCATGTTTCACCAACTTATTTTCATGGATCTTATGTTTTTATCCATACACACCTACAAATGGCCGCCAAAAATGAATTCAACACCTTTGATAAGACAAATTCATGAATTTAGGTAATTTCAATAATACTTCAGAGGGTTATATTTAATAATGTATGAGACGAATCAATGATTTTTTTGTTTTGTATTCTATTCGATATATAAGGAATTTTTTTCTTTCATAAAACTCGTCTCATTCCATCAATATATATGCCTGCACTACTTGGAATGGGACGTTTGAAATGTTTTGTGATTATCGAGGTACATCGACATTGATATTGAAAAGACAAAAGAAAATTGAAATTGACATATAGATTATTCGTTTTTTCAATGGAAATGATTTGAATCATATTATTGAATATCATCAATATATGAATATAAAAATAAAATGTTTCTCAATATTTTATTCATAAATAAATACTCATAATTACATCCGAACGCAAAATTTGTACATCTTTTTCTGTTGGAATAAAAAATGTTTTTTTGAATAAATATCAATGTAAATAAATATATGTAATTGGTAGTCATATGCTGACATTTTCAATATTTTTATTTTTTATTTTTTAAATTCTTAATCAAAAATTCACAAAAATTATAAAAAATACAAACTGAATAATAATCAATATAAATATGTCACTTGCAAAGAGTAATTGAATAAATACATCAATATACAATAGGAAAGCGCGCAACAATTGAAAAAAAGTATAATGATAGTAATTATAAATATGAACATTCTAAAAATCTAGAATGAATGTATGAATGAGTGGAAATACAAAAAAATTATATTATGTGGATAATATTTGAATTAGCCAAAGATGCCACCACCACATTGAAAACTGTGGAACGCTATAGATATAGTAACGCGTGGATGAATGGGTGCAAATCATCCTCGCTGTTTCGTTGATTCACGGACGTGCAATTTATATGTGTACGTACATAAATACATATATACAGATATAAAAACCATCACATTCAAACTTATTTATATATTTTATTCCTCAATTCAATTTTATATATTAGTATTAGTTATTATTACCATGTTTTAATTATGAAAAAAACTATACATATAAATATAATCGTGATACTTTATAAAGAGTAGGGGAGCGTAGGGTAATGGGAGCCTACTAAGGGAAAACTTTCATAAAAACCATATTTATTAACCTTCTTATAATTTTCAATAAGGAACTCTTAGAACAATAATTCAGGTATGTTTTAATCACAGTTAGAATTAATTACAGTCATGGAGTAAGGTAGAATAACGATTTTGCAAAAAAAGTCAATCGCTCTCATAACCCGACACGTTGGGGTGATGGGAGCCCATTTCACGCTCCATGGGAAATGGAAGCCATAATACTAATTATTGCGCAAAAGTTGAACTAAACATACTTTAAATGTGATCTTTATTAGTGACTACGAACTATTCATTGTAACAAAAATAAAAAAATCTACTTTTCAAGAAAAATAAAGACAAAATTATTGAAAAAGAACATATGACCCAGCGAATAACAAACAACTGTCCCTCCTGACTGAACGCAGGACACTTACGGCTCGTACCGCTCAGGCGAAGTTTCTCGAAGGTTGGCGAAGGCGGCCGTGTGTTTACAATCACGTGATTTTGCCTACATTCCGTTAAATCACCATAGCTCCCATTTCCCGACTGCTCCCATTGCCCCGCGCTCCCCTAAATGAATAGGGACACTTACATGAAATAAGAAAGCGCACAATCATAACATTTAGGTGCATAAATAATAATTGGGGAAATATATAATGAATGAAATGCAATTATTGTTCTTTGTTTTGTAATTTAAGTCTTTTTTACTCTGTAAATGATAAAGTTGAGCGATAATAATTTCTTTTTCTATTTTACACATTTCCCCATTTATTTTTCATACATATAAATTTCAGTAGATGCGCTTTCCTCCAATGGATAAATATACTTATTCAATTACCCTTCATAAGAGTGGGATTCACATTTATGATTGAATATTTTGTATTTTTTACCAAAAATAGATTGTTAGCTCTTGTCTCCCGTACGAAATTAGCCGAAGCGCGCTGCTCAAATGTACATGACATACATTTGTGTACGCCTTTTTAATTATATTATAAATTATGCATAATGAATCGATCGCTCAAGTCCAGTATGCCCAATATATACGTATAAAATGATGAGTAATTCGGCTCTTCTGATCCTGAGAGCACTCTACCCAATTATTTGTTTTTTTCACGCTTCATTCAATATTTTCAGCAACTGAACGGTATACTGGATGCAACGGATTCGAAGCATTTTCTCAAACATGCAAAACAACGGAACGATTGTTGAAAACTTCTCGCATTCATACACTTCATCGAGATAGAACGGATAATGTAAAATCAGACAAATTACCGGGGTGGCAATATTCGCCTTACCTCGGAACTTTTTTCTGTACTTCTCGCTTATTTTTTATTCTTCCCTTTCGAAAGAGCGATTCCCTTTGAAGGAAATTTAGGATACCCCGACTAAATTATCTCGAATATTTTTCGAATATATACATAATTTATCAATAATCAATATATATACGATGGAGAATTACACATATGGATATGTATTACAAATCTCCCGGGTCGAAATTTTCAGCCTGAAATTTGCCCCTTACAACCTACATTTATTGCCCTAAGGATTAAAGACAATTTTTATTGCACTGAACTGCATGATGATTTCTTAGCTCTAGAGCCTACTTTCGACCTATGAGGTAGTTCTTATTTCCCTTCTCTCCACTTTGAGGTCCAATGTAGGTCGAAGGACAAATATTTACCGATGATTTCTGACTCCCTTCTTCCCAGGTAGCCGAAATTTATGAAATTCAGGTAGGGTCATATACTCATGGGTTGGGTACATTTTTCTTTTGTATATTAAATTTATTAAAAGATGGCCAGAAATAATTGTTTGCTATAGCGAAAATGATTGCGGATCAAAAAAATAATAAGCGTGCTCACTATTATAAGAAGGTGACGATTAATGTATGTAACGCTTTCATTGGTAAACAAGCGAAATTCGAGGGAAAAAAAAATTATAATTTTCACATATTTCACACAATTGATCACTGTTTTATATGTAATTTTTACTGTAGTTTGTTAGTATTAGTTTTAGATTGAATTATTAATTCTTAGTCAGGTGTTTTAATTTCATGTAGGAGACCTAGAAGATAATTCGAAAATTAGACATTAAACATCAAACATTGAACATAAAAACATAAATCTAGAATAAAAACAGCACATTAGTTGACGAGACTCGAACCTGGAACCCTTCCGACTGCATCTTGAGAACAGGCACTTGAACCAATGCGCCATCCATGAACATGCCGATTCAAAAATAAATAGTGAATAGTAGTAGACATGTAAATATTTTCGTTCAATTATTACATATTTATATAATTTATTTATATAATTTATTAATTTATAATTTCAACCTTAAAATTTATCTTAATAAAATTATTTAATAAAATAAATCAAATAAGAAGTTGATAAAAAATTTATAAAAGAATTAATACGATGATCGATGTAATTTTTAAATCGAATAAATAATTATTATACATAATTATATATACATAATATATTGAATAAGTACATAATATAAAATGTTTGAAGTAATTTATTACAAAATTTTTTTTGTTATTTACATTAAAAGTTAATATTTTATTTGTATATAAAAACAAAAAAAAACCAATATATATACCCCAGATGAAAAATTTGGATATTTTGTATACAATATAGCTCTGCAAAACAGCTCTGCTCAGTGCCATTAGCAGAGGTTATCAACGCTACTGTATTTTTATGGTAGCTCTGGATATAACGTTATATCCAGAGGTTATAAACGCATTCGTATATACTCAGGAGCATATAATTTATATACGTGTTTCGATATGTAACGTTGTCAAAATTATTAATTATATATAAATTGTTTTTCATATTAATTTATGAAAATAACGTATAGTAACAAGAATTCAAAAAAATTTATTAATATACCTATATTAGGGCAAGTACAGTATAATATTGCAATGAATAGATATTTGTGCTGTTGTACAATTTATATAGCTGAAATTTATGAAGATATATTTAACATGATAATATTAAGGATATACATTTATTATTTAAACCAGGTATCTGAAAATAAAGGAAATTTTACATTAAATACAATTTGAAAAAATTTTTGATTTGCGACGGGATCCGAACACTGGATCCTCTGGTGAAGAAGCATGAACGCTACCGTTGAGCTGCCAAGACATAGTGTAGAAAATGTTTTTATTTTTACTTCATGAATGGTTCTGAATTCTGAAGAATGGTATGAAAATTCTTTGAAAATTATCCGGACGATGCAGTCTATGAATTACTTCATAAGCTTAATAACCCATGAGAGAAATATAAATCTCATATCATCTCATCAAAACTACGTGCCATTGGTATTCTCAATAAAAAAACACAAATTCATCCGATAGTCTTGAATGCAATAAATACATTAAATATTAGTAGAACAAATATTTGTATTTTCAATCGTTTAATAAAATCTGGAATACTACATACATTAGAATCATATCACAGAATCACAAAAAGCGACTCATCATATATACAATATTATTATAATGCTGTCAAGGAATTTGGATTCATACATTGTTTTATTTAAATATCTGATTGTGCATGTGAATCATATTGCAAAGATAGTTGTATAGTGAAATACTCTGCTGTTATAAAAAAATGTAATGTTATACCAAAATTTAGTGTAGAAAATATCAATTTCACTCGTATATATGAATGTACAATAACAAATAATTTGAATATAATTGATGTCAATACATTTTCATTTATTTATAAAAAAATGGATTATTTATTGAGAAAACTGAGAAATTTTTATTTCATCAAATTTATCTATGTTCCGATATCTTGTCAAAATTTTTCTAAGTTCGTGAACGATTGTTATTATATTTTTTTTTTATGATCTTTTATGACACCCGATCGGTTAAATCCTTCCAAAAAGGTTTCGAACACTCAGCACAGGTCATAACGCCAGATCAACGCATTTAGGCTAGCAATCAGAGGTTTCCAACGCTCAGCAGAGGTTATAACGCCAATTCAACGCTTGAATATTTCATCTGAGGCGGTCATAACGCCAGATCAACGCATTTAGACTTGCGATCAGAGGTTTCCAACGCTCATCAACGGTCATAACGCCATTTCAACGCTCGAAAATTTCATCTCGGGTATATATATATATATATGTAGTCACGAAATATTCGGAATAACTATTTTCCGATGAAACAGACGGATAGATCCTCAATATGGATTAAAACAATAAAATTTTAGACTTTCGTCCGCTTCCGACCTTTCGTGATGTATCGTAAAATTGTTTCAAGGGGACGAAAATCGAGAATTTCATGGTTTTAATCCATTTTGAGGCTGTAGGTGTCGGTCTAGGTCTACAATTTTATGACTTGGACCCTCAGTGTGGCTCAGGGACAAAGTTTGAGGCTAAGAATCTATCGATAATCCTCTTCCAAAATTGAAGAACAGAAGAAAGTAGGCTCTAAGACAGTAAAGTAGGTCGAAAATTTCGACTCAGGCTGTGTATTACATATTATATATTTTTCGTATATTATGAATAATCAAAATTCAACATTACGCATAACCGATAAGATATTTGGTATGTGGTGGGTACCAAATTCTCGGATCCGCTGACAATGTATGTATGCGTGTTTATGCACAAAAAAAAAATTTCAAATTTATAAGTTAATATGATGATTTCTTTTACTATTTACTAAACATTCTGCTACACTTTCACTATCGAATAATCTGTCTTTTTTCTTCAGATTCATGTTTAATGTTCGAATAGAAAAAGAAACAGTCGATGATGGCCATTAGGACAATGTATACATTTTCTTGTTTTTGTCGTTGTATGACTTGTTTTACAGACGCATGAATGTTAGGTGCCAGCAGGAGATGCACATGCTGATATTTGCTGTGTCACACACATATGGGGGACATATATCGCTACGTCTGCTGAGTGCATCGAGATACGCGAGAGTGGGGGAAGCGAGGTGGGTCCTTGTGTTGAATACTCAGCCGACAAAGGATGGAGTACGTTGGACCGCGCGATAAGGTGTTGGGAAGAATGAACTCGCATCGACCGGTCTCACATGCTCCGATAATCGATGGAGTTATCGATGCATTTTTTCAGATTAAACTGATTATTATGTTTTCTTAGGTTTTAGTATTACTACTTTTCAGATGTAATGATCATTGCTGTATTACATCACGTAAACGAGCGCGGGTGTATTTGGATGAAAATGTTTTCTATCTCGGACGAGAGTAACTTCCTTATGGAATTTGTTACATGGTGTAATCACAAGGTGGTAATTATTTCAATTGGTTTGTTTCATAATAGAATATCTGGCCAACATATTGCGAATTGTGGAATAAGAATTTCTGTCACAGTATGAATATATGTATGTTTTTTCTTCTTTTCTCTCTTGTTTTGTTTTTTGTGTTTTGTTTCTGTAAAGAAACGCGAAGATCGTCGTAAAATGCGCCCGAATGCGTAATGAGAGAAAAATAATGTATGTATGCATATATGTATGCGTGCGAGTAAATGAAAATCGATCGATGTACGTATGTATGCATGCGTTTCTATAATGATCATGATAATCAATTTTATAAAGTTTTTACGAAATATTTATACTATAATGTACACACATGTACTATTATTTGAGAATTTATTGAAACGCAAAAATAAATCTTTTAAAATTCAAAAATATATATTCATTCCAATTCTTCACTATTTACAGGACAACTGATATAATTTTGCTTATTCACATTCATGTGAATACATACATCCAAAAGTTTTTCGATAGAAACAATTATATTATACTGCACATACTACACCGTCGTACCCTCAGCAAATTTCCCATGCATCTCCTATCAACAATCATCAACCGTATCATCAACAAAACTTTCAAACTCCTGTGTACAACTCAAATAACACAAATGATAATCCAGTTTATTATCCTTTTTAAAATTCCTTCTGAAAATCAAACAATGAATTTTAATCCGATCCCTAACTCCAGTCCCATTAATGAAATCAGGCATAGTTTTTTATTTTTGATGAAATATATAATTGTTTCGAAAATATTACATTATTAAACGAAATTAAATTCATTATATGAATAAGTGGAAAAAAAGTTTGGATGAAGATGTGATGTGAAGAGAATTTTATTTTTCTTTTTTTTTCTGTTCTCGTGCAATCTTGTCATTATTGAGTAATGAATCATTGGTGAAATTTGATAAATGATGAATTTAAAATATCAAAAACTGAGTTATGATTATTATTATTATTGTTGTTATAGACACAAAAATAATTGGCATTTGTTCATATGGGCGGGTATGTGTTTACGTGTAGATACGTTTGTATAATCATGTATTTTATAATATAATATTTTCATTTTTCGTATGTTCACGAATGGCGTATTGGGTAGCGTGTCAGTCTCTTCATGTGTCTTCCAAGGATCCCTGGTTCGAGTCTCACCATCTAACATTTCTATTTTTTCAGATTTATGTTTAATTTTAAATTTTCTATTACTTTTCAGATTTCCAACATAATATATATAATATAAGTGTATTACTGATTCAAATCATTCAATGTAAACCAACAGAATCAAATAAGTTGCAATACATATACAACTCATGTATGATTGGTGCATGTGTTCTTTTCGATTTTGGTGTTAGTGGGATACTCAATAGCATTCCCAATTCATCAAAAATAGCATATCAATAGCGTTTCGAACGTCGGAAGAAGCCAGTAAGTAGACGCTCGAAACGCTACTGAAACGCTAAACACCATTGAGCCAACTATCCTTAAGGTTATCGTAGCGTATTTAAAAATGTCAGAATATTGATGCATTTTTGATGCGCTAAATTTCGACTCGGGTTGTTACGTGTGTCGCTCAATGCGTCACTTAAATCCATGTTAATCCGACAAATTCATGAATTTAGTTCATTTCAATATTACTTCGAAGAGTCATATTTAATGATGTATGGGACAGATCCATGATTTTTTCTTTTATATCTTATGTATTATACAAGAAATTTTTTTCTTTCACAATTGATATAATATTCATTCAACTATCATATTAATCATGTGTATATATATATCAAGAGTTAACGCGTGCATACGTGGGAGCGCACAAAATTCGTCTTATTGCACTTACATATATTCCTGTCCACGCTGACTCGAACGTTTAAAATGTTTTGTGATTATCGAGGTACATCGACATTGATATTGAAAAGACAAAAGAAAATTGAAATTAACATATAGATTATTTGTTTTTTCAATGGGAATGATTTGAATCATATTATTAAATATCATCAATATATGAATATGAAAAAAAAATGTTTCTCAATATTTTATTCATAAATCAATACTCATAGTTACATCCGAACCTGAAATTCGTACATCTTTTTCTGTTGGAATGAAAAAAATTTTTTTCGAATAAATATATATAATTGGTAGTCATATGCTGACATATTAAATATTATTTTTTTTTTAATTTTTCAAATTTTTAATTAAAAATTTTTGTGTTCACTATTCTCATTTAAACATATAAATTTATCATCTATTCACAAAAATTGTGAAAAATACAGACTAAATAATTATTAATGTGAATATGCTACTCATAAAGAGTAATTGAATAAATACATCTATATATGATAGGAAAGCGCGTAACAATAAAAAAAAAGTATAATGGTAGTAATTATAATTATAAATATTCTAAAAATCAAGAATAAATGAATGATTGAGTGGAAATAAGAAAAATTATGTAATGTGGATTTTATTTGAATTAGGGAGGAGTGCCACCGCCACATTGAAAACTGTGGAACGCTTTAGATATAGTATCGCGTGGATAAAGGGGTGCAAATCATCCTCGCTGTTTCGTTGATTCACGGATGTGCAATTCATATGTGAATGTACATAAATACATATATACCCATGTGGAAATGCGGAGACTGATCCGACATGAACATATCGGTCTGATATCTGGCCGTTTCAAATTCTTTCACACATCAGTCATATAATTGGTCGGATATCAGTACTATTATCAAACTAGTATCAGAATGGTTTAAGATCCGAGTCTCGGTATATGAACAGTTGTTCGATCGGTCAGAGGTTGGTTCTAGTGTCGGAATCGTATCAGAATGGTTTAAAATCCGAGTCTCGGTATATGAACGGTTGTTTGATCGGTCGGAGGTTGGTTCTAGCGTCGGAATCGTATTAGAATGGTTTAAAATCCAAGTCTCGGTTTATGAACGGTTGTTTGATCGGTCGAAGATTCTATTGACCATAAACATAATCATAAAATTCAAAGCTTATAACCAAGTTTACAATGGAAATCAGGGGTTTTTCCCTTAATTCGATCTCTCATTGATGAAGTCTAGACAGTCGAAAAGTTTTATACAGTACATATACTCTACGACAATTTTGCTGTAGAAAAATATAGTTTCTGAAACTTTTGTTACCTACTACTTTACTAAGCGTTTTCATTTCTCTTCTGCATTTCGAAGTAGCAACAACTATTTTTGAGTTCAAGTGTTTAGTTACTATAATAAAGTGAAAGAATGTGTTACACGTTGGAACAGTTAAAAAAATTTCGTTATCTTTTGGTACAATTTGACGAAAAAAATAAATCTGGTCAATTGCTTACGGAAGTTGTACCAACGTCATGGGTAGTATTTGATGAAGACGATGAAGATGGTGAACAAAATAAAAAAATTGGATCATGTTTTTATCCATTGAAGGAAGATTCCAAACACGTTTTGCAATAGATAAAACTTGAAATTAAACCTCATGGAAATTGGGGCTATTACGGCGTAAAAATTTTGTCTGGTTCAAGTAAGTTATACATGATTTTTCAAATTTTTATATATGCAATTTTATGAAATATTTTTTTTATAATAATTTATTTGTTAGGATAATTCAAAAAAATTATCAAAGGTCGGCTAATTTCTTCTGAAGTAATATATACTATAATAATTAACCATAGAAAATTAATATGTTTTTTTATAGATAATTTTGAACACCTTCAGAGCCTAAAATCTTAGACGATGGTTCTGCTATAAAGTTTTTGGATAGTGTAACACTATTTCCATCTAAGGACGTTTCAATTGAGATATGAATAATCAGAATGCACCACTGATTTCATTGTATATAAATATTTTACCAAGTACTTTAATAAACAAAAAATACGACCTTATTATATAAGCATATTTCAGGTAAATTATTTTTTTACCAATTACGAATATTTAAATGATTACAATTTTTTAAAAATACTATTACTATCGTTTTTCAGAGTCTCTGTATAAGCTTCACCAAGTCCCAAGCACTGAGCTTTTACCAAAACTTGGCAAGTGGCTGACAGGAGCTCCTGAACGAGCGTTTGGAAAAAACCGTGGAGCAGAAGAAATAAAATTAAATAATCAAAATCAAATTTTTTTTTAATTCACTTTAATATAATTAAATATTAACACTAGAACTACCAAGGGGAATCGAAATGACTTGTTTGACATTTTTTAAAATTAAAATTTTTTTTTTTATTTATATAAAATTTATATACATATATATATAAAATATATTTGAAAAATATATATATATAAAAAATATAAAATATATATATAAAATTTAAAATTTTGAAATTTAAAAAAATGTCAAACAAGTCATTTTGACCCCCTTGGTAGTTCTAGTGTTAAATATTGAATGAATATTTAAATAAAAAATTAATATATAATAAATTTTAATCATTATTCTTCTAATTAATTAGCTTAGCCCCCTTTCAATACAATGAATTTTATCAATTATACATTATATATTTTAAATAGATATCATCTTAGTCATTTAATCGATAATTAATTCCAATAATACAAAAAAATCGCATCAGTTTGATATAACAGACTGACACTACAATATGATATCGATTTGATCAGTAGCTACTAGTGCCAGTATGGCATCAGCTTTAAATCTAAGTTTGACATTGGGAAGTAGTGTCGGTTGAATATCAGATAATTGTGTCGGACCGATATTAGGAAATAATATTCATGTGACGTCAGCTTTGAGTCTGAGGTTGACATTGGAAAGTAGTGTCGGTTGGATATCAGATAATTGTGTCAGTCCGATATTGGAAAACAATATCAATACGGCATCGGTTCCTATTCTTGGGTTGATATCCTAAAGAAATGTTGGTCTGTTGTTTAATTACTTTGTCGATTTGACACTAAATCCAATGTCGGTCTGGTCTGATCATTTTGTATACCGGTATGATACTAGTTTACCCGTATGTGGGGCATCAATCTGGTATACTATAATTAATCCGACTGATCACCGACCAGTCCAAAATTTCCACATGGGTACAGATATAAAAACCATTACATTCAAACTCATTTATATATTTTTTTCCTTAATTCAATTTTATATATTAGTATTAGTTATTATTTACATATTTTAATAAAAAAAACTATACATATGAATCTGATCATGATACTCATAAAGAGTAATTGAATAAGTACATTCATATAAAATAAAAAAGCGCCAATGATAACATTTATGTGTATAAATGATAAAATTGGGGAAATATATAATGAATGAAATGCAAATATTGTTTTTTGTTTTGTAATTTTAGTCTTTTCTACTCTGTGAATGATAAAATTAAGCGATAAATAATTTTTTTTTCTATTTTACACATTTCCCCAATTATTTTTCATACATATAAATTTCAGTATATGCGCTTCCCTATCATGGATAACTATACTTACTTAATTACCCTTCATAAGAGTGAAATTCACATTTATGATGATATATTTTTTATTTTTTTACCAAAAATAGATTGTTAGCTCTTGTTTCCTGTACGAAGTTAGCCGAAGCGCGCTGCTCAAATGTATATGACATACATTTATGTACGCCCCCCTTCCCCCCACCTATATTATAGATATAATTAAAATAAGTATATTGGTGATAATTATGATTGTGAATTAAAACAAGTGAACAAGTGAACGAATGCAAAGTCTCTGAACGACTTTTATTATTGTTTTTCATGATATTTTATGACATCCAGTCATAAGATCAAATCATACAGCAATAAGGACTTTAGAAAAAGCAATAATTGTGTAAAAAACATTTTACTATTTATAATTGTATTAATTAAACTCTATTATGGTAAGCGGGATGAATGACGATCGCGTGATAATTGTGTAGATTATTCGATTGGAATTTGTGACTGAAACACATATCGGATCTGGATAATCCAGAGCAATTTTAGTTCGTCCTAGCATTGCCTATAATCATGCATAATGACAAATCTATCGTTCAGGAATATTTGATGATATTGGAATAAATGAAAGATAGCTATATGTTTATTTCCACTCATGACTGTAATTTTCACCCGATTTCTGAGCTTGATGAAATGAATCGATCGCTCAAGTCCAATATACCTAATATATGCGTATAAAATGATGAGTAATTCGGTTCTACTAATCCTGAGAGCACTCTACCCAATTATTTGTTTTTCTCACGCTTCATTCAATATTTTCAGCAACTGAACGGTATACTGGATGCAACGGATTCGAAGCATTTTCTCAAACATGCAAAACAACGGAACGATTGTTGAAAACTTCATCGAGATAGAACGGATAATGTAAAATCAGAAAAATTACCGGGGTTGTAATATTCGCCTTACCTCAGAGCTTGTTTCTGTACTTCTCGCTCATTTTTTATTCTTCCCTTTCGAAAGAGTAATTTCCTTCGAAGAAAATTTAGGATACCCCGTCCAAATTATCTCGAGTATTTTTTGAATATATACATAATTTATCAATAATCAATGTATATACGATGGAGAATTACACTCATGGATATGTATAACAAATCTGTATATTACATATCATATATTTCTCGTATATTATGAATAATCAAAATTCAACATTACGCAGAAACGATAAGATTTTTGGTCTGTGGTAGGTTTTAAATATCAAATTTAAAATATCTTGGATCCGCTGACAATGTATGTATGCGTGTTTATGCACAAAAAAAATTTCAAATTTATAAGGTGATATAATGATGCCTTTTATTATTTACTATTCATCCTGATATAATATATGCATGAATAGCACATTGGGTAATATGTCAGTCTCTAAAAGTTCGATCCGTAGACTCCGGGTTCGACTTTCACCACCGAATAATCTGTTTTTTTTTTTTCAGATTCATGTTCAATGTTCGAATAGAAAAAGAAACAGTCGATGATGGTCATTAGGACAATGTATACATTTTCTTGTGTTTTTGTCGTTGTATGACTTGTTTTACAGACGCATGAATGTTAGGTGCGAGCAGGAGATGCACATGTTGATATTTGCTATATCACACACATATGAGAGACATATATCGCCACGCCTACTAAGTGCATCGTGATACGCGGAGTGGGGGAACGAGGTGGGTCCTTCTGTCGAATACTCAGGCGACAAAGGATGGAGTACGTTGGGCTGCGCGGTAAGACGGTGTTGAAAAGAATTAACCCGCATCGACCGGTTTTACATGCTCCGATAATCGATGAAGTTATCTATGGATTTTTTCAGATGAAACTGATAGTATTTTGTTAAGCTTTGGTATTACTCCTTTTCAGATGTGATGGTCATTGCTTTTTTTTTGTTTTGACACTGATATTAGAATACTAATGGGGAAGAACATTAACAATTGGTTTTTTTGTTTTTTCAATAAAATCTATTTAGGATATATATTTGACAATTTTTGATTGAATCAAATTTTGAATAGTTTTTGAATAAAATGTTTCTCAAACTTGAATTTGTAAATAAGTAAAATATTCATAATTTTATCCAAACGCAAAATTTTATATATTTCATTTCTATTAAAATTTAAAAAAATTCTTCTCCATTAATATCAATATGAATGAATATACATAAATATTGGTCGTACACTGAAATATTTAATTTTCAATTTTGTGAATTTTTTGTAATTTTTAATTCATATTTTTTTTCCCTTATTCTTATTTGAACATTTAAATTTATTATATGTTCATAAAGATATTAGAAAATATAGAATATATAATTATGAATGAAAATAAGATTCTTATGAAGGGTAATTGGATAAATACATTTAAACATATAGGAACGTGCACAATAATATAATTCAAGTGCGTGAAAAATAATCGGAGAAATATGTAAAATAAAAAAACGGAAAATAATAATTTCATTCGATTCTTTATATATTTCTCCAATTATCATTCGTACACATAAATTCCATTATTGTGCGCATTCTTTTTTCATATGGGAACGTTTATGCAACGCAATACGCCCACAAGGGCACAACACCAGGATACATGATAACACCAAAATACATAGAAATATAATAAAGTTTGAAGAACAAATTATTATTATTATTATTATTATTGTTATTGTTATTGTTATTGTTATTGTTGTTGTTGTTGTTGGTGTCGTTTTTTTTTGTTGTGAACATTTTTTCATTGATATAAGTTCATTTCATTCTTTCCTTCTTCCTTCTGATGTTTCTTTGTTTCTTTGTTTTTTTCTATCTTTCTATCTTTCTTTCTTTCTTTCTATCTGTCTTTCTTTCTTTCTTTCTTTGTGTGTGTTTTAGAGGGGCACTCGAAAATCGTCATAACACGCCCCCTAATGCTGAACAAACAAAAAAAATGTATGTATTTATATATATATATATATATATATATCTGTACGCAGGTATGTATATCCGTACGTATGAATGTATGTATGTATGCGGGTAAGAATTGATGGATGAACATATTTGCGTTTATCCTAATAAAAATAATCTCGTTTAATACTTATGACATTGATATTATATACATGAGTATCGCTTGACACTTATTTCAGCACCAAATGTGCTCATATGACGACACTTCGACCACATTTTGAATATTTCCACAAAAATTTAATTTCGTTTATTTTTGTTGAAGTTTATGAGTATAAAAATAATTTCGGTTAATTTGTTAATCATTACCATTCATTATAATGACAATTTTACCCCAACTAATTTTATCTGATGTTCATCATATCTTTTATTATTTATATAGGAAATATTTATCAAATGGATAATAAGTGATTATAATGAATTTTTTATGGCGTACGCTACTTATGTTCCGAGTTTATCAATTCAATTACTTTTAGTACATCAACTTATAATTTTTTTTATTCATAGATTTTCATACATAATGTTTTTCTTCAACCAACTGTATGTAGAAATTTTAAAAAAATTATATGCTATGATTGTTAAATGAATTAAAAATGATTATAACATCATTTATAATCGAAACAAGAAATAAAAAAGCGCCTTCAAAACATTATATTTGTTGAATTGCGAAGGTAATGGCATTTAAATTCTGATACACGAGATCATATTTTCATAGCGAAGTAATATCCAGTTGAATGAGGTAATCTACATTTTAAATTTGGATAGTAAGTGTATCCAACACCGTAATGATTTTGGCTGCGTACAGCCCTAACGGTTCATAAATTGAGCGATTCCCATGATTTCCCTTGGATAGGGAATTTATCATTCAATCGATCGCATCGCCATCTATCGAAAAATCCACCAACTAAATTTCGGCTCTGTTTTGCTGCAATGACGTCATTTTACATACACATGTATGCAAAATTTTCATATACACTTTTCGTTGGCATATAATGCGGAATTTGATTTTTGTGAATCCATTTATATATACTCACACATATAACAAAAGATGCGCTAAAGAGCGTTTTTTTCAATATTCGCAGTGAATCGTCTTATATAAAGAGTTCCTACTCCGAGTGACGTCACGCGGTGGTAAAAAATCTGTAATTTTGCAATTTTTTTTCGATTTTCGCCAAAATCGCTCTTTAGCGCACTTTTTACGGGTCTCTCCTTCAATTCTGTAGAAGGATTTTTCATTTGAAATAAGAAAAAAGGGTGAAAAATGAAAACTACGATTTGGAAATCCCGTCGGTAAAAAAGTTGACTTCAGTTTCGTCTAAGTGGAATTTTGAATGATCTAATATAAATAAAATAATATTTCTGCCCATGTGATGTATGTATAATTATGATCAACTCGAAATAATTGCATATCATGGGCTATTGTTGCGACAAGAAAATTTTTCCAAGGTAAATGAGAGAATACTTTCACTACAATTACTGTGCACACCCCATAAATTGTTAGAGATAATATTTCGTAAGATAATTAACTCAAAAAAGAAATGTATCTGTTGCGTCCAAGTCATGCAAAGTAACACCTCAAGTTACCGACCAACCGAACTCATCAACCGGGCTCAACCAGCTTTTACTCCACCATCCACTACACAGCGTGCAAGTAGCTACGCACAACTGTCACGCCATCCCAGAAAGCTGACTTTGAAACCACGCACGGACTAAACTCTCTCTCTCTTGGTCCGACCGTCGAACTCACCATTCCACAGCTGTAGAGTTCGGGTTTCTGTTCTTTACCATACCACATACCGCTTACTTAGCTATTGTTACATGTATACACTTCATCCACATTATCACAAATAAAATAAACATAGAAACATTCATTCTATATATCTGTACATTCCGAAAATGATTTTGGCGCCACTATAATGGCGGGCAATCGTAGTCCATATTTGGGGAAATACATCGACAATCGATTTATCGAAGTTCAAAAACATTGACATGAATAATCGATTTTAAATAAAAAATAATCGAGTTATTTTGATAATCGATGAAAATTACCCATCCTAGAGTGAACTGTCGTAAGTTGTTTTATAGATACGTCATTATACGTACTTGGATCGTCATACTCATTCTAACATATGAATTTTGCTTGTGACAACAAAATAATACTTGGTGAAAAAGAAAAGAAAGAATCGAGCGAACCATATTCAACTATTGGGTATAGTTATATTCTTCCTTCTGATTTTTCTACTGGTTTATTAAATGACGATTCGTTTATTTCGTAACAACGCGAAAGTTAAGACCTTTCGTATTCTACCTAAAACGAACTTCGTTTATAACATCCAACGTCGAGATATCGATTGAGATACTTACCTATAACACTCAGATTCGTTACAAACAATCATTTTTCGTTTTAATACGAAGTTTCTCATATCAATACGAATTTATTATTTCATTCCTTCAGGAGTTGCTTCATTTATGTTATATTTGACTACTCATTATTATGAAAATGGAATGTGAATTGTTATAATTAATTGACATGATGACGAAATAATTTCATGTGAAAGGTGAGAAAACTTCTACAAACAAATATATATATTGTCATTAATTTTTACTAATAAATACTTATTTAACAAATCTTATAACAGTAATATTTTTTATTATATTTGGAAAAAGTGTTAGTGAACGCGAAGGAAAATATTTAAAAAAAATATTCACTCAACACCAGAATGGATTTCAAGTTCAACGTGAATAGACTCCTGCCAAGAAAAATTAACAAAATTACACAATCACTAGTTCCCGAAGATTTCAGAGGGGACAGACGGGAATTAAAGTAAGACATTCATATATTCTATTCATACTTACGAATTTTCTATCCTCTGTTATTCATAAAGCATAAAAGAAACGAGGGGACGAGGACATTGATTCATTCGAATAGTGATTCAATGACATTACACTTTTTGTAGTAACAAACTTATAGGAGTTTCACTCTTATTCATTTTAATACCTTAAATTATTTCATAAAGATTTTTTCCTATGCCTTAAGTTTTCCGATTGATATGATTACATTATGGTCAAAGACTGTGTTTAGGATGAAGGAAGAGAATTAATTTAAAACAAAAACCAAATATAAATTCTGAGCATAAAAATATTGTATGGTAAATATAAAAGACATCATAGAATTAATAACATTTAGGTATATATTTTTTCAAGTGGACATAATAAACAACGCCATATTTTCATTACACCATGAAACGAAGGGATTTATTTTTCTTTTAAATTGGGCATTCATAAAATGATTTCATGACTAAAATTCTTCTGAACTTTCTTGAATAAAAATGATTGCTAGTAGGTTTAGATCATTTATATTCGCATTCATGAGAAATAATATGAAGAAATAGTACATTGTGTCTGGATTAATCGGTTTCCATCAATCATTATATTCATTGTTACAACTGGAAAGAAATAGGTACTTTTGCAGTATATTTTTAGTAGGAAAATTTGCTAATTTTATAAGCGTTACGAAATTATCAAGCATACAGGTTTTCCTTCGTTTTCACGATAGAGTGAAAAGGATCACTTATGCTCACTTCTCACAAACAGAGATGAACGAAAAAAAATAGTGAATGCGGCTTCAAGCAGGTTCAAATAAGTGTACTCATCGCACAAATCGCTTTTGTTCTCGTGTTGCTCACTCAATTTTTTCCTAATACTGCGTGAAAATATGCCACATCACGCCCCTTATAAGCGGGAAGTAGACTGATGTTTGCAAATGAATTATCCCTTCGGATCCCTTGGATCCCTTGAGTGATCATAATTGGCAAATGTAAATTCTCGCCCCTCTCATGCACACTATAATGTGGTATTTCCGGCGCAAGGATGGGAAAAAAATTGTTCGCTCACTCAGTAAGGAAGCGGAGGAAAATGCGCATGTTTATCATCATTTCTAAACTCTTGTGGAATTTGCAACTTCGATCATAAAAAACAGCGTTAAGAAGTACCTATTTTCTTGCTCATGTTATAAAAAATTTTTTTCGCGTCGTCTGACAGAGTCAATGTCAAATCTATGAATGTTTATTCCTTTAACTTGAAAAATTCAATTCTAGCAATATACACATGCATGCGCGCATGAAAGGATATAGATGATAAATGACGAGGAATTATTAATGAGGCAGTCGTTAATTAGCATTTCATTTTCTATTCTACTTATAGCCACGATATTGTCAATGAATAATTCCCAAGGTACAAAAGTAGGATTTCTATACATTCTTTGAGCATATGAACCCTATCGATTGACCTGAAAATACGAAAACGTGCTGCGAATCAATATATTCGTAATAATTTACTCTGGTAACACAAATACCAGAAATTCGAAAACCATTTACGGTTATAAATCTCATTTTACAATTCAAAAATTTTCATTTTAGTCTTGACTCGTGTTCGATGAATCCAATCCATTTTTCTTGACTTCATTTTTCATCAAAACATTTTAATTCTTCATAAAATTAAAAAGGATTTGATCATAACCTAAATCATAACAATCAATTACGAGTATTTTTTTTTTTTTTAAATTGATTAATGATATATTTTTCATAAATTTTCATGTTTTCTAAATTTAACGTTTATGTTCTGTATAAGATAGACTTGTGAAAGTGTTACGATCAGTGATGAAAGTTTTTACAGTGACGCACAATTTTCCTCGATCCCCTAGATAAATCATTTCTCCATTGTTAGCTTCATAACGGTTTTTGTACTGTTGCTATGTAATCATCCGTTTGACTTTTCATCGCACAATGGATGAAAAAGCCTTCGAGTCTTAGAGATAGTGACACCAAAATTCTTCAAATTTAAAAACGTGTGAAACCTCTGAAGAGGGAAGAATGTAATGTTTTGATTCATTCAGATCCGATTTATGCAACTGACTGAATTTCAATCAATTTGGCAAGTGAAACTTCTTGAGCGAAGGTAATACCAAAGTGAAGCAATTCGAAAAAGTGAAGGGGACAGGCTCGATAAAGCAATTATAACATAAATCTGATAGAGTGAAATCACGACTGATTTTTTCAGATTAATTTCATGATATTTTTCTCGATTCTCAATTAGTATTTGTGATGAAACTAAGTATCGGATCTGAATAATTCAAACTCATTTCTTTCCGTTACAACATTTCCTTCGACTTTGAAAAATTATAGAATATTTGGTCAAGATATTTCGAATATATTCTAGTTTTTGTTCAATAGTTGAATATTCCTTTTCTCATGTAATTTTGATCTTCAACCAAACGAAATGTTTAATCATAATGAAACATATGAATTATGTGACGGACGTCCCTAGGCATGGTATAGGAGAGCAGGTAGCAGGGAAAGGGTCTCAAGGCACGAGACTCGTAGGCAAAGGCCACCCCCGTCGGCCGGTAGGGAGGGGGCAACAAAGGAAATGAGAACGCAAAAGAAAAAGAAAAAAAGATAGACATACCGTACATTTTTTACACATGGTCCCAGCATACCCGTGTAGAAGGGATGTTGGGACAACGCAATAGATTTAGTTCAGCTAAAGAGGACGTGGGGGGCTCGCGTCGTAGCCTCTCTCGCGTACAGGTAGGCGCGGTCGCGGGCATAAAAACCCATCGACGACTCGTGTAAAATCGTCTTCGGGATATCTCACTTGCTTAGACTGAGTATTCGTAATACACAAAGCGTAAATTATTATTTTGTATGACTACTCGCAAGGGGAAGAACTGATGCCTTTAAGAAGCATAAGCTGGACTCCAGTTAACTTCTGCAGATTGATCTGGGAAAGTGCTGTGGCTTCAAATTTGATCCACGTATGGCCTTTCTGAAAGAAGTAACGCCTAGTCTAGGCGTTACTATCTCATTCTGTATTGTAATCTGTATTTTGTATTCTCAATACAGGAATTAAGTGGCATTGGCACACCCAAACGTACCGGGGGTCCAATTATAGCTTCGGCTAGCCATAAAAGTCCAAGGTAGCCACCCAATGTGGTCGGTGTATCTCTTGTAGATTCATAATAGCCGGATACGGCAGAATTTGAATTCATATTTGTTATTGTCATATTTTGCAATGAATAATATCGCTGGCTTCGGCGAAAGGGTTAATTAACACCGCTGGCTTTATAGTACCCTGATACCTACACGAGGATATAACTGACTAGTTTTCGCGCTCACATGGACACCTATGACATCTCCCTGCAACTGACACTTGCAATGATTGAACAAGAGGGTTAAACAAAAGTTCAACCTATCTGAATGAGCGAGCTGTTGCACGCGAATAGATCAATTTTAATTGAAAAAACACCAGATCAAAACTCATAGGGGTTTCGCTACTTTCATGCTTCGCAAGGGAAATAATGAGTAAACGTGTTGTTTAACGAATCTTGGCACCTAGGCTCGACGCAATACCCATTTAACACGTTGCAATTGATAATATTGAATATACCTGCGATATCCTTACAACTTTGTATGAACGTTGCAACAACGATGTGACGTTTTAACGTAATAGAGTATCAATTCTAGTCACTGGACGAGATAATAAACAGGATTAATTTCTTATTTCTATTGATATATATTATTTTAAATGACACAAGTCGGGCACCATTTGATTTCATTAAAAAAATTAAGAAAAACTTCAATTACTTTATATTACTGCAGATGGTACACAATCGGAATGTAAGTTCTTTCTACGAACCTTTTCAATCGCTGTATATTGTGGAGTGGAAAATTGATTATTCCTATTGGCAAGAGTCAATGTTAAATCAAATATTAAATCCAATAATGGACGATAAATTGCCTCACGGTAATGCAATAAACTTGGCTTCATAAAAAAGGTTATTGAAATCAATCATTCATGAAAAATTATCACACATTTTTAGTGGCCTTTCAGTCAATTTCGGATATTTGCGCTTGAATCTGATTTCAAATGAAAGTTTCGTAAACAACAGAGAATCAGTTTTTTTGGATTGAAATCGAAGCAAAACAAGTGAAATGATCGTCAATTGAATATAGTCTAAAATCACTTATTTGAAAATTTCAAAAAATTTGAAATCAAAAATAGATAGTTGAAAGACGCTTCACTTTATGAAAAATTTCTTATTTCAGTGAGGACTTTCACCAGAGAAATCGTGGGCAAAATCAATGATACAAATGCATCCAACTTTTTAAAAAATTAATAGATTAACTCATTTACATAATGTGTAAATGATGTATATGTATATAATGAATATTAACGTTCCGAAATTTCTCAGAAATGTTACTGTGTCCGAGTAAAAACATACAGGCCCGAAACGCGCCCGTAAGAATTTTGTAAATCGCAAGTGAGAATATATACGCCTGAAACGCGCTCAGGGCACGCCTGGATTCAAGAAACACCCGATACATCCCCGTAGTATTTTCGGAAATGAACGTCCATGACCTGCACACTGTCACAATATTTTGATGAGAGTTCGTTTTATTACCTGAAATGCTCAACACGAATTACGCACTGGTCGGTGTCAGTCGTCAGCACATACATATACATATACACGGAGAGAAATATCTGTTAAACATTACCATAGAATACAGAGGAAAAATTACCCTGATATCGAGTATGTCGGGGATATTATTGTATTTGGATTATTATTACTGCTTGGCAGAAACAAATATTCCCTATCAGCTGGGTAAAAATTATTGAAGTAATTATTACACGAACATGGTAAAAATTACCTCTAGTGTAGAATAGAATAAACACTTTTTGTGAGCATATTTTATCGACCGTAGATCAAAATTTCACCATAATTTTTCTTAAATTTTACTAACAAGCAATTAAAGAAATTATTTAATATTTTATAAAATATATGCAAATTAAGATGAATGTACCTACCGTGCACGGTAAAATCTACACGGACCATGTGATGAAAATTTCTATTATGATTACGTAATTATTTATCTCGAATAAAAGGATGGATATATCAATCGAAGTAAATCATTGATAAATTAATAAATTGATTATTCGAGGTTAAAAAGTCATTGAACAAAATTTTCATAATTTTATTGAAATAAGTGGTGATTGAAAAGTAGATTGATTGAAATAAATATGTACGAAGATGAATATATCGACATAAAAATAATTTATATTAATTCATTAAAGTTCAATGCCATCCTTTTACTATAAATTTTTCACCTGTACTTATTCTTACGATATGCGTTAACACAAATTCATTCATATCACATAAACATAGAATTTCCCACGTATAATTATCCGTAATAATTTCATACGATTATATATGCTCGTTGAGATACACATCAGTCATTTTTTTCACAATCATACAAATATTTTCTTTTTCATGAATTATTATTTTATAAATTTCATAAAATAACGGGTCATCATCTCCAGGAATAATTAAAATGCTGCTTTTGAATAGCACATCACCTTTAAATACAATTTTTTTCAAGTGGAGTTACTGTATTCGAACTTTGTATTTGAATAGGTAGAAGATATTTGAAAAAATTGATTGCTGTCAATTCCTCAAACCTGTCTCCTTTGATCCTAGCAAAAAAAAAATCAGAATAATAATAACAATAAAGTACATTAAGACATATTTCTGTTTGAAATTTTTTGTTAACAAATAATAATGGTAATACAGGGTGATACATACGTGAATTATTGCAATTGCTGAAGCTCTCCTCTTATCAGGAGTCCTTGAGTCACGATATCTTTTTCTTCGCGAATTATCAGTCGTGTCATCAAATTTCGAATATTTTTTTACAAAATATCCCTTATTGCGATACGATGATAATACGAGTTTTCCATATGCCGATTTCAGCAATATGCGACCAATTAGCTACAGTAGTGAAAGTGAATATTGTCAATATGAAAATAATAAAATTTGATTGCCGATGTAATATGTAGTTTTACGTACGTGATTTCGAAGTTGTGAATCAGCAAGATAATCTTAATGGTTAACTTCTTGAACCTATGTATTCAAAAAACACATTATATATTGAACAGTCATCATTATTTATCTATGAATAATTATACAATGAAAAAAGAAAAAAAATTTGAACGATACCAAAAAAAAATATTTCATTAAAGAAAAAAGGATAGGACACATCACAAATATTTTCCACTTGTTCCTTTTTTTCATCAACCAAAGATAACTAAAAAACATGTCAGACTTATTTATTATATAAAGCATTTTGAAATATATTTTATATTATTATTTGTAAGAATCATGATAATGCAATTTTATTTATTTGTATGTCTTCACATAATCACATGCTATAACATCAAGACATTCAGGTACCCATATTTAAACATTACACTCACAACGTAGAGAAGGACAAAGACACGTTAGAAAAACTATATCAACGTTTGTTTTGGTCACATTCTGAGAATTCATAAAAACAAAGACCGCTTTATATCTTTGTTGCAACGAGTACTAGTCTGCATGTTTTCAATATACATACAATCTGAATTTCTTGTAATAATGATAAATATAAAATATACTTACGTATAAACAGATAATCCAGTTATCCAATGATGGATGATGTACATTGATTTATAATGTACACTTAAGAGGCACAAGAATAATAATAGAAACGTATGTCACTTATGCGTAATATTTTTCACTTGAAGCACGTCTTAACTTGTCTTGAGTGACCGATTGATTTGACGCGCAAGTGCCATGCATGTGTCAATGCAGTATCGTCAATTTGTAACAGGCCCGAAATTTTCCGAAGATTATCGAACATGAACACAAAATTCCCATATAAATGTGGTAAAATTTTCTCCAACTCGGTGGATAATTCATTCAAAGCATCGGTAAATTTTGTTATTGTGGCGCGTTATTAGAGAAATAGCGTGCTACTTGGCAAAAATTTATCAGTATAAGAGTAAAATTAAAACATATTGAGAATATAATCTAGCATAATTTGAACATTTTTTAAACACTCCTAAAAATTATCATGCAATATGGTAAAATTTATTTTCAATGAGAGGAACGTTCTGACTGATTCTTCTAAATATTTCAATAAAAATAAATAATATTTTTCATAATAGTGGGATAGCCCGAGCCTACCCTGAATCGCAGAGTAATTTTTAAGAGAAAATTCTCTCCGTGCAGTATTGTTGAAGTAGTCTGTGTGACTAATGATAGATAAATGATGGTAATTACGTTTTATACACTGAATAGATTGATTTATTGTCAATCTAGTTGTATTTCACATTTATAATTGTTCATTCTGGATATACTTTTATTCTCTATTACAAGCAAGAAGAAAGCGGAAGAGACACCGCTAGTAATAGTAATAATATCTCGATCGCACTGTCTAAATTTCGGATATTGAATCAATTGGATTGTCGATAAAATAAATAACTTTGATATCTGACAAGTATCAAAATAGCCTAGAAATAAATGTAATTAGGGCTAAGTCCTTATTAGACGAGCCAATCAACACAGTTAGTTATTCAAAAATATAATGAAACCCAAGTTTATTAACCATATATCAATGACGATGAACATGAATAAAAAAATGAGATGAACGTGATAAAAAAAAATGAATAGTCCTCACATAAATGTGGCTCAACGCCAATTTAACGAAAAGAAACAATATTTCAGTAAATTTGTCTAAAGAAGTTATAGCCGAACAATGACCTTTTAACTTGGTGTGATTTTTTACCAATTATTTATATTGATAATAATGGAAGTGTGAAAGATCACAATCATCCCATACCAATTTGATGAATTCAAATCAATACTTAGAATGAATACACTCACCACGGTCGGAGTATCAATGATCAATCAAGAAACCTCTCGATTGAAGATTCACGGTTCTAGGAAGTCTCTTGGGTTTCCGTCGAATATCTTTGAATTCTTCCCAATGTCTTTCCACGCACTTACATCTACTTTTCACAAAGCAGATACGTTCAAGTTTTTCATCAAAATATCAAACCGCAACATGTGCCACTATGGGCTATTCAAAAAATTGTCTATATAATGAATCAATGATAATTTTGATGTTGTTCATAAATTCATACTTACTGAATTATTAATGCTCCCTGAAACAACAATTAATCATGACGATCCATGCGCGATGAATCTTTATGGCGAGGTATTCTTTCAGAGATATGTCAGCGAAGTCTGTGGCTATCAACAGTCGACAGCGAAGTGAAAGAGCATGCACCTTGCATGTATAATTGATCCATTAATTTGTTGGGCTCTTTATGAAGAAATTTCCCGAATGTTCCCGACTTAAATTCCATTCGTCACAATCATTTATCCATTCAATATTCGAGTAAATGATATTTTTTTGTGGCGCATCAAATCTGTAACCAGAATCAAAAATCGCGCGAAAGTATATTCTTATCGACCAATCCGTGACCCCAGGGCATCCCGCCTTTCTAAACAAACCTGCCAGATATAGACGGCTATTATGTGCGGGCTAGCGCCACGTCACAATATATTTAGTACATAATAAAGGATGAGGAGTAAAAGAAAAGAAGTGGAAAAAAAATTAAAGAAAAAAAATATATAATGAAATGACAGACCAGGGTGACATAATGACAATGTATATATCTCGATACTAGAGAGGCTGAATGTTTCTCGTTCAGGAATAAAAAAAAACTTCCATATATATATAAAATTGAAAAAAAAATGCCACAAGTATATATATGTAGGATCTGAATAAATTTATAATGCATATAATAATTTTAAATAAAACTTTTTGAAATAATGACTAAACAATGGAATCATTCAATGAGGATTTACAGAAGCTGACACATGAAATAATGAAACTATTGAAGAAATTGGTAATTGTAGTAATTTAAGAGATTTTAGGCAGTAAAGTTATAACAGTCAGGACGTCATTAAGGAAGTTCTGTTTAATCCGTCGCCAGACGAATAAGATATTACGTCATTGACGTCAGAAGGGAAAACCCAGCGCTGATCATAATTACCAGCGATCTAATTGGAGCTCTGATCAGTCAACTCCCACTACTCCATCAGCCAATCAGTGTGCAGCATCAAGACATGAAAGCTGGGACCAACGGACATCAAAGGCATCAGATTCAATTCAATAGCAGAAGCAAGCAGTTTATTAAGCACTTAAACCAAGAGTTCATCTCACAGAAGCATTTACTATCTCTCTCTCAAATGAATCCCAATAATTATTGTGACGACAGTCACAAATAAATAGGGCATAAAAATGCGAACAGCTATATCCAAAATAGCAGGTGAAGATTAGTATGCACGCTACCACTGAAGCGTGACGCATTCTCCATAACGCGGGATCAACAGAATCTGGATAACTGGGGAGCGAAAATACGAATTGGTATCCACAACGGTGCTGAAATATAGTGAGGACTTTGAAATACTGTGTAATGATCTTTGAAAATGTTTAAATCGCTATATGTCATACTGTTAAAATTTATAAACATCATTTCAATCGACACATAATCATTTTTTTTATGCCAGATTACATCTGACATTGTCTTTTGTTGACAAATCGTCAATAAAGGTAAGGGTTCTTACCAATATAACGATTACCTCTCCTGGATTCACATCTAGAAGAAACGTCATGATCCGGTTATAGGTTACAATCATAAAGTGTGACGTGGTTGAGTGAAGACTCGGGTCGGAAAATATTAGTTTTGCATACGTCAACGGGAAACTGTTGAGGGTTGTATAGGTTACTATACATCGGGCGAAGGTTTTTGTCATGTCAAAGGTGTCGGTGGGAATCAATTGTAGCAGTATAAGGTACTACCTTGGTATATGCTGGGTAAGATTTTACCACGCCTCGGTGAGGATTCATCGAGTCGAGTCAGCCTTAACGCCAACATCCTGGAAGGGTTAATAGCGTGCGAAGTAATCGTAATATTCCGAATAAGCACTACGAAGACGTTATTCGCGGCTATCGATGCTACAAACGGTATCGAGACGAAAGGTCAGTCGCGAATAAAAGCGACCAATTGTATCCAACGTCTACCGAAAAGCATATCCTGTCCTATATAATAGGTTGTTTGGTAATGACTTGCCGCTTTCCCACTAAAGAAAGTTTCAAGCGTTGTAGGGCGCGTAAATGAAGTTGCATCTGGCAACTCTGTAACACGTTTGAAATATGATGAAATCAGCTACAAAACGACGCTCCATCTATTCAATTTTGACGTTTCGTTCACAAGTAACAGTCACTCAAATACGGAGTTCACTAATGCCGAAATTCACGCTGTTTTTAAATTCTTTTTCGAGCAAGGCGAAACTGCACGCGAATCGCATCGCCAGATTAATGGTGTTGTGGCAAATGGTACTGTGTCGATTCGAACTGCCGAAAAATGATTCCGGCGTTTTAGAGCCGGCCGAAACGACATAAGAGACCTTGTACCTAGTGGACGACCAATTACCACTGATGTCGATAAAATCATCGAAAAAATCCACGCAGACCGACATGTAACCATCAGAAGTATTACGGGGGAGCTCTGAAACCGTTCACAAGCATTTGAAAGCAGGCGCAAAAGACAAAGAGTTGTTTTCGAAGCGGATGGTGACAGGCGATAAGAAATGGGTTGCCTACGATCATGTTTTCGCGAACGATCGTAGGCGAAAACCGGCGAAGCGGCCTAAATGGTGGCCAAGCCAGGATTGACGACTAGGAAGGTTTTACTATGTATTTGATTGAAAGGAAATCATCTACTATGAGTTGCTCTCATCGGGCCAAACAATCAATTCTGAGCGGTACATCGGACAACTAGACCGTGCGAAGGAAGCTATCGATCAGAAGTAGCCAGAATTGGCCAATAGAAAGGGAATTGTGTTCCATCAGGACAATGCCAGGCCACATACATCGTTAACGATCCGCCAAAATCTCCGGGAACTTGGTTAGGATGTTTCAATGCACCCACCATATATTCCTGGCATTGCTCCATCGGATTACCAACTCTTCTTGGCGCTGCAAAACTCCATTGGTGATATTAAATTCAACACAAGAGAAGACTGTGAAAACCACTTATCCCAGTTTTTTGCCCATAAGGACGGAATTCTACGAGAGTGGCATAGTAAAATTATTTTTGAAATAACAACAAATTATCGAATAAAACGGCACATATTTGATCTAATTCTGTTAACTCTATTAAATAAAGCGTTGGAAATCATGTAAAAAGGGGCAAGTCATTACCGAACAACAAATATATATAAATGAATATTGTTTTCATGAAAAACTTGGATTAATTGAAACCATTTTTTTTCTGTGACTTGACACCAAGATTGAACCTAAGGCAAAATAATTATGCAAATTATACCCCATAAATTATACAAGATATACAATACGGAAGTGGTACGTTACGTTATACACCACTGTCATTGTCTTACTCTTTTTCATCCTTGAATAAAAAAATTATTATTTTCTGACTCTATATATATATGTACATGAATAGTATATTATATTATAAATTATATATTAGATCATATAATATATTATATAAATATATTTTTTTCATATAAAATATTATAAAATCAGTGGCGCATGTGGATCTGTAATCTGACCTCACATACTCATAGCGTATTTTTCTCCAGACGTCACTTCAAATTGTTTTACCTCATGTATTTTACCTCAACTACTTCTTTTGATAAACCGCAACATGGTGTTCCATTACATGAAACTATCAAACATCTAGTTGACTATTGAATTTATTTTGAAACACCCGAGATGGACTAACAAGATCAATGTAAAGATAAATCACATTCATACATATAAATATATTCATGTGAAAGTACGCAGTGAGATGCATGAACAATTTTTCATATACCATTTACCAGGTAATATATGTGATAGGTAAAGATACGAGACAAATGTGATATACGTCGAAGAAAAGTATATTATATGTTATCAAACCCATGATAAAATCAATGTACAGCAAAAAAAAAACTGGATATAGTTGATTGTATCTGATTTCAAGTATTTTCATTGAAAAATTAATAATAAAAACAAATAAATGATTTTATTTTCCGAACTTTTTCAAATTTCTTATAAATAATTATTATAATAAATATGAATATATTATAGATGTAAATAGAATCATAGTAGATATTGTGATAATAATTATAATTATGAATATAATGGTGATTGAGAATGAATGATTGAATAGAAACATAGGAACTATCTTGTTGCATGCGTAACGTGTTAAATTGGAATTGCGTTGAGTTCAGGTGCCAAAATCCGTCAAACATGTCTACTCTTTTATTCATTCTTGAAACATAAAAGTAGCGAAATCCCCATGAGTATTTATCCAATGTATTGTAAATCATAATGATTTTTCGAGTACAAAAACTCGCTCATCCAGATGGTCAAAACTTCAGTTAACCCTTTTGTTTAATCATTGCAAGTGTCAGTTGTAGGGGGGCGTCATGGATATCCACGGGGACGCGAAAAATACAAGTTATATCTCCGTGTTGGTATCAGGGTACTGTAATGCCCTATGATGCTATCCTATTATGTTCACTGCGTTACTTGAATCCCAAAATGTATACATATTGCCGAAGCCGGCGGGCCTATCCTCAAGTGTCTCGCCTAACCTAGCGAAATTATGTACAAATACTCGCCAAAACCAGCGTTGTTATACCACCTTGATCAAAAAGTTTCCGGAATCACCACCGTGTAACGCTCTCACGCACCCGATTTGATTTCTTTTTTTTTTTTATGGGTCGACACACGTGTCAGCAATATTGCCAATATCAAATTTCAGCATCCTAACTTGACATTTGTGAAAGTGACACAGTGTTGAATACGTCTGTTTTTTGTGCATGTTTCGATTTTTGCAATGGAGTTAAATTTGCAACAATGAGTGCGTATTGAATTTGGCGTAACGAATTCAATGGTGCAAAGACCTTGGAAATGTTGAAAGAGTGTTTCGATGATGATGCTCTAAAAAAAAAAGTGGTTTACCAGTGGTACAAACGCTTCACACTTGGTCGTGAGTCCGTCAAAGATGATGAACGCAGTGGCAGGCCGTCGACATTGAAAACCGACGAGAACATTGATAAAAAGAAAGAAATGGGGGCCTCGCAAACTGTGAATTAACAATCAGAGAACTGGCAGATGACTTGAATATTGCTTATGAATCCGTTCAAGACAATATAATATGGTTAATGATTTGAGTTTTCGCCGTGTGGCAACAAAGTTAGTGCCGAAAGGCCTGAATTCCATGCAAGAAAGGGACCACGTCGATATCGCCAAAGACATGATTTCCAAGGCTGAATCCGACCCAACATTCATCAAACGCATCATTACTGAAGACGAGACGTGGGTTTATGAGTATGACACGCAATCCAGACGTCAGACGAAAAAACCACGTCGTTTCCAGTCGAAAAAGAAGGTGATGCTTCTGATTTTCATAGATTATAACAGTATTGTGCATCATGAATTTCTGCCAAAAAATGAGATACCTAACAAGGAGTATAATTTGGGCGTTATGAGGCGTTTACGTGAAGCAATTCGCCTAAAAATAAAGGATCTCTGGGCAAACAACTTATGCACCAGAAAGAATTATGTACACAGAAGATTTGATGCGTGTCAGCCGTCTCAATCGAGGAAATTCATCGAGGGTTCGTTTACCTGAGTCTTGTTATTTGAAAATAAATTATTTTCTGGTGAAGATAATTTCTTCTACAATTTAAATCCCAATCGTCTACCTGAGTGTCTTCGCTCAAGAATATATCATCTTCCGGTGACTATTATCTCATTTATCTTCAATTTAGATGCCGAATGATAAAATAGAATTTCACAGAAATGAAATTAATTATTTGCAAGTCTCTGAGAACCAACATTCGCAAAAATTATTTGGTTTTGGATTCATAGAGACTCAAACGAATTAGTGAGAAATAGTTCGTGGTTTTTCGTGATTTGAATTTTCATCGAGTAATTCTGCAAATAAAAAATCTACATTGTTCTAGATATTGTCATCAATCCATTTATACAGTTGCATTCATTTTCATTAATACGATAAAGAGAAAAATCGATAATCCCGAATAAATGGTAGAACAAGAAGCATGGGGGAGAATATTTGGTATCGTCTATCTGAGTGTTTTTGCTCGAAAATATATCATTTTCTGGTGACGACTATTTTATTTCCATTGCAATTTAAATGCCCAATAATGAGGTAGAATTTCACAACAACAATATTAATTATTTGCGAGTCTCTCTATGAAACAAAATTTGCAAAAATTATTTCAAATTATTATGATTTTAATTATTTTGCAGTTCATTTATTGTTTCATATATTCTTTCTTTAACGAAAAAAAATTTCCACAGTCGAATAAAAGTATTGATCTGAGTTTCATCCGAAAGATATTTGCTCTTCATAAATAAATGCATCAAAAACTCTAACAAAAAAAAGTTGTATACAGGGGGAATTCCTCTATGGTTTGAGAAAGATAAGAATGGGATAGCAATAATTATTCTAATATCGAAAAAGGTGTAAGCTCGCTGTGAATCTTCATTGATGACAGTTTGGTTACTACCCGAGTGAAAATATTTCAATTCTTTTCGCACGCCTGTAACGCGCCTGGATTCACGTTTCGTGCGCGCTCCGAGCATGATTGTCCTGCAAACGGGCTTGTTCCAGGCGCGTTTCGGGCGTGAGAAGTAGAGAAATTCGGGCGTGCATCAGGCGTGCGGAAAAAACTGGAGTATTTTCACTCGGGTTCATATTTCTAACTTCATAAACTAAATGAGAAAAGTTAAAAAAAAACATTGCATACACTCAATTACGGATTGTATAGGTGTAATTTTTTAGCGTAATTGATTGCTATCAATTTTATATTGATATATTTTAATCGTTAGTCAAGTGTTATACATTATGTTGGAGACCTGGAAGATAATTGTGAATTATCACATAAACTTATTCACACCTACACACACATACACACACACGCGCGCGCATGTATACAAATGCCAATACACTACTTTTTTTTATAAAAAATAATTTATTAAATAATAAATAAATATATAATTAATAAATAGTAAAAATATATGTAAAAGAAATTCATTAAATAAAGATAAAATTAAAAAAAAAATATGTCAAACAAAAATCAAATAATTAATCAAATATCTATTTTTCTATTGAATTTGCTAAATTTCAAACATTATATGATCCACAATCCGTAGCTTTTAACATTCACTGCTCGTCACGTTTACTAGAAGTTGTTCAAAATCGTGGACCACTATGGATTATTTCTTGCTTACCTTTCGAGAATATTCTCGAACAAATAAGAAGATATGTTCGCGATACACTCTATATTGGTTTACAAATATATTTTCCACAATATCTCATCATTCAATAGCCTCAAATAAATCCAGAAATATAGATTACGACACTGATGTTTTCAAGTTTGTGATGATTTAAAAACAATTGGTAAAATAATCGATTCTCTTTGGGCAATAGATACACATATGTATGCATTTGGAAAAATGCTATTTTTTCACATAGTATTCCTCAGAACCTCGATTCATCACTCCACAATATCATAGAGATCACAAATCATAGTAATATGAAAATATCTAAATTTTCACGACTAAAAATTATAAATCAAACGATTTAATCTCAATGTTACACAAGAAAGACTACATCTGATTCTTACTGCGTAAAAGTTATGACCGAACAAAGCCCAAAAATTGGATTTATGGAATTTTTCATAAAAGTATGTAGTTGCAACACAATCCACTGTCATTTGAATTGTATAAATTTTATGCCTTTTCTCAGGAAGCCAGATAATAATAAAGAATATTGTGAATGAAAATAGAAAAAGATAAAATACATTATTTTACGAAGATATAATTTGGGTATAAATTTTTTGTTAACCCATCGCTAGTTATTCGATTGAAGAAAAAGAGAGAGAAAAAGTTCATATTTTCACTAGGGTTTTTAACAGCGGCCTCAAATTGTGCACTATGTACTTGGCATTTAATCTTTTCAACACGAACTGCGCACTTCACAAAACCAACAAGATTCACACTACATGAATCGCACACCCGATGATTCTTATGATGATAATCTATATATATATATAAAATGCGAATTCCGTATATGTACCCCAGATGGAATATTCATAATTTTGTATCCAATAGTATTTCAAATTGTCCTAATCAGCGTCACGAGAAATATTTTTAAATCCTATCGAATTCTCCTTAAAAGTCATTATATCGAGAACTTTTGAATGCTATTGAATACACCTTGCAACATATATAATTTATATACGTGTTTCTATACGTAACGTTGTCAAAATAATTGATAATATTTTAATAAAAATATTATACTGTACAACAAACAGATTATGATGTATTCACGTAAGTATAGATTTATTAATTATACCCTTTTTTTTATACCAATTCATGAAAATAACGTACATTAGCAAGAATTGAAAAAAATATATTTGATAAACCTAAACTTACGTAAATACAGTATAATACTGCAACGAACAGATATTTGAGCTGTTGTTCAAATTGATATATACGTATATATATATGTAAATGTAGCTGAAATTTATGAAGATATTAACATGAAAATATAAAAAACACATTTATTATTTAAATCGGGTATATGAGAATGATGAAAATTTTACATTAAATATGATTGAAAAAATTTGTTTGCGACGGGATTCAAACCTGAAAAATTCGGATCCTCTAGTAGTGAAACATGAACACTGCCGCTGGACTACCTACGCATTACATAGATGTTTTATTTTTACTTTATTTAGGATGATATGAGAATAATTTGTGGAAAAAAAATCATTTGTGAAAATCATTTCAACTAATTTTATTTGTTATGCTTTAGTTAATATATTGTTTTTTTATATTTATATTATACCGATTATATTCAATCTATTTTTAATTAGTAAATTTTATATAATTCATATTAGTAAATCAACATTAAAAAGGAGAAAAAAAAGAAATAAAGTGTATATATCATGTGAGTGAAATATATAATTGTGAAAAGACATTGGGAAGAATTCAAAGATATTCGACGGAAACCCAAGAGACTTCCTAGAACCGTGAATCTTCAATCGAGAGGTTTCTTGATTGATCATTGATACTCCGACCGTGGTGAGTGTATTCATTCTAAGTATTGATTTGAATTCATCAAATTGGTATGGGATGATTGTGATCTTTCACACTTCCATTATTATCAATATAAATAATTGGTAAAAAATCACACCAAGTTAAAAGGTCATTGTTCGGCTATAACTTCTTTAGACAAATTTACTGAAATATTGTTTCTTTTCGTTAAATTGGCGTTGAGCCACATTTATGTGAGGACTATTCATTTTTTTTTATCACGTTCATCTCATTTTTTTATTCATGTTCATCGTCATTGATATATGGTTAATAAACTTGGGTTTCATTATATTTTTGAATAACTAACTGTGTTGATTGGCTCGTCTAATAAGGACTTAGCCCTAATTACATTTATTTCTAGGCTATTTTGATACTTGTCAGATATCAAAGTTATTTATTTTATCGACAATCCAATTGATTCAATATCCGAAATTTAGACAGTGCGATCGAGATATTATTACTATTACTAGCGGTGTCTCTTCCGCTTTCTTCTTGCTTGTAATAGAGAATAAAAGTATATCCAGAATGAACAATTATAAATGTGAAATACAACTAGATTGACAATAAATCAATCTATTCAGTGTATAAAACGTAATTACCATCATTTATCTATCATTAGTCACACAGACTACTTCAACAATACTGCACGGAGAGAATTTTCTCTTAAAAATTACTCTGCGATTCAGGGTAGGCTCGGGCTATCCCACTATTATGAAAAATATTATTTATTTTTATTGAAATATTTAGAAGAATCAGTCAGAACGTTCCTCTCATTGAAAATAAATTTTACCATATTGCATGATAATTTTTAGGAGTGTTTAAAAAATGTTCAAATTATGCTAGATTATATTCTCAATATGTTTTAATTTTACTCTTATACTGATAAATTTTTGCCAAGTAGCACGCTATTTCTCTAATAACGCGCCACAATAACAAAATTTACCGATGCTTTGAATGAATTATCCACCGAGTTGGAGAAAATTTTACCACATTTATATGGGAATTTTGTGTTCATGTTCGATAATCTTCGGAAAATTTCGGGCCTGTTACAAATTGACGATACTGCATTGACACATGCATGGCACTTGCGCGTCAAATCAATCGGTCACTCAAGACAAGTTAAGACGTGCTTCAAGTGAAAAATATTACGCATAAGTGACATACGTTTCTATTATTATTCTTGTGCCTCTTAAGTGTACATTATAAATCAATGTACATCATCCATCATTGGATAACTGGATTATCTGTTTATACGTAAGTATATTTTATATTTATCATTATTACAAGAAATTCAGATTGTATGTATATTGAAAACATGCAGACTAGTACTCGTTGCAACAAAGATATAAAGCGGTCTTTGTTTTTATGAATTCTCAGAATGTGACCAAAACAAACGTTGATATAGTTTTTCTAACGTGTCTTTGTCCTTCTCTACGTTGTGAGTGTAATGTTTAAATATGGGTACCTGAATGTCTTGATGTTATAGCATGTGATTATGTGAAGACATACAAATAAATAAAATTGCATTATCATGATTCTTACAAATAATAATATAAAATATATTTCAAAATGCTTTATATAATAAATAAGTCTGACATGTTTTTTAGTTATCTTTGGTTGATGAAAAAAAGGAACAAGTGGAAAATATTTGTGATGTGTCCTATCCTTTTTTCTTTAATGAAATATTTTTTTTTGGTATCGTTCAAATTTTTTTTCTTTTTTCATTGTATAATTATTCATAGATAAATAATGATGACTGTTCAATATATAATGTGTTTTTTGAATACATAGGTTCAAGAAGTTAACCATTAAGATTATCTTGCTGATTCACAACTTCGAAATCACGTACGTAAAACTACATATTACATCGGCAATCAAATTTTATTATTTTCATATTGACAATATTCACTTTCACTACTGTAGCTAATTGGTCGCATATTGCTGAAATCGGCATATGGAAAACTCGTATTATCATCGTATCGCAATAAGGGATATTTTGTAAAAAAATATTCGAAATTTGATGACACGACTGATAATTCGCGAAGAAAAAGATATCGTGACTCAAGGACTCCTGATAAGAGGAGAGCTTCAGCAATTGCAATAATTCACGTATGTATCACCCTGTATTACCATTATTATTTGTTAACAAAAAATTTCAAACAGAAATATGTCTTAATGTACTTTATTGTTATTATTATTCTGATTTTTTTTTTGCTAGGATCAAAGGAGACAGGTTTGAGGAATTGACAGCAATCAATTTTTTCAAATATCTTCTACCTATTCAAATACAAAGTTCGAATACAGTAACTCCACTTGAAAAAAATTGTATTTAAAGGTGATGTGCTATTCAAAAGCAGCATTTTAATTATTCCTGGAGATGATGACCCGTTATTTTATGAAATTTATAAAATAATAATTCATGAAAAAGAAAATATTTGTATGATTGTGAAAAAAATGACTGATGTGTATCTCAACGAGCATATA
The DNA here is from genome assembly GCA_963920625.1 of Dinocampus coccinellae. Taxonomy (NCBI): domain Eukaryota; kingdom Metazoa; phylum Arthropoda; class Insecta; order Hymenoptera; family Braconidae; genus Dinocampus; species Dinocampus coccinellae. The sequence continues at coordinate 12,298,244 of OY987185.1, read as the reverse complement.
TAATCGTATGAAATTATTACGGATAATTATACGTGGGAAATTCTATGTTTATGTGATATGAATGAATTTGTGTTAACGCATATCGTAAGAATAAGTACAGGTGAAAAATTTATAGTAAAAGGATGGCATTGAACTTTAATGAATTAATATAAATTATTTTTATGTCGATATATTCATCTTCGTACATATTTATTTCAATCAATCTACTTTTCAATCACCACTTATTTCAATAAAATTATGAAAATTTTGTTCAATGACTTTTTAACCTCGAATAATCAATTTATTAATTTATCAATGATTTACTTCGATTGATATATCCATCCTTTTATTCGAGATAAATAATTACGTAATCATAATAGAAATTTTCATCACATGGTCCGTGTAGATTTTACCGTGCACGGTAGGTACATTCATCTTAATTTGCATATATTTTATAAAATATTAAATAATTTCTTTAATTGCTTGTTAGTAAAATTTAAGAAAAATTATGGTGAAATTTTGATCTACGGTCGATAAAATATGCTCACAAAAAGTGTTTATTCTATTCTACACTAGAGGTAATTTTTACCATGTTCGTGTAATAATTACTTCAATAATTTTTACCCAGCTGATAGGGAATATTTGTTTCTGCCAAGCAGTAATAATAATCCAAATACAATAATATCCCCGACATACTCGATATCAGGGTAATTTTTCCTCTGTATTCTATGGTAATGTTTAACAGATATTTCTCTCCGTGTATATGTATATGTATGTGCTGACGACTGACACCGACCAGTGCGTAATTCGTGTTGAGCATTTCAGGTAATAAAACGAACTCTCATCAAAATATTGTGACAGTGTGCAGGTCATGGACGTTCATTTCCGAAAATACTACGGGGATGTATCGGGTGTTTCTTGAATCCAGGCGTGCCCTGAGCGCGTTTCAGGCGTATATATTCTCACTTGCGATTTACAAAATTCTTACGGGCGCGTTTCGGGCCTGTATGTTTTTACTCGGACACAGTAACATTTCTGAGAAATTTCGGAACGTTAATATTCATTATATACATATACATCATTTACACATTATGTAAATGAGTTAATCTATTAATTTTTTAAAAAGTTGGATGCATTTGTATCATTGATTTTGCCCACGATTTCTCTGGTGAAAGTCCTCACTGAAATAAGAAATTTTTCATAAAGTGAAGCGTCTTTCAACTATCTATTTTTGATTTCAAATTTTTTGAAATTTTCAAATAAGTGATTTTAGACTATATTCAATTGACGATCATTTCACTTGTTTTGCTTCGATTTCAATCCAAAAAAACTGATTCTCTGTTGTTTACGAAACTTTCATTTGAAATCAGATTCAAGCGCAAATATCCGAAATTGACTGAAAGGCCACTAAAAATGTGTGATAATTTTTCATGAATGATTGATTTCAATAACCTTTTTTATGAAGCCAAGTTTATTGCATTACCGTGAGGCAATTTATCGTCCATTATTGGATTTAATATTTGATTTAACATTGACTCTTGCCAATAGGAATAATCAATTTTCCACTCCACAATATACAGCGATTGAAAAGGTTCGTAGAAAGAACTTACATTCCGATTGTGTACCATCTGCAGTAATATAAAGTAATTAAAGTTTTTCTTAATTTTTTTAATGAAATCAAATGGTGCCCGACTTGTGTCATTTAAAATAATATATATCAATAGAAATAAGAAATTAATCCTGTTTATTATCTCGTCCAGTGACTAGAATTGATACTCTATTACGTTAAAACGTCACATCGTTGTTGCAACGTTCATACAAAGTTGTAAGGATATCGCAGGTATATTCAATTTTATCAATTCATATGTTATTAGAATTATGATGTTTATATACCTGATATAATGCGTATATGACTTTACTATTTGAACGTGAAAATGGATCTTAATGAACTACAGCAGCAATGTATGATTAAATTAGCAACGTTGCAAATGAAATTCATTGTGTTTATGTTGCTATACTTGTAATTAGGTTATATATAAATTCATTATTCTCATTATCGCTAGTTTATATCATTGTCATAAGTTGGCATGAAAAAATGAATATGTGTCAATTGAAATAATGTTTATAAATTTTGGAAGTATGACATATAGCGATTTAAACATTTCTGAAGACCATTACACAGTATTTCAAAGTCCTCGGTTTAAACACTTTCAAACATTATATGTTTCAAACATGATATAGTGTTTCACAGTCTACAGTTCAATCATTCCCAAATAGTATATATAGTACTTGAATATTCCAGCTCGGGGCACTGAGCAAGACTATTTTGCAAACTCGAACACTGACTATTTTGAACATTCGAAATTTTTCATCTTGGGTAGTTGATTATAAACGAAATTTATACCATGCCATATGTAATGTTGAGATTATGAATTTTAATACCTAAAAATTTATTCATTCCCCAAAAATATTTATTTTTTTCGATTGCAGTGAATATCAAAGGCAACTTACGAGGATTTTAGATGAGATGGGTGAAGCCTCAGCGCGAGCTCAAGGCCTCAGTAGATCTATAACGAGCGCTATGAAATTACGAGATACCGATCACATCGTTTATCTGTTGGTTGATAGTTCCGGAAATGGGTAATTATCATCTACAGATTATATTGATTTTAACTCCGCAGTTTATCACTCAGAAAAGTACATTATGCCACGAGTCAGAAAAGTTGGTGAATCCAGACGAGTATGAAGTTGGCAACATGAGAGAAGATAGAATAATTGCACGATTGTCATTTATGTTTATTATCTCAACCTCCCCTCTCCCTTCTATTTTCGAACTTATTCTTTCACTTTTCATTACGTAGTGAATAAAGAAGTGTAGTGTCATTTCGAAATTTTACTTCCGCACAAATTGTTATCTCGCATCATTTTTTGTTGATCTAAGCAATTATGAAGTACATCTGATTATATTATCACATTGTTTGCGGGACATTCCGCGCACAGTTTTGAGCTTGGCGCTTGTATTGTTCGAACAAGGATGTATTTGTGGAACTGTCACAAAGACAATGGTAACATAATCCGTCGTTAAAAAACTTGTATAAAAACGAGGCCCGACTTCGACCAACAGACAGTAAAAAACGGATTTATCCGTGTGCCACAAACAACATGTTAAATCATGAACAAAATTTTGGTTGCGTCATTATTTCATCAAGTTATGATGAAAAGTACTAGGTAAGTTCACGTCAAAATATTTTGATTGTTTATTTGGGATTGTCAAGAAACGCTTTTCTTCAACTATTTGGAAATGTGTAAGACTATCACAGATGCCGTTTATGTATCGTTGGATCGTTTGAGAATCGTGTTGCACGCAAAAGTCCTTTCCCAGCCCGACTAGCATTAACCCATTCCTTTTTGGTTGTGGTTACGGAATTGATGGCGTTAGGGTCCCAACTCGTTTCACACCCACCCTCCTACTTTTTTTGTTTAGCCCCGTTGAACTACCTCTTTCCCAATATGAAAAAAACGGCTAACGGGAACGAGATTTTATTTAAATGAGGATGTCATTGAGGGAATGAATGCCTACCATGCAGAATTGGACCAATTCTATTATTCGGGAGGTATCAACAAACTGAAGCAGTATTAGAAAAAGTGTTTCAGTCTAAGAGGGAACTACATTAATGAATGAAAATGGTTTTTCCCGAAAAATTAAGTACTTTTTATTTTTGCTCGTTGTTTCTAAGTTCTTTTAAATTTTCTACTTATATTTCTATCAAAACGTAGTGCACTAAAATATACTATCAAAACAAGAAACTAAATAACAAAACGCGAATGTTGTACGTAATTTCTGAATTCATGACTTCAATTATTCTGATGATCATTTGGAAATTTAATGAAAAGTCGAATTTTCATTTTTATTTCTGAAGATTGCTTTATAAATATATTTCTTATGATATTCGCAATGTTACACCTAATTTGATGGTTTATTCCGTTTTCTCACGTTCAATTTTCCATTGTGCATTGTATGATTATAAAATATAAAAATTTAATATGGTGTTTCAGTGGTCTCGGTACCGTTGTGGGATTATTGAAAACTGGATCTAAAAATTTATTCATGTGTGACGAAGCTGGCGTTCATTTTCAGCTACGAGCGCGATGTGTTCTTGACTTTTACATTCATGAAACGAGACAGCGAGCAGGGATGGGAAAAGATCTTTACCAGTACATGCTTACGGTCAGTTATGAGTAAAATGAATGACTAAGGGCGAGTGTGGAATTCTATTGATGTCTGAAACAAAATGAAATAGAAGAATACTATATATCTTTTGTAACACGTATGAAGAAATAAGTACTTTTTTGATGTAATATCAGTGGATAAAGTTGCTGATTTTACATGAATTTAGGAATAATGATCAGGTATGCGTATCCTCTTTCTTCTTTTTACTCGATGAGGAAAAAACTACTTTTTGCTATTTTGTGAGTGAAGAAAAGAAGGAGTAAGTATGCATGCTTATCATTTCTATATTCCGTCTCATGTTACTTCGAAGTTTTAGTCAGCATAGGGCCTGTAAATTCGCGTTCATAATTGGTTGATTCTCAAAGTAAATATACACTATACCAACACTGATTCCGCCACTTCAGTTGTTACCGACGTAAAGGAAATATTGTTCCAATTTTCTTCTATTTTGTATATCTTGTGGATTAAATTGTTTATTGTTTTTTAGGTGTATTTTTGTATTACAGTTTGAGTGTTTTATTTTTTTAACAGTGTCAATTGCTCGCCAATTGCATTGGTAACTACTGGAAATCGTGAGACAGGATATAAAGACTTGTAGAATCAGCAACTTTGTCTCCTAAAAACATTTTGAAAAATCTTTATTTGTTTGCAAGTGTTACAAAAAGTATAATGTGCAACTCGTAGGAAATTAATTAATCCAGACATGTATAATAAGAGCACTCACTTCGCTCATGTTGCCAACTTTATACTCGTCTGGATTTACCAATCTTTCTCACTCGTTGCACAGTGTACTATCTCTTGTTCATTCCCAAAAAAGATTTCATATGAAAAACGAGTTGCCTAATCTTGAAAATTGGTTTTCAAAATTTTTTGTGTTAAATATCAATGATTCATATTTTAACGTTAAAAATTTCAAAAATTTAGTGTTTATAATTTGATATATACATAAATACATCACAGTGTGTTGAAAAATTAAACATGCATTGAAACCAAGTGATGGTTACGCCTACACCAAGATGAATTTTTTGATTGAACTCGAAGATACATTAATTCTATTCAAGTTCCTTTCAATTATATTTGCCACTCACGATCTATAATGTAGAATATATTTTCTCAACCTCACTCCACTAAACTGAATTTTTTCCCATATGTTTCTAGGAAGAACATATACGGCCGATCAAACTTGCTATTGATCGACCATCCGAGAAATTCTTGCAATTTTTACATAAGCATTACGGACTTGATGGAATCGTACCGCAAAATAATAAATTCGTCGTTTTTCAAGGATTCTTCAGTGATGGTAAATAATTAATTATGAATTAGTTTTGTTTTTATTTATTTAGACATAAAATAAATGTATTCATATTTGCAAAGCAGAATGAAACTGTGTTTTATATGACAATCAAGGGTTATTTCGTACTCTCATCGATGAAAATTTTAGTTCGATCATGTTCTACTAAATATCTCCGCCAATTCCAAATATATTAATTAGTCATATATACCCTTCACAATCTCATGGTTATTTTGTATATTGAACAGAGCCCTCACATGTTTCAACCTATTGTTGTTCCACATATGCAATAATTTGGATTCACGGTGCTTAAGCAATTATAGAAGAAGAAAGAACATGATACGTGAATCATATTTGGAATCGAATAAATATTATATTCGAAATTATTTGAATGAGTAGAAGAAATATATTGTGTATCGTTTTCGAACTATTGGAAACGATTGCTTGATTATGAATTCATTTTATTACGTTACTTGTATTGTATCTTATTTTTCTCCTCCAAAAGTTCCACCTAGCCAATCCGGGGTTCACAGATTTAGGGTGTATGACTTGCCAATTTTTATATAAATTTTATTATCAATGACAATTAAATTATTTAATTTAAATATTCAGTTAATTCAAATAATGCCAATTGAATGGTATTGAAACCATTAAAATTATGCAATATTCAAAATATAGATTTAACTTGACATTATTCAAAGTGAGTGATCTTGTTGAACTTCATATATTAGACGAAACAAGTTTTGAATTAGACAATGCAACTAGTAACATAAATTTAATCAAAGCTTTTTAATAGAATAAGAATCGAATGTTAGTCGCGTAACCAAGTCGTTAATAATAAATGGTTCTTAAAGATATTAGCATCAGTATAAAGCTTATCATTTATTTCAACTCGATAGCTATGAAAGAGATATGTATGATGTCGAAAGTTACAGTCACTTGCAGATTCTTATATCTGTGAGATCTAGGACTGGGATTAACAAAATTTCGAGAGAGAAGAGCCAAATTGTCAAGGAAAACAGGATAACGAAGGTATCAAAGAGCCACATATACATATATTGTTATAATATTTATTTTTTAATTCTAAGTTTTATTATTATTCTTTAATTCAATAGTCGATATAATTAAGGAACAGTTTCTTCAACTGTTTAGTTCCTTTCTGGTTTTTCCAATAAATATTATGTTGAAACAAACGAATCCTATCGTTCGTTAAAATAGGATGCCACCCAATAACCACTTGCGCTGGCAAAAAATTCACCGACGCATGTACCAGAACGGTCCAGTGTAACTCGCTGGGAGGCGTCACACAGTGTTTGATGCCCCAGAGAAATCGGAAAAAGATTTATATTTTCTAAATCAATTTATTTATTCGTTTTTGTTTCTGTGACAATCGCATGATGACGTACATACCACGTCGTTGGCGATTCTGTGGCAAAAGCATTACGACGTGTGTGGCACGTCTTTTCAATGCAAGTGGTTAAATTTGTGTGAAGTAAGAGGGTTTAAATGGGAAGAACCAAATAATTCAATTGAAGTTATTAAATTTGTTGAAGAAAATGAAACATTATAGATTTTTATTCATTAATCAGAAAAAAATTAATGAAGAGACATAACATGAAAGAAATAATCTTAGATCAAAAAAAAATCGTGTCTGCAACTTTATAATACGGTACTCGTAGCATTACAATTCCTATTTATCCCTGACAATATACCGAATTATTACCAATAATTGTTTATTCGAGAGTATGAAAATAATATAGCTAAATCTTTGTGGATAGGGTCTAGTCAATCATCGCATTCGGAAAGTAAATGATAATACGACTCAATTTCTACGTGAAATAATTAGTAGTCCAATCCAACAATTGCCAAACGAAAAAGATATTGATTCAATCACAACTTATAATCAACGATTGTAATCTAAATGGAATAATATGTATTCATCAATTGAAGGATAACCAATTTCACACCGTTTAGATATTTTTATTTTGTGAGTGTCCAATGCACCAATTAGATTATCTCGGACGTCATATGGTGTATACTGTCTCAATATTGATCACTGTATTCACTCGTATAAAACAGTTATTCCCTTTGAAAATCTTCAATTTTTACTGTTGTTTGAGATGTGCAATGAATGGAAAATTTAGTGAACTGTATGTGAGTAGAGCGTAATAGAACAAAATGAGAGAGTGAGTTTGCAATGATTTTGAGTCGACACCAATTGAATTATGAGTGTTTCCAGTCTTTATTTTAAAATTAAGCATAAGATATTTACAATGAGTGTTTCTCCAAGATTTCAAAATAATTTTGTATTCCAAATACGACAACTATAAGGTTGTATGATAACTATTCTTGAGGTGTGACTGAATTATTTAATTTTATACGTGGTCGTTATTTTGTGTAATTTACTTCCTTTATTCTTGGTTGTTGAGGGTTCAAGCTGGTGTAGCCAAGTGAGAGCAGGAGTAGGAAGTGCGGTAGGTTTATAGACGAGGATAATCGTAATTACCTGAAGGGCTAATTTACAATTACTATATCTATTCTTAAGGCATAGATTTACAATTAGTATCGCCCTAGGGGCGTATGACTGCAAGTTCAAGGATGGTTTACAATTTCTCTGATGAAAATTATGCATTATCCAACAGTAATTACACAATAATTGAACAACTTCCATGAGACGTTCCGAATAAAATGTACCTTCGCTGTGAAGTTACTTTGATTAAGTTTTACCAATGAGTGAAACCGTTCTATTGTTCGATCCACGCTTTTTTTGTGAGTGCTCAATGATGAAATGAACAGCATGAATGAGTTCCGAAACTGTATGAATGAAAATGAAACCAGTATAATGAGCGCCAAGAAACACGCGTTCCACACACTTGCAAACCAAACGAGATAATGGACAAAAAACTGCGCGCCGTTGGCGAGTGGCAGCTCATCAGCACCCAAACGGTCACTCTTGGTCACTCGCTTTCGGGACAAAATCAGCCCAGGAAGTGCAGCCACCATCTGCACCAAGTGACCACAAGTGCAAACATTACATGAAGATTCAACAACTGTATCATATAATACGCACTTCTCAAATGTACGTGGCGATGCAACTAGCCACCAAACGTGATAAGAATTAATACACGTAATTTTCAATATTTGATTGGTGATTTTCTCTTTCAATAATTCGAGATTGTACAGGGATAAACTCCACGTAGTGATTTCCAGACTATAAATGATTGCCAATATCGCCACTTCCTTCTTCATCCGATGTCCCCACTATCGTATATTGTAACGTGTTAAATTGTAATTGCGTTGAGTTCAGGTGCCAAGATTCGTTAAACAACACGTTTACTCTTTATTTCCCTTTCGAATAATAAAAGTAGCAAAACCCCTATGAGTTTTTATCCACGCGTACTCTCAATTGAATGATCCATCTCGCATGCAACAACTCGCTCATTCAGATGGTTAAAACTTGAGTTAACCCTTTTGTTTAATCATCGCAAGTGTCAGTTGCAGGGAGGCGTCATAGGTGTGCGCTTGAGTGCGAAAACTATCCAGTTATATCCTCGCGTAGGTATCAGGTTACTATAATGCCCTATAAAGCTATTCCCTTATGCCGCTGAGCTACTTGAGTCCCAAACTAATAGGCGGAGCCGACGCCGGTATGTCTATTCTTAAGTGTCTCGCCGAAGCCAGCGATTACTATAAACAAATACTCGTCGAAACCAGCGTTATCTATTAACCCTTTTGCCAAAGCCAGCGATATTGTACACGAATACTCGCCGAAACCAGCGTTATTTATTAACCCTTTCGCCGAAGCCAGCGATATTATGAACAAATATCCGCCAAAACCAGCGTTGTTAATTACCCCTTTCGCCGAGGCCAGCGATTATTAATTATTGCCAAATATGACAATAACAACTACAAATTTAGATTCTGCCGTATCCGGCAATTATGAATCTACAAGAAGTACACCGACCACACTGGGCAGCTACCTCAGACTTTTATGGCTAGCCGGAGCTAATGTCGGACCCCAGGTACGTGTGGGTGTAGCCGACGCCAATCAAGTGCTGCAATTAAAATGGATGCATACACAAAAATACAGATCAAGTACAAAATGAGATAGTAACGCCTAGATTGGGCGTTACTTCTACTAGAAAGGTTATATGTGGATCAAATCTGAAGAAGTTAGCTGAAGTCCCGCGTATGCTTCTCAGAGGACTCGGTACTTCCCTTTGCGAGTAATCACACAAAATAATAATCAACGCTTTGTGTGTAATGAACACTCAGTCGAAGCAAAGGAGAGATCCCAAAGACGATTTTACACGAATCGCCGATGCCTTTTTATGGCCGCGACCGCGCCTGTCTGTACGCGAGAGAGTTTGCGGCGCGAGCCCCCTCGTCTTTTTAACTGAACTAGTGGTATTGCGTCGTTACAGCATCCCTTCCACGCGGGCATGCTGGAAACATGTGTATAAAAATACGGTATGTCCATCTTTTTTCTTTTTACCGCCTCCCTGCCGACCGCCGGGAGTGGCCTTTGCTTATGACTTCCGTGCCTCGAGATCCTTTTTCTTCTACCTACTTTCCTAATACCATGTTTAGTGACGTTCACAACATCCTCAAGCGTTTGCATGACTTCTAATTGGTTGCGGTTACGTGTCGTATTTAAACTTGAAACCATTGCGGCACGTACTCCTCATAGACAATGCTATTCGCCGTGGAACTTTCCCACGCGCATCGCACTTAGTTCTCAATTCAATAGGTGAAAAAAATATTCACTATTGAAGAAAATATTGATACCACATGTATCATACAGACTGCTTTCGAGTCACACTAACATATAATTAATTCTACGCGGTGAAAGCACGGCCGAAGTCAACCATGAAACTCTTAATCTATGCGTACTAATTTTTACAGTCATTCATAACCAGAGTAATTTTCAAGCCAGAATGGGGATGCGAGTAACATCCGAGTAGCATCTAATTTGCATGGAGGTGGAAATGTACACGAGTGCAAGCCACATACATGTGAGAAGCGCGCTTCGGCTGGCTTCGGACCGTAAAAGGGAGCGGACAATATATTCCTGTCACCGTTCTCCAAACTAAAACGAAGCTGAGCGATGTTAAACGATGTCGTTGCCGACTAGAGGGCTAAGAAACTGTCGGTAAAATAATTTATATATGGTTTTACCGACATGTTTATATAAAAGAGATGGTTTTACTGACAAATTTTCATGAATGACCGCCAAAAATATTTAAACTTTTCAGCTTTCAATACAAAAAAGTAACGTCTTATCATCAGTTATGGAAATTGAACTTCTCATTGAATCAATTTATATATATATATATATATCTTCTTCTTACTGAATTGAGGAAGCATGTAATTAATTCATAAATATTCAATTCAAATATAAATTTATGATCGATGGTTATATGCGTAACTTCCATGCAACATATATTTTTTTAAATACATCCCAGGCAAAACCTACGCTAATATTCACAAAATATCTTCCTCCTCCTCCTCCTCCTCCTTCTACTTCTCTTCGATTCACGATTGCAAAAATGATAAACAAATCAATACTCGAGATCTTTTGGCATAGAGAATTGGATTCTTCAATGATATTTTTTTACGTGATGTTGATTATCATATACATTATAATTATGGAGACGGAGGTATATGTTTAACATGATGAGCCAATTGACATTGAATTTGAAGTGGTATTCATTAATTCATTCTTATCGAAATCGTGAAGAAATATATGTCATCGAAGTCTCGAATATAAAATTGCCAATATTTGTGATGCTATGTCAAAATATAATTACAGACACTACATAAATCTGATATCACTAAAATATATTATTTGCATTATGATGAGGATAATTATTTGGGAGAATGACTGTCAATAGTTTATAATTTTATAATAATGAATTATAGATACATGTTCAAGATGTAAAATGATAGTATATAGATATTATTCAAGATGGCGCGAAGAATCGCTGCCAAAATCAAAACTTAGATATAGCAACGCGTGTAATAGTGGGCGTGAAAAAAAATTGCCATATTTCGTCGACACTCAGGCATACAATCCATGTCTACATATAATAAGAAATTTTTTTATTTTTTAAGAAATTGGTAGTGAATAATAAGACGAAAATTTCTCTGTAGAACAAAGTAATTTAGATTTATTAATTAGTATCGACTTTTCACATTATTCACATTTCTCACCTATAAAACAAAGAAACGACATTCAATAATACAAAGGAATAATCTGCATTTTGTCATCATAACGATTCTCAATAATAGATAAATGGTATTGATATTATTTTTTCTCACGAAGAATAAATTTATTTTATTTTAATTTGTTGAACATTGAAAATAATTTTCATCATAATCTTGATGCAATAAAACTGAATCAGACAAATACGATACTCAACATAAAATTGTTTTTTGAATTATAAATTTATAAGTAATAATTCAAGCTATTACTTTGTTATTAATCATTACAATTTATAAAAGTAAGGAGAAAGTGCGAATTGTGCCTTTTTTTTTACGCACAATTGATATGACAAACATTTACATGCGAAGGGTCCACGGTTTATTACATTGATTCATGATTAAATATCGTGATAGTTTACTGCTGAATATGAAAGTACATTCCTCAATGAAGATGCAAAAGATTTCAGGTATTTAATATAGAAATTCGTTTTCATTTCATGAGACAATTCATGAGACATGCAATTTATTTCTGGCGTTTTGGTTAAATTAAGCCATCAATTTCAATTTATCATTTACTGAGAGGGTCTGTTGCTGGCTAATAACATTGAAAAAACAACAGTTTATTGTAGCATTGTATTCAAAATAATAGTAGGTTTGTGAATTGGCAAATGTATTCTAACCATTTGGCCATCATTCCAAATCTCGTTGTCATTCAATTTTTGTGCGATGAATTTTCACTCGGCTCTATCTTTTCTTGTTTTATTTTTCACTGATTTGGAATTACAAATTAGAATAGCAAATGCTATTTCGTATGTCCTATATTGCACTCATACACGGAGAGAAATATCTGTTAAATATTACCCTCGAATACAGGGGAAAAATTACCCTGCAATCGAGTACGTCGGGGATATTATTGTATTCGGATTATTATTACTGCTCGGCAGAAACGAATATTCTCCATCAGCTGGGTAAAGATTATTGAAGTAGTTGTTACACGAACTACAGGGTAAAAATTACCTCTAGTGTAGAATAGAATAAACACTTTTTGTGAGCATATTTTATCGACCGTAGATCAACATTTCACCATAATTTTTCTTAAATTTTACTCATAAGCAATGGGAAGAATTATTTCATATTTTATAAAATATATGCAAATTAAGATAAATGTACCTACCGTGCACGGTAAAATATACACGGACCATGTGATGAGAATTTCTATTATGATTACGTAATTATTTCTCTCGAATAAAAGAATGGATATATTAATCAAAGTAAATCATTGATAAATTAAAAAATTGATTATTCGAGGTTAAAAAGCCAATGAATGAAATTTTCATAATTTTATTAAAATAAGTGGTGATTGAAAAGTAAATTGATTAAAATAAATATATACAAAAATAAACATATCAACATAAAAATAATTTATATTAATTCATTGAAGTTCAATGCCATCCTCTTACTATAAATAATTCACCTGTACTTGTTCTTACGATATGCGTTAATACAAATTCATTCATATCACATAAACATAGAATTTCCCACGTATAATTATCCATAATAATTTCATACGATTATATATGCTCGTTGAGATACACATCATTCATTTTTTTCACAATCATACAAATATTTTCTTTTTCATAAATTATTATTTTATAAATTCCATAAAATAACGAGTCGTCATCTCCATAAATCATCAATATGCTGCTTTTGAATAGCACATCACTTTTAAATACAATTTTTTTCAACGTAGTTACTGTATTCGAACTTTGTATTTGAATAGGTAAAAGATGTTTGAAAAAATTGATTGCTGCCAATTCCTCAAATCTGTCTCTTTTGATCCTAGCAAAAAAAAAATCAGAATAATAATAATAATAATAATAATAAAGTACAATAAGACATATTTCTGTTTGGAATTTTTTGTTAACAAATAATAATGTTAATACAAGGTGAGACGTACGTGAATTATTGCAATTGCTGTAGTTCTCCTCTTATCGGAAGTCCTTGAGTCATGATATCTTTTCCTTCGCGAATTATCAGTCGTGTCATCAAATTTCGAATATTTTTTTACAAAATATCCCTTATTCCGATACGATGCTAATACGAGTTTTCCATCTGCCGATTTCAGCAATATGCGACCAATTAGCTACAGTAGTAAAAGTGAATATTGTCAATATGAAAATGATAAAATTTGATTTTAGAAGGATAAGATACATCACAAATATTTTCCACTTGTTCCCTTTTCTCATACTACGTAAATATATAGTAATTTTTTTTTCTCGTTCTTTATCCGTAACTCGATACTGCCGATAATATTTGGAATAAAATAACTTTGAATATGAATTTTGAGGCTTCACGAAAATATAGCGAGATTTATCTCTCGCTATCTTATGAATGAATTTTTAATAAAAGTCACTATTCATATCTTACCGATTCCCGATTATTATCATCCATGTTACCATCAACCAAAGATGACTAAGAAACATGCCAAACATATTTATTATATCAAGCATTTTGAAATATATTTTATATTATTATTTATAAGCATCATGATAATGCAATTTTATTTATTTGTATGTCTTCACATAATCACATGCTATAACATCAAGACATTCAGGTACCCATATTTAAACATTACACTCACAACGTAGAGAAGGACAAAGACACGTTAGAAAAACTATAGCAACGTTTGCTTTGCTCACCTTCTGAGAATTCATAAAAACAAAGACCGCTTTATATCTCTGTTGCAACGAGTACTAGTCTGCATGTTTTCAATATACATACAATCTGAATTTCTTGTAATAATGATAAATATAAAATATACTTACGTATAAACAGATAATCCAGTTATCCAATGATGAATGATGTACATTGATTTGTAATGTACACTTGAGAGGCACAAGAATAATAATAGAAACGTATGTCACTTATGCGTAATATTTTTCACTTGAAGCACGTCTTAACTTGTCTTGAGTGACCGATTGATTTGACGTGCAAGTGCCATGCATGTGTCAATGCAGTATAGTCAATTTGTAACAGGCTCGAAATTTTCCGAAGATTATCGAACATGAACACAAAATTTCCATATAAATGTGGTAAAATTTCCTCCAACTCGGTGGATAATTCATTCAAAGCATCGGTAAATTTTGTTATTGTGGCGCGTTATTAGAGAAATAGCGTGCTACTTGGCAAAAATTTATCAGTATAAGAGTAAAATTAAAACATATTGAGAATATAATCTAGCATAATTTGAACATTTTTTGAACTCTCCTAAAAATTACCGTGCAATATGGTAAAATTTATTTTCAATGAGAGGAACGTTTCTGACTGATCCTTCTAAATATCTCAATAAAAATGAATAATATTTTTTATATTAGTGGGATGTCCCGAGCCTACCCTGAATCGCAGGGTAATTTTCAAGATAAAATTCTCTCCGTGTATGATTATAAAATTTACTTGAAATGAACATTTTTAATTATTAAATTGATGTTCAGCAATTTTTTTTTCTTACCTTTAATGTACGAAAGAAATTTTGGGCATTGTTTTTCCAGGACATATTTTTTCGGCATCTTCTTCGCGGCCGTGAATTGCATCGCTAGGTCCCTCGCTGAAAATTTCTTCAATAGATTTATTACACTCTTCGATGATTTTTCATCATCCAACAATACTTTCATCGCTCCTATCTGAAAAAAAAAAAAAAAAAAAAAAAAAAAAAAAAAAAAAAAAAAACCAATAGTAACACATAAAAATAATTATTTTCAGAAACAAAAAAATAGAAATCAAATACTTACAGTGTCATATAAACATTTTTCATTTCCATCCAATTTTCTCTCAAAATCCTGTAGTTCATTTACTGATTCTATTGGTAGATGAATTTTGTATTTTGTTAATGAAAAATCTGCTGAAATGGCTGAATTTCCTAGTTCAGATCTTTGCAACAGATTTTGCAGAAGATTGTTATTAATCCGTACTTGTTCTTGAAGCCGGCTTAATTCTCTCATCAAACCTGTTAAAACTGAAAACAGATACACGAAAAATTTGAGATACATTTTTTCTATAGTATTTCTCATCAAAAAATGTAGAAAAAAATTCATATTTACCATTCTCTTTGACAGAAATCATTCAAGATTCTCCACTTATTTTTCCTGATTGAAGATCCTCTGTTGTCTCAGCTGTTGATGATGATGCATTAAGTGATGTTGACTGTGGTGATGATTGTAATAAAGTGCTGCCTAGAATATTAAGAAAAGTAATAAATCATCAAAATACACATCAAAAAAATTTTTATACTGAAAACAATAATGTATGAATGTATACCTCTCATTTGTTCAGGGGAAGAGTCGTTTATTCCTATCACTGTTTTACTTTGTGAACGAAATTCTGCACTCATCCTTCTCATATCTTCATGCAGGGTTTTCATTTGAATTTGTTTTTCTACACCAGCAGCTTTTTGAGGCTAGTCCGATTCATTTCCAGATGAGAAATGCATCTTCTTAGATAATAATGAATCAAGCTTTCTCAGGGCTTTCACATAAGTTACTGCAAAGAATTGGATGATTGATTTTCATTTTTTCATATTATAATTATAATGACGTGTATAGAATGATGAAAATCATACCTGATTGATCGATAATTTTTATCGAGCACTTTTCATCTCAAAAAAGCCATGCCCGTGGAACAATTTCCATCTCTGGAGTTTTCCGTCCCTGTATCAAGAACTCCACTAATTGGAATGGTTTAATTCCGATTTCTTGACTTACACCTGCACTTTTTTTTTTTATGATAGAATTATCCATCTCTGTAAAATGTGAAATAAACGAAATTTTACTATTAAAATTTATATGTCATTGTTTGTTATCCTATTTTTTACGAAAACAATTGCATGAAAAGAAAAGAAAAGAAAATTAGAATGATTGGCCACTATCATGAAACTATTTTAAAAAATATCACTAAAAGATAATTATTTGAATTATAAAAAACTCCACCACATACTTACTGATAATGTTGATACGTTTTTTTTTGCACAAAAAAATTTCACACACCGCACAATTTAAATAATATAAAGAAGAATATCGATTTATTGTTTTTCACTCTAGAGTATCAAATATATCTCCCACGTGGAAAATAAGGATGCGGGGAAAACCCGCCAAACATTCTGTTGACCAGTTGGTAATTCAGATACCAATTGTACTCTGCTCTGAATTACCGACTGGTCAACAATTCCCTGGGTTCGTGTCGAAATTTGGGCCTCGATTTTAGTTTGGGCAACATCGAAAATACAACATCGTATTATGATTCATAGTCAACCAAGAAACTATCTAGAACTCTCCCGATTTTTTGAGGCTCGAAAAATCAACCTAATATCGATATTCATATCTCGTTATGTCGAGCCGAATTTCTACTAGGGTCAATAACATCACAGCATATACGATGAGAAAATAATCAAATATGAAAACTGACAGGGAAAAACAAAAAAATCTTGTAAGAAACATTGTGAGAAAATACCTTCTCGTAATTTTGATGAAGGATATAATCAAATACTTGAAAAAAAAAACAACAACGACGAATAAAAAAGGAGGAAAATGGGCATGAAAAATTGAAAACGTCAGAAAAAGTATTTTAAAAATTATTTGTGTGATAGTGACTAAATATTTTCACTTATCTATGTTATCTGGAACAATCCTTGATTTCCAATCAAAATAATGATGAAAATGAATAAAATTGACGGAGATATGTTACAAATATCATTCATATAATTTTTCGTATGCAATCTGTACTTTGAATTGAAGGAAAGAAGAATTCAATGATATCACAGCATATACGATGAAAATGTCATTGAATCTGTAAAGTGAAAAAAGTGAAAATGTAATTTTACTTTCTAATAATTTTGATGAAGGATATAATCTTATACTTGAAAAGAAACAACAACTAAAAATATAGAAGAAAGAAAATGGATATGAAAAATTACGTCTGATGAATTATTTCAAAAATAATTTTTATGATGACTAAATATTTTCACTCATCTATATTATTCGGAACAATCCTTGATTTCCAACTAATCAGCACAGAAAATTTCAATTAAAGTAATGATATGAATGAATAGTATTGACGAATATTATTTATATAATTTTTTTCATGCAATTCGTACTTTCATTCAAAGAGAACAACTCAATAATGAATTGAATCTATTAACGGACAACAAAAAAAAAATTTTCAAACGAAAATTTTAGAAAAATATCTTATAATAATTTAGATGGAAAATATAATACAATAGTTGAAAGAAAGCGAAAACTATGAAAAAAAAGAAATGAAACAGAAAAATTGAATATATCAAATGAATTATTTAAAAAATATATTTTTTTTTTTTTTGCTATGCTTATGACTAAATATTTTTACTCGTCTATATTATCCAAAATAATAGTTTACGTTCAATGGAACAGCAAAAAATATTTAAACCAAAATAATGATCAAAATTAACAATATTCACAAAAATATTCGAGATAGATTATTTTTCTGACGTTTTGAATGCAAGGCGTATTTTCCTTTCTGAACAAAAAAAAAGAAAAATTGCCTAATATCACATCATATGCGATGTGAATGTATTTAAACCTAAGAACTGTCAAAGAAAAAAAATTCAAACAAAAGTTATAAGACAATATATTGTAATATTGTTCATGAAAAACCATGTTTTATAGAATTTTTATTATTAATTCATTTATAGAATGTCAAGATTTGAAGAGTATATATAATTTACCACCCAGAGGTTTAATGGAATCATCTTTTCATAACTTTAACAACAATAATAAACCCTCATCATCTTTAAGGTAGGTATGACAATGAAATTTTTGTGCGGCAAAACAAGAAATAGGCGATTTTATCGATAAATAATTCTTTTCTTTTCTAATTTAGAGATGGACACTCATTACATTCAGCATTACCACGAAGTTCTTATGGACGATATGCTGCAGCAAGACCCGTATGTTCCATGGCAGATGTAAATGGTTTTTTATATACATATTTATATGCATTTATTTTTCATTGGTTTTATAAATGATGAATGGTTTTTTTTTACTTTTGAGATCTGTCAAATGGATATTTGATACCTAGCGGCAGATATTTGTACTAAGTTGAATGACAAGTTCACACGCTGTCACCAATAATAATTATAAAAATTGTTTATTACTACACTAAAGTTAATATAACGAAACGAAATTCTTGGAAGTGAATTCCAATCAATTTTCTCCGTATGTCAAATCGAAAACGAAGTTAGTTTGTGTAGTAGAAGGCTGTAATAATGCGTCAAATAAAGATGTGTACGTACGTTTTCATTATTTTCAATAGAAACAAATCTTTTTGTGCTGTCGAAATAATATTTGCAAAAACAGAAAGAAGATAACAACTGGAGGCTTGAATAAAAATTTTGAATGTAAAAATTATTAATTCTGGAATGAAAGTATGTTCACGTCATTATTGTGTAGATGATTATGTTACGTCTTGGGCGACGTCACTCAGCTGCTGATAAAAACAATTTTATAAGTAGGTTCTACCCGGGAAATTCAAAGGAGAAGTTGGTATTTCACAATAAACGTTACACTTTTATTTTCGATGTATTCCTTATTTATTCACTTATAGTTCAATTATTTGTTATTTAGTTGTACTGACTTCTACAGATGGTTTCTTGATTTAACAAGTTTCTTTATTTATCTAAGTTAATTCTTATGTGTCTAAGCGAAAATAAACGTCGAGATGTCTTGTGTGGATTTTGTGATGCGAGAGACTAGCTCTTTTTCTCTCCTTCCTCTATTTATATGTTTTTATCTATCACAGTGATTTTCAAAGGGCGAAAAAAAATCGTATTCTCCTCACCGGAGAAATGGAGTGCTACATTAATCTAATCTTTTATTGGTTTCTTGTGTGCGGAGTTTATTTTGATATTTGGTTCCGCGTACTACATGTTCGTTTTATATTCTTTATTTATGTGTAACGCTATTGGGTTTATATAATCTTACGTGTTAACTGTTTATGGTTGACTTTTATTCATAGGAAAATATGTGAGTGATTCACATATTTTCTTGGAGTGATTTCGTTTACTTATGATAATTTTTAAGTTGGCTTTCTTTATTCTTATATTGATATGTGGTCAATATAATCTGAATGTACATAATTCGTGATTTATTGTTAACATTCATTCTTCGAAAAAAAAAAATGTTTTTCTCTTTTTTTGATTACGTATTTCTTTGGGATGTTACAGTTTATTTTGATAATATAAATCCATAAGTTAGTTTTCTGTTTCTGATCAAATGTCTTGTTTATTGTATGTGTCAGAGGTTATTTTCCTGCTTTCTTATATATTTACTTTTTCATGTATTTACATCTATTTCGTTAGAAGTGGACTTTGCTTGGGAAAGAAAGTAAACGTCTCCTGTTATCGCATTTTGAATTTTATGGCGGCTGAACGTATCTCAATATACATATGCGTTCGATGTGCGCTCTGGGTACATTCCTATGTTTGGGGATATAACAATTACATATTACCTAGTAAATTTTTTCACATATAACCTAACTCGAATATCTCATTATATCATGAATTATTTGATAATATCAAGGTATTCCGATGAAAATTGAGTAGGTCCAAATGAATTCTCATTTCATAAATCTTAGAAAATTTATAGTCATGTAAATTTCGCCATATAAAGAACGTTTATTCCATTTCTTTTGAAATATTGATAAACATAGTTAAATTTCAATATAATTTCGATAATATTAATAATAAGAAAATAATTTGACTAGAGAATTGAATGTTAACAAACCAAAAAATCTATTTTTCATCACATTTGCATCTAAACGCGGATTATTCCGCGAGCGATGATACATACAGGCCAGTCGTCAGTTGAACGTCGCTGATGCCTGCAAGCGGCACCTTAAAGTAGGACTATGATGCAAATGGTTTAATGAGCATATTTTTTAAGTATTTACTTTCATTCGATTTTTAATTATTAAATATCTAATTTTTCCTATGCGAAAACGGATTTTGAATGAATTGGATTTATTATTTTTTTTTTTTATGAATAAATTATATTCCAATAATAATTAGAATTGAATCTCGTACCATTATCATGAAATGCTACTATATTGCGTATTTCCACTGAATATATTTTTTAGACGAGGTTGATTGCAGAAAACAGTTCTTAGTTAATTTGTAAATAACTGGACGACGAATCACTTTCAAATTTTTTATAAATATACATGACATACCTATACGAATCTATATAATAGTTTTTTTGTTCACCTTAACTGTGCCATTCTTTGTTTTGAGTTAATTTTTGTACCTGAATTCGCGCATTGCTTTCGAATAACATGGAGTTGAATGGGAACTTATTTCTTAAATATCATGAAAACCAAATAGTGAATTTTTTTTCATCTCACCTCTCACAAACAAAAAAAAGCTCTTCCGAATAAGCACGAAAAAAAACATTATAAACTGTGAGGTCACTTTTCATCGGAAACTGTTTGTTTACGTGAGAAGCTAAATTTAATATAGGTTTGATACGAAATATCACCACTTCGAGTCAGTTGACCAGCTATTTCATGAGGATCATTTTTGAAGTTAGATATCTGTAAGCAATATGCTGCCAAATTTATTATACTTGAACGTTCACTTTCTTTTTTATTTTTAATTCATTGGATAATATTTCTAATGTCTTAAAGCCTTTTAGCTTCTACGAAATTTCTTTATTTTGGATTGAATAAGCCTAATCACGAATCGCACTTATATTCAACTTATATTGATTTTCAGTTTAAAAAATACTGGGTTGCACGCAATACCATGGGACGATTCGAAATTTTTCCCTTAACTGTGACTTGTTCTTTAAGCTCTGCCCATTTGACAGATCTCAATATTTAATCGTTTTTGAAAGTTCACCCAATGGCTCATAATTTTTTTATTTTTCTGTAGATAATTCATCACACGCCAGTGATTGGCCAAGCAGCTAAACATACTGGGTGAGTAGAGAGAAAAAAAAATTATACATTTGTGACATGTATCGATTTTTATTATTACGTTTTATCTCCAAAATTATGAAAGGCCTTATGTAGCTTTTGCAATGTTAATGAGACAATATACAAATGAATGAAAACCCGTCGCAAGTTGTACTCATATGAATTTTATGTTCACTCATTAGTTAGAATTTAAAGCACTCTATTTTCTTAGTCTTCATTATGTGCTGTAAATATAGGTAGTTGTATGCTTATTAAATAAATGATTATATTTCTAGTAAACACTTCTCTGCCTTTGACAATAGTCTTATAATTTAGATATTTCTGTATCGACGTTAATGCACTATATTTGTTATGGAATTATAATACATAATTTCGTTGAAGGCACTAAATTATAGTTTTTTATTTATTGATTATTATATGTATGTATGAATGTAGTTTTTTCGCAATATTTAGTTATCTTAACACTTTGTTTTATTCTTATATGCATTAAATCACAGCTAAACTTTCTTGACAATGGCAATTCTGTTGTTATTTACCTATTATTTATCGGGCTTGTCATCCCGTT
Organism: Dinocampus coccinellae; assembly: GCA_963920625.1. NCBI lineage: Eukaryota > Metazoa > Arthropoda > Insecta > Hymenoptera > Braconidae > Dinocampus > Dinocampus coccinellae. The sequence goes on along the minus strand of OY987185.1, from coordinate 12,275,978 downwards.
AATGTGTATATTTTTTTGAAGTAATTATACAATAAGAATTTTCTATTTTTTGTTTCTCCTTTTTCCATCGTCTGACTTAGTGACATGCTGTCGACACCGGATCAAAAATTGGAACGTCCTCGTTCGCTGAGTCTTTATTCTGAAGAAGAGCAAAAGCAACGTATAATTACACTACCAACGGTCCCAACACCCGGAACTGAACCACTTCTATCATTTGTTCATGAAACTCCACCGAAGCGTGAGGCGCCTTCGCCGGTGCCAGCTACACCTAAACTTACCCCACAACAATTAGTATCTCAAATATCACAAATAAAATCACCTAAAAATCAGGAATTACTTTCTCCTCATTCAGAAGAAGGCGAATTAGAATCGAGCATGAAAACAACCCCATCATGCGCTCAAGAAATGACTGGTAATCAAAGTGGACACTTGGATCTTAAATTTTATCACTCGCCGCTATGGTAGAGTCTACAATTGGCTTTGAAAAATCAGTAGCGTGATCGCGGAAACTATCTACCAAAATTTTCAACTTTTTAGTTGCTATGCGTCTAAAATAAATGTTTATCATTTGTAGATTATTATTAGTTCATTATGAAACTTATTGATGAATTTTCATATAATTTCACAGCTGAAATAATAACTATCGTTGAATTTAACGTGATGCACTTGCACAAGTATTGGTTAATTGTTTGTAGTTTATAAGTATCATTCAAAACGTCGTCAACAAAAAAAAAATCTGATAAATAATTCCCTTGGGTACTTATAATACGTCCATGATTTCGAAAAAATTATATGAAAATTACGAAAAACCTCAAAAACGTTTCTGGGAGAATTAGAGTAAGGTTTTGCCTCATTTAAAAAAGAGAACCTAGTATAAAATCTTTTTGTATAAGAGAAAAAGTTAACACCAAATATGTAACACTGATTATATCATCTAAGAAAGCAATACATACAAATTCAATGTGAAATGAATATAATTGAGTAGAACTTTACGTATTTAAAATCATGGTATTTACAAAGATAAATGACAGTCGCTTGTGCGAATTATGTATTTTTTCTGCATGTTGTGGAAATGATCCAGAAAGAAAAAAAAAACAGGATATTCGAATAAAAAAACAAGGTATTTATTAAACATGATACTCTCCACCGTCGAGTTTCTCATCTGTTAACCATGAAATTAAATTGACACATGTTTTAGCATCGAAATATATTAATGCGACCCATAAACCTTCAACAATTCCAAGTAAAACTCCAATAATGATATCTAATAAATGATGTTTTCTCATCATCAGTCGAGAGAGGCAGACCGAAATTGACCAAGCAGTTAATGAAAGATATAAAAAAACAGGTATATTCCATAAGTTTATGAAAAAATATGTAATAAATGTTGATCGCGATGCATGGCCTGAAGGAAATGAATACTCGTCTGGCCCTATTTCAAATAAATTACGATTTTTTGTTGGTCTTCTTCGTCTTGTGGCTGCTTTTATGATGGCAATAACAACTACATCGATTAATAGACCTGAAATATAAAAATTTTATACGTAACAGAATCTAAGTTATTTATGGAATGGACTACAATCGTATAGGTATGTTATATTTACCAATATACAAATTTATTTGCATCTGATACAAGTCTGGATTGCTCAAAATCCACACCAACGCTAACCAACCAGCAAACCATAAAATCCCATGAGCTGAAATCTGAGTAATATATGTTAAAAAGTATAATCATGATGAAATACTATCTCGAAATTGTACGAACTTCTAAGAGTTGATAATATATTTTCAGCTGATGAAACGGCATAAATTTCTCAGCAGTTTTTACAAATACATCAGTCAAATAAACATCAACCGCTAAAACTCTTCTTAAGAGCGATGACACTTCTTTTTTTATCTAATAATGAAGAGGAATATTACATCGATTATCTCAAATAGGATTTATTAATAATTAGGTTGAATGTTTATATGAGAAATCCGAACCTTGCCAGTCATTTTTTCGTGATCCCCTCAATAATTGAACACTTTGGTTTGATTAATGTCATGAAATTTTCAAGCGTTTTGAATTGGTTCAAAAAAATACTCAATTAATCTTAATGTGTATATCAGGTAATATCTGTATATCACTTTCTTATCATACTCAGAAGACTGGCGTGAACATCTCACGTTTTACGCAGCGGCGCCACTCGCTAATAGCGTAGAGAAATATTTCCCTATATTCACACTGTAGATAGATTGCAGTTCGTCCTTGTTAGACACCATATATATATAAACATATGGACAACGTGGTGTGGGAATCTGCTATTCTGTTGGTAAGTGAGAAACAACTCGTTTGTAGTAGTGAGGAATTTTCATCCATTCTGAAATAAATCGACTATCGGGGACAATTTTTTTCAACTTCCATTGAGGTAAAACTGGAGTCAGCCGAAATTTTGACGTGAAAACGCCCTCATCTAAGAGGAACTAAAAATGTCGGTATGCAGGTAGCGCTAAAAAACGAGTTATCCACAAAATTGTCGTGAAACAGATTTCAAGTCGTACCAACTTGGTATAAGCAAAAAACTATTGACAAGTAAATTAGCTATCGGAAGGAACGCGGCTGCTATAGCCGCCATCTTCTCAGTTTCATATAGTTTTGAATGAATCAATGAAAAAATGTAATTATCATCAAGATGAAGAATTAATATAAGTGACATGAAAGATATACGGATGTTTAATAAATTTGATGAATTTGATCATATTCATTTCATTTCACATTAATTTTTTTTGTTGAATAGCAAAATATAATGGGAACTGGTGGTGCGAGAAACGTTATTTGGTTATCTGAAACGATATTTTTAAGAAATTTGAATTTTAAAAATGTCTAAATAAAACGTAATTTTGAAATTTATTGAACAAAAAGATGAAGAATTTCAGATAGAAAGTTCAAAAGTATGTACAACCGAATACATTTGTTCGCATAGTTCAGGTCACAAATATAGTCATGTTGAAGCTTCAACATTTTTTCTGTTTAATTGTGTTGCGATGTTGTATTATGGCATATGTGCTTTGTAACTTTTTTGCTGGCATGCGTTTTAGTTTACACAGATTTGACAATTTTCAATGTATGTAATATTTACAAATATCATTAATACATATGTTAATATGAATCGATAAGATAGAAAAATTATATGAAGAAATATCTATAACATAGTCAAAATTATTTATTGGTTCAGTATATGTATATGCATGTTCATATACTGAAAAAAATTTTTAAAATGGTTCATCAAACAACGCCCATGATATGCATGGACTTATAGACAGAATAAACATAATTATATTTTTGATGGGAAATGAAACATGACTCAATAATATCAATTATTTATGATTACAACATACCATTTATGTTTACGTAATTTATTTCCTGCAATACAATCATTTTTTTAATCAAATACAATTTCTGTTATTTTTTTTTCTTAAATTGAAAGAAGCAACACCAAATTTATGACTAGCACAACTCCAATACTTTCAATGCAGTACTTTGGAAAATATTTCGGATGTTCATATTTTTTTGTCGCAATTCATAACTTTTTCAAGTCATCATCATTAAATATAGACCATATGATTCGTTCACTTTTTTGTTTGACTAAACTAATTCTTGCAACCAATGCCAGAATAAAATTTTAGGTTGCTATAAATCAGTGGTGATAAATTGTAGATGCTAGCAGCAAGTAGCAAGAATGGACGGAGGGAGGGGGGGGGGGGGGGGAGAGAACGTAAATAAATGTTACCCATGCACATGCGAGCAGCACGCTTCGGCTAGCCTCGTACAACTAGTCTAGTCAACAAGCACCTTTTTGGGAAAACCTCGTCTAATGGTTGAAAAATTATGATCAGGGTGTCATTAAATTCGGAATTATATTTAGAAACTTTTCGATACGAATGAAGATGTTGGCTAAAAACTACAAAAGTTATAAATAATTTAATGAATAAAAAAGAGATAGTTTGGTTTTTTGAAAATATCTAGGAAAGTATTAAAGAGATAATGGTCAATCGTTGGGCGGTTCCCAATACAAACGACCGAGCGCGCCACTGAGGCCTCAGTTGAGTTTGGATAATGCAACGTTTTCATGTCGCATCCCCAAACAGTACGGAACGAAGTATATTAATTAAAATAATGTTGATTAATATGTAATTCATAATTTTGACGACGCTATATTATTCAATAGAATATTGATAAGTTCTTAAAATTTTCGAATTTTTAAAGTCTCCGAATATAACGTTCAAATTTTTCATCTCAGGATATTATATATTATATATTATACATATATCATTCATATATTTTTAAATAAGAAATAAATATTTAGAAATGCTGATTCCCTGTATACCATTATCAATAAATGCCGCAATGTCGGACTCATCCATTCCAAAAACTAATAATGTCTCGATTGAGACATAAAAAAAAATCTAGGAGTCCGAAAAAAAAAAAAAAAAATAATGAAATATTCAAGTATGCCTAGAGAGATAAAAAACATTTCTCCCTCTTTTTATCTGCATACGATTTTATTTTATATGAAAATATGATTATATTTTCATCGTCAGAGAGTGTTCAATAATTGCGAAAATCCAATTTCGCCGCGCTCATCTTTATGCAAAATATGATGGTAGCACACACCATCGTTGACCAACTCTCGATGTATTGATCTACCGATGGGTCGATACATTGAATATTTTTCGGCACGTTGTGGCCCTTGGCGACACGAACACCGGTGCAGCGTGGCCATTGTCCCGTACGTTCTCTATGTGAGTGCGCGTGTCGTATTCATTCTTAAATTAATTGTAACGCATTTAAACAGTGTATAGTTATTCAGTGGTATCGTGCGAAAATCATTATTATTTTGTGAAGTGATTACTCATAGACTTGTTGAACTCATAACTCGATAAAAGTGAAACTCAAAGATCAATCAATAAACTCACATTAAGGGAGGGGTTAGGGTTTTAGCTTAAAAAAAACCACTTTTTTTGCGATTTTTTTTCTCGAGTATAGATTGAATAATTTGATTCGAACCTTTTGTACATTATCGAGCATACTTTTGACTATGTTGTATAATTCTATCATGCCGCAATATTGATGCATAAGCCGGTAACAGAGCTTCCTCCAGGAGATCTTGGGAAAAAAGACAATTTGCAGTGTTCACTATAGTTATAGTTATAGTTATAACTCGGCCGGAAATTATCTGAAAATGAAAAACTATTAAAATTCAGTTAAATTATAATCAAATCTTTCCCCCAACGTTCGATAATTTTTTTTTCCATTTAAAAATTTTTGGCGGCCATCTAAAGTGTGAAATGTTATTTTCCACGAAAAATTCCGCCATTTTGTGGGTGGGAAACACCCTTAATGTAAAAATGAAAATTTTACCTAACGTTGGGGGGAGGTATTTTATGTGTAAAAAATGTGTACAAAGTTTGAAATAAACCGGTCAATTGGTTTTTAAATGGCAGTGAACACGGACTTTGAAAAAGTAGTATTGAGAAAAACGCGTCTAAAGTTTTTGAACTAAAAAAGTGAAGAAAAAAATTTTTTTTTCCAACTTACACAAAATCATCGATTCCAGCTCCATACAGCACACTTCCTGCGGCATTGTCGGTGTCTTCAGCCTCTTTTCTTTCAAGTCTTCGTCTTATTCTGGCTTCTTTGCTCTGCTGCTCAGCTTGAATCTCGGCTCTGTCAATGCGATTGCTGTCCGTCAATGTCGCATAATCATGAGCGCTTGGGCCGACGCTGACGTTCATGTCAGACAGAAAAGTTAGAAAAGCACCAGCACCTTCATTGAAAGTGCATGCAGCCACATAAGATGCAAATTCAACAATTTGTCTGCTGCCAGATAATTTTTTCGGTGCAATTCTCCAAATCAGCTGGTTCAAACTTTCGTTGGCATTTTGAGTAAAGCCTCCAAGACACCTTTTTAGAAGTTCGTCTTTACTCAAATCTTCATAAATCGGTTTGATCGCTTGTATGACATCTTGTGGAAGTGGAGTGTAGTCATGTTTGAAATTTTCCACTCCTGTTGTGGCCAAAGCTTTTTGGTATGGACACCACGTGTTCTCACCGCTCATGCACTTATGGTGTTGAGGGTTATCGTCTGTTGACTGCTGGTGGTAAAGCGTTGCCCAGATTGCATTTTTCATTCCTTCTAGCGAATCACAATTATGTCTGATTGCTGCTACGTAGTATCGACTCAAATTATCGATGACTTTTCCAGTGAGCTTTCCTTTGCCGCCGAGTAACTTACTTTGCCTTGTTTTACCAGCATTTTTTTTGTTTAAAATTTTATACTCTACACTGACGAAATATACAGTACAGATATAACCACGTTTGTTCTTGCGTTGGAATTTCTATAAATGAAACTGGGGGGAGAGGGGGGTGGGGAGATTAGGTATTACATAAAGAGCGAAACATCTGCCAAGTAACAATAGCGCGCTCGGGTCGGGTAGGTATAAAAATCCGATAGGTGCAAAAATACTCATAACTCCGTCAATTTTGCTCCAATCGACTTGAAATTTTAACACAATATTCTTGAGATATTATGCATTCAGTTAAAAAAATTTGAAAAAAAGCAAAAAAAATATTTGAAACCTCACTCCCCCCCCCCCCCCCCCCCCCCCTCACAATCATCAAGTTGTCTCAGAGCTTTTTTTTGTTCTATTCGCTTACTTTTCATTCTTCCCTTGCAAAAGAGCAATTCCCTTTGAAGAAAATGTAGGATATCCCATCCAAATTATCTTGAATATTTTTCGAATATATATATAATTTATTAATAATCAATGTATATATGATGGAGAATTATACATACGGGTATGTATTACAAATCTGTATATCACATATTATATGTAATAATATTCAATGTTCTATCCAGTCCACGATCAGAATAGGTGGTTTGATAGATGAAAACTCAATTGTGTTTCATCTGTTAACAAGAGATTTTATTTACACTATGTACACATTATTTTAATATTATAATTCCATACCTGTAAACAAGAGAAACAACATTCAAAGCTTTTATCTCAGGTATGTTTGATTGAACTCTAAGTTAATAAATCCACTCAAATGATGATAATTTATCTATCTCTCAAAAATTTACGTTTTCATCTCCAGAGGTAGTTTCTATATCAGCCACAGAATATTAACGCAGCAGTGTATTCGGCTTCTCGTTTATCTCGGTTTGTACCGCGTCGTGGTAGAATTCAAAATTAAGAAAAGCAACGACATACATATATAGGTGTCTTGTTTTTCTTTACATATATATTTTTCGTATATTATAAATAATTAAAATTCAACATTACACATCACTGACGAAATTTTTGGCCTGCGGTGGGATTCAAACCCGAATCCTCGGATCCGCTGACAATGTATGTATGCATGTTTATACACAAAAAAAATTTCAAATTCATGAGTTAATATGATAATGTCTTTTAGTATTTACTATACATTCTGAAGTGGATGAATGCATGAATAGCGCATTGGGTAATATGTCAGTCTCTTAAAGTTCGATCCAAAGACTCCAGGTTTGACTCTCACCACCGAATATTCAGTTTTTAGTTTCAGATTCATGTTCAAACGGAAAAAGAAACAGTCAACGATGGCCATTAGGACAATGTATACATTTTCTCGTGTTTTTGTCGTTGTATGACTTGTTTCACAGACGTATGAATGTTAGATGCATGGAGGAGATGCAAATGCTGATATTTGCTGAATCACACACATATGAAGGACATATATCACCACGCCACTGAGCGCGTCGAGATACGCGAGAGTGGGGGAAGCAAGATAGAATTCTTGAGTTGAATTCTCAGGCGACAACGGATGGAGTACGTTATGAACCTGCATCGATTTTTTCAGTTTAAACTGATTATTATGTTTTCTCAGGTTTTCGTATCACCACTTTTCAGATGTGACGGTCATTGCTGTATTACATCACGTGCACGAGCGCCGATGTATTCGGGTGATAATGTTTTCTATTTCAGGAAGAGAGTGGCTTTCTCATGAAATCTGGTGCCCAACATAATCACTAGGTGGTGATTATTTCAATTGACTCGTTTTATTATAAAACTTCAGGCTGACATATTGCGACGTGTGGAATAAGAATTTCTGTTACAGTATGAATATATGTAGGAATGATTGAAGTATGCATGTCATAAAATAAAATAAAATAAATTAAAAGTAGAAATGATTGAAATATGAGTGATATGAAATAAAATAAAATAAATAGAAATAGAAATAGAAATAGATGGATTAAATAATGAAGTTAACAACGTTGTAAAAATAAATGCGCGCTAATGGAGGAAAAATTCAGGCAATAATGGACAGTAGTCTTGGGGAAAACCCAAGGGTAAGGCCTAGGACTGTCGCCAAACCGAAGATCACGCCATGTCGTGCGTCATTGATAAGCAGGGGTAAAGAAACAAAAGTTTACCTCGTAAGTAAAACAATAATTGTGACTCAGTTGTAATTTCGAGAGCAGAAGAGTCGTATCAAATTTCAAATTGTCCATCTGTTGATTCTCCTTTTTTTTCGAAAACTAATAAACTACCTTATTCGCTTCAAACGAAGAAAACGGTTTTATTAATACTCGATATATCCGCAACAAGATCCCACATATATGTATGTCCTTTCTCACTTTTTTTCTTCGTTCTTTTTTTTTTGTTTTTCGTTTCTGTAAAGGAATGCAGAGATCGTCGTAAAATGCGCCACAATGCGTAATAAGAAAAAAAGAATGTATTTATGTACGTATGTCGCGTGGGCGCGCGCGTGTGTGTGTGTGTGTATGCGCATGTAAATAAAAATAGATTGATGTACGTATGTATGCATGCATTTAAATAATGATCACAATTATCTCGTTTGATAATTATGACAGACTGATATTATATATGAGAAAGTATCGTTACATGTGTCGCCTAATGTGTTACTTAAATATCTATTAATCTGACAAATTCATGAATTTAGGTCATTTCAATATAACTTCAAAGAGTCATATTCAATGATGTATAGGACGGATCCATGTTTTTTTTTCTTCGTATTATATGTATTATATAAGAAATTTTTCTTTTCATAATTGATATATATTTGTCCTACTATTATATTAATTATATGTTCATATACATTGTGTGTTAACACGTGTATATGTGGGAGCGCACGAAATTCGTCGCATTTCACCGACATATGTTCCTGTCCACGCTGACTCGAACGTATGAAAGGTTTTGAGATTTTCGAGGTAGATTGACATTGTTATGGAATAGACTCAAGAAAAAGAAAATTAACATATGGAGTTTTCGTTTTTTCATTGAAAATTATTTAAATTATATTGGTGAGAATTTTTGATTGAATTAAATTTTGGGTAGTTCTTGAATAAAATGATTCTCAAACTTAGATTTGTTAAAAAGTAAAACACTCATAATTATATACGAACGCGAAATTCATATATTTTTTTCTATCAGAATGAAGAAAAATTATTTTTCGTGAATATCAATATAAATAAATGTTGGTCGTAAACTAAAAAAGCGCTTTCTTTTTTCATATACGGATTTTTCATGCAACGCAGCACGCCCACCAGGGCGCAACACCAGGATACATGACAACACCATGATACATGCCAACACCAGGATGCCAATGAAATAAAAAAATTTGAAAAAATTTGGAGGAAAAAAATTATTTGAAAAATAAAGAATAACGAAAAAAAAAAAAAATATAGCAAACTTTGAAAAACGAAAATAATACGAAATTCTTATTATTATTGTTACATTCAATATTGTTGTTGTTGTTGTTGTTCTTATTGTTGTTGTTGCTGCTGTTGTTATGAAAATTTTTTCATTGATATTAGTTTATTCCATTCTTTCTTTCTTCGTTTTTTTTATAAAGGGACCCGAGTCGAAATTTTCAGCCGGAACTTTACCTCTTACAACCTACATTTATTGATCTGAGGATTGAAGACAATTTTTATTGCACTGAACTGCGTGATAATTTCTTGACTCCAGAGCTGATTTTCGACATCTGAGGTGGTTTTTATTTACTTTGAAGTTGAATATCGGTTGGAGGACAAATATGATTGAGTATCGGTCGGAGAACAAATACCGATGATTTATGTTACCCTTTTTCCTAGGTAGCCGAAGTTTATGAAATTCAGGAAGGGTCGAATACTCACGGGTTGGGTACATTTTTCTTTCGCATATCAAATTTATCAAAAGATGGCCAGAAATAATTATTTGCCATAGCGAAAATGATTGCGGATCAAAAAAATAATAAGCGTGCTCTCTATTATAAAAAGGTGACTATCAATGTATGTAACGTTTCCATTGATAAATAAGCGAAATTCGAGAGAAAAAAACCAATTATAATTTTCACATATTTCATACAATCAATTATTGTTATATATGTAATTTATTGATTTTTTTTTTGTTTAAAAATAATTTATTGATCAATGATTTCAACTTTAGAATTTATTGAATAAAAAATTCATAAAAAATTTATAAAGAAATCAATACGATTATCGATATAATTTTCAAATCAAATAAATATAAATCATCGTAATTATATATGTATTCAATATATATATATATGTAATTTTTCATATAAATATACATTGATTCTCAACAAATTGTATATATAGAATTTGTATAGAGTCATGACATCTATAATTCGCACTGCGAGAATACAAGAGGCGCAACTTAGTAGGGATGTAATGTTGACTTGCGCCTCTCGTATTCTCGCAGTGCAAATTGTATTTATATATCACGACCCAATTATATGTATATATATTAGACTATTTCAAAAAAATCGACCATTTTTTTTTTCTGAAATATATCGGGAATGTTGTCGGAAATGATAAAAAAAAATACTGAGTGAGTTGGAGCCCTTAATATTAATATTAAGAGGTGACGCATCACAAATTTCAATTTTCCATTCAAATAACATACAGAACAATACTCCAAAAAGATGAAGATGTATTCTTGTGAAAAATGTAACGCTCTACAAAAAAGGTTTATTTACTAAGCTAAAAATAGGTTCTGAAATATTTATATAACTTCTTTAATGAACGAAACCAATTTATGATGAATAATTTTCATTCTACAAAATGTGAAAATGATTACGATAAAATTTTCAAAGAAAATACTTTTTTGTTCAACTATGAAAAGATAATTCATCTACGTTCAAAGATCTTATTGAAAAGATATTCTCAATGCGCATGAGGAATTCATTTTTTCGTAATAAAATAAACAATTGTTATATTGAAATATTTTTATTACAATTCAGGAACTTTTTTCTGTATTCACTTATAACTAGTAAGTAAGTAATAAGTACTGTAATCTTCTGTAAAATAAAATTCCAAAGTGTAAAAAAAAGATTTTCCTATGTTATTTGAATGGAAAATTGGAATTTGCGATGCGGCACCTCTTAATATTAATATCAAGGGCTCCAACTTACACAGTATTTTTTTTGTCATTTCCGACAATATTCTCGGTATACTTGGGAAAAAAAAAATAGTCGATTTTTTTTGGAATAGTCTAATATATATATGATACGGGTAAAGTTAGATTGACGAGTAAACCTAGGTTTACCCGGGTAAACTGCAGAATACCTAGAAAACGTGGGGAAAGTCCGGAAAATAACTGAAATTGGACATGTTTCGCGCTTTACCCGGGTAAACCGCGTTCCACCCATTTTCACTTGGTTAAAGTTGGGTGTAACAAAAAAAACAAAGTCAGAAATGTTTGAAAAGTTTATTTCTGAAAAGTCAATCTACGAATATAGTTGAAAACATAAAAACTGTGTTCTATCAAAGTAAAGAATACTATAATTCATTTGTTCGAGCAAGATAAGCTGCCGTGACATTTAGATTTACAAAAAATTCCACTAGCTCTACACTTACATTTGTTGGTGACGTATTTTTCTTTACAGTAACAACGTTTATAAACTTGACCTCCTAAAAGTGACTATTCATTTGCAAGCTGTCGTAAACTTTTTTTTTTCCGATGAAACACTTTCCAGATCTATAAATTTCTCACTACACGCAGAAAATTCATTCCTGGAGAACATTTCCTCGATAGTTCCTGTCTTGTTTCCAGTTTATAAAAATGGTCGTCAGTTTTCTCGATAACTGTCATGAGAATGTTTCTGAAATCGCCCCTCCCTCGATCAACATCTGGAACTTTCACTCTGACTGTATCTCCAACGGAATATGGAGGGAAATTTGATTCAAATAAGGTTTTCATTTGCTTTGCTTGATTATCCAATTTTTTTTTTGCTTCTAGTCTGTTTGAAAGTATATTTTATTGGCACGAGCAGAGTTCACACCTAACTGATTTACATGGCTCAGCACAATCTGCACATTTGGTCTGATTTTCTGAAGTTTCTGTATTATTGGCGTTTTCTCCATTATTATTGTCGATATTTTCTTCTTCATTGTCACCTTCAGTAATATCTTCGGGCAGGTTGTCACTTTCAATTGTATCATTTTGCGGGATATCTATTCCTGAGTCACTATCCATCGGCTGGTCTTTGTTTTGTTCTTGTTGAGACTGATCACCCACACAAAATTCCCTGACGACTCTCTCAAACTCTTCTTTGGTTCGTAGATTTTCAATAACTTCTTTTGGAAAAGCTGATGTCGATAGGCCTACTTTGATAATTCCTACACCCAACTTTAACCAAGTGAAAACGGGTAGAACGCGGTTTACCCCGGTAAAGCGCGAAACATGTCCAATTTCAGTTATATTTCGGACTTTACCCACGTTTCCTAGGTATTTCGCAGTTTACCCGTCAATCTAACTTTACCCGTAACATATATATATATATATATTCGCGAAATATTCGGAATAACTTTTTTCCGATGAAACAGACGTATGGAGCCTCAATATGGATAAAAACAATCAAATTCTCGACTTTTGTCCACTTTCGACCTTTTATGATGTTTCATAAAATTGTTTCAAGTGGACAAAAATCGAGAATTTTATGGTTTTAATACATTTTGCGGTTCTGGGTGTTGGGTCGAGGTCCACAATTTTATGATTTGGACCCTCAGTGCGGCTCAAGGCCAAGGTTTGCGGCCAAGAATGTATCGATAATCCTCTTCCAAAATTGAAGAACAATAGAAATGCGGCACTAGGACAGTGAGGTAGGTTGAAAATTTCGACTCGGGGACACAGAAATCACCGCCAAACGCGCTTCGATGCGTCATAAAAGAAAAAGAATGTATGTATGTATGTACACGGAGAGAATTTTCTCTTGAAAATTACCTTGCGATTCAGGGTAGGCTCGGGACATCCCGCTATTATGAAAAATATTATTCATTTTTATGGAGATATTTGGAAGAATCAGTCAGAAAAATTCCTCTCATTGAAAATAAATTTCACCATATTGCATGGTAATTTTTAGGAGAGTTTAGAAAATGTCCAAATTATGCTAGATTATATTCTCAATATGTTTGAATTTTACTCTTATACTGATGAATTTTTGCCATGTAGCACGCTATTTCTTCAATAACGCGCCACAATAACAAAATTTACCGATACTTAGAATGAATTATCCACCGAGTTGGAGAAAATTTTACCACATTTACATGGGAATTTTTCGTTTATGTTCGATAATCTTCGGAAAATTCCGGGCCCGTTACAAATTGACTATACTGCATTGACACATGCACGGCACTTGCGCGCCAAATCAATCGATCACTCGAGACAAGTTAAGACGTGCTTTAAGTAAAATATTACGCATGAGTGACATACGTTTCTATTATTATTCTTGTGCCTCTTAAGTGTATATTATCAATCGGTGTACATCATTCATCATTGGATAACTGGATTATCTGTTTATACGTAAGTATATTTTATATTTATCATTATTACAAGAAATTCAGGTTGTATGTATATTGAATACATGCAGACTACTACCTCGTTGCAACAATGATATGGAGCGGTCTTTGTTTTCATGAATGAAGACAAAGAACGAAAAAAAAAATTACTATATATTGACGTAGTATGAAAAAAAGGAACGAGTGGAAAATATTTGTGATATATCCTATCCTTTTTTTTTAATGAAATATATTTTTTTACATTGTTTAAATTTTTTTTCATTTTTCATTATCCAATTATTCATAGATAAATAATGATGACTGTTGAATATACAATGTGTTTTTTGAATGAATAGGTTCAAGAAGTTGACTATCAAGGTTATCCTGCTGATGCACAACTTCGAAATCACGTACGTATTAACTACATATTACATCGGCAATCAATTTTTATTATTCTCATATTGACAATATTTACTTTTAAATATAGCCAATTGGTCGCATATTGCTGAAATCGGCAAATGGAAAACTCGTATTATCATCGTATCGGAATAAGGGATATTTTGTAAAAAATATTCAACATTTGATGACACGACTGATAATTCGCGAAGAAAAAGATATCGTGACTGGAGGACTCCTGATAAGAGGAGAGCTTCAGCAATTGCAATAATTCACGTATGTATCACCTTGTATTAACATTATCATTTGTTAACAAAAAATTTCAAACAGAAATATGTCTTATTATCCTTCATTATTATTAGTATTCTGAGTTTTTTTTTGCTAGGATCAAAAGAGACAGATTTGAGGAATTGGCAGCAATCAATTTTTTTCAAACATCTTTTACCTATTCAAATACAAAGTTCGAATACAGAAACTACGTTGAAAAAAATTGTATTCAAAGGTAATGTGCTATTCAAAAGCAGCATTTCAATGATTCCTGGAGATGATGACTCGTTATTTTATGAAATTTATAAAATAATAATTTATGAAAAAGAAAATATTTGTATGATTGTGAAAATAATGAATGATGTGTATCTCAACGAGCATATACAATCGTATGAAATTGTAAGGGATAATTATACGTAAGAAATTCTATTTATATGTGATATGAATGAATTTGTATCAACACATATCGTAAGAATAAGTACAGGTGAAAAATTTATAGTAAGAAGATGGCATTGAACCTTAATGAATGAATATAAATTATTTTTATGTCGATATGTTTATCTTTGTACATATTTATTTCAATCAATTTACTTTTCAATCACCACTTATTTTAATAAAATTATGAAAATTTTATTCAATGGCTTTTTAACCTCGAATAATCAATTTTTAATTTATCAATAATTTACTTTGATTGATATATCCATTTTCTTTTTCGAGAAAAATAATCACGTAATCATAATGGAAATTTTCATCACATGGTCCTTGTATATTTTACCGTGCACGGTAGGTACATTTATCTTAATTTGCACATATTTCATAAATTATGAAATAATTTTTTCCGTTGCTTATGAGTAAAATTTAGAAAAATTATGGTGAAATTTTGATTTACGGTCGATATAATATGCTCACAAAAAGTGTTTATTCTTTTCTACGCTAGGGGTAATTTTTACCCTGCAGTTCGTGTAATAATTACTTCAATAATTTTTACCCAGCTGATGGGGAATATTAGTTCCTGCCAAGCAGTAATAATAATTCGAATACAATAATATCCCCGACCTACTCGATTGCAGGGTAATTTTTCCTGTGTATTCGGGGGTAATATTTAACAGATATTTCTCCCCGTGTATGTATGTGTGTATGTATGCATGTGAATAAAATTAGTTTGATGTACGTATGTAAGCATGCTTTCTAATAATGATCATAATACTGATCTTATTTGATAATTATGACAGATTGATATTACGTATATAAAAGAATTGTTACATGTGTCGATTGACACTCATTATAGCGTAAAATGTGGTCATATTTGGCGACACTTCTACCACAGTTTGAATGTTCCCGCAAAAGTTTTTTCATATATCAATATATAACTTAGTTTATTTTTTATGCTGAATCATAATCGTATTATTGATTCTCTGGATCGAATTTCGAACCATGAGTCATTTATAGAGTATTGAGGTAATTTTTTCAGAGGTATATAAGTTTCAATATTATTTCGGATAATTGTCTTATCCTCACCATTTATAATAATGACAATGTTACCTCAACTAATTCTATCTGATGTTCATTATAGTCTTTATTATTTAAAGAAAAAATATTTATCAAATGAATAACAATGATTATAATGAATTCTCTATGGCGTATGCTACTTATGTTCCGAATTCAATCATTCAATCACTTCCAGTCCATCAACTAATGATTTCTTTTATTCATAGATTCGCTGGAGCAAAAACAAAAAACAAATACATAATAATGTTTTTCTTCAACCAACTGTATATTTCTCTTCGATTTTCACCATGATCGCTTTATAGCACGCTTTTTACGGGTGTCTTCTTTAATTCTGTAGATGGTCTTTTCATTTGATGCAAGGAAAAAAAGTGGAAAATGAAAACTACGATTTGGAAATGCCGTCGGTAAAAAAGCCGACTCCATTTTCGCCCTTATCTCTTATAGACATCGGAATTTATAGTTCTCAAGAATACCGCTAGATGCTTTCCGTTTTTTTCGTTGAAGATCGTTCCCCGTAAGCATTGCACATCTTCCTCTTAGTCTCTGATAATAATCCATGTAGCTTATGAAATTTCTAGGATCGAAATTCGACATGTTTGACCGCCCGTCCCCACCTCAAGCGACGGAATCACGCTGGCAGAAAGGATGATTTGGATTTAGATACATTAAGAAATCCTTTGTCAATAGAAATGAATAGTGTAGCTGATGCAAACTTTTTGTATGTAGCCAGTTCTCAGACTATCTTATGTTGTTTTATTTATGAACGGTCGATAATCTATAAAATCAAGATAAGCTACGAAAGTACGTACATGCGTGCATTTTTTGAAATTTATATTGAAATTCTACTGAAAAGTAAGCGTTGAACACTCATGACTTGGACAAGTTATCGCTATATTGTCAAAAAATTTTCGTCTTTGAATCCGTTCATGATATCTCTTAGTACACATCTTTGATTGATGGAAATTGCTCTCAGCAGCAGTGCAGTGATGTTCGTCCGAAGACGCCAGCAGCAAGCAGCAAGGGTGGAGGGGGTAACTCACACAAGTACAGGCCGTGTACGTGTGAACAGCACGCTTCGGCTAGCTTCGGGCAATAGAAGAGAGCAGACAATATATTTCTGTCGCTTTTCTCCGAACTGAAACGAAACTAAACGACGTAGAACGATGTCGATGCCGGCTAGAGGGCTAAGAAATTGTCGGTAAAATTATTTATATATAGTTTTACCGACACATTAATATGAAAGAGATGGTTTTACCGACACATTTTAATGAATGACTGCCAAAAATATTTAAAATTTTCAGCATATAATACAAAAAAAAACATTTTTCCTTCAGTTATGAATATTAAACTTTGCTATATATAAATTTGTATACACAATTCTTATTTTCACTGAAATTAAAAAGCATGTAGTTAATTCATGAAAATTTAATTCAAACATAGATATATGATTATTGGATGTATATATAACTAAGACATATGTTGGATATGAAAGAACACTTTGCATCGAATTTGAAATACTATCTATTATTTTACTTATATCTAGATCGTGAGAAAATATATTTAATCGAATTTTTTAATATAAAAAATTGTAAAGATTTGTAATGCTATACCAAAATAGAATTACATACTACATAAATCTGACGTAAATAAAATATATTTGTTGCAGTATAACAAGGACAAGTATTCTGGAGGATAGCTATTAATTGTTTATAATTATTAATGAAGGATTATAGATACGTATCAAAATATAAAATAATAGTGTATAGATATTATTTGAAATGGCACAAAAAATTGCTGCTGAATTGAAAACTCTCGAGTGCTATGAATGTAGCAGCGCGTATAACAGTGGGCGCGAATAAAATTTGCCACATTTCATCAACACTTGGACATACTATTCATCTATGTATATATATTGTTATGCCGTGGATAACAATAATAACTTTATTTTTATTTTTTACTTGATTATTTTTATCAATAAAAAACAATATAAAAAAGTGACAAATATTCTTATAATTTCTGTTTCTCTCAAATCAATCCTCAGATATTTGTTTCTTACGATCGTCCTCAGACGACAGTTAGAATAGTACTGAACTGGTTTGGAGGTGAATAATCATCTTTTTATATTGTTGAGTTAGTTTACCTTTTTGTTTGTCGTAAGTGTCGAAATCTAATACTTCCTTTCGAACTTATCTACTTTCACACGTTTCATATTAGACTATCGAGAAATGTCCGTATCATATAAACATTGGATTAACCAGAAATGCTCGTATCATACAAACATTAGATTACTGAGAAAAAATATAATATTACTGTTTACGTCCGGATATAACAATATATATATATATGTCGAATCAATAATAACAAATTACTTCGCACTGTTACGTCTTGGGCGACGTCACTCAGCTGCTGATAAAAACAATTTTATGAGTAGGTTCTACCCGGGAAATTCAAAGGAGAAGTTGGTATTTCACAATAAACGTTACACTTTTATTTCTGATGTATTCCTTATTTATTCACTTATAGTTCAATTATTTGTTATTTAGTTGTACTGACTTCTACAGATGGTTTCTTGATTTAACAAGTTTCTTTATTTATCTAAGTTAATTCTTATGTGTCTATGCGAATATAAACGTCGAGATGTCTTGTGTGGATTTTATGATGCGAGAGACTGGCTCTTTTTCTTTCCTTTCTCCATTTATATATTTTTATCTATTACCGTGATTTTCAAAAGGCGAAAAAAAATCGTATTCTCCTCACCGGAGAAATGGAGTGCTACATTGATCTAATCTTTTATTGGTTTCTTGGGTGCGGAGTTTATTTTGATATTTGGTTCCGCGTACTACATGTTCGTTTTATATTCTTTATTTATGTGTAACGCTATTGGGTTTATATAATCTTACGTGTTAACTGTTTATGGTTGACTTTTATTCATAGGAAAATATGTGAGTGATTCACATATTTTCTTGGAGTGATTTCGTTTACTTATGATAATTTTTAAGTTGGCTTTCTTTATTCTCATATTGATATGTGGTCAATATAATCTAAATGTACATAATTCGTGATTTATTGTTAACATTCATTCTTCGAAAAAAAAAAATGTTTTTCTCTTTTTTTGATTACGTATTTCTTTGGGATGTTACAATTTATTTTGATAATATAAATCCATAAGTTAGTTTTCTGTTTCTGATCAAATGTCTTGTTTATTGTATGTGTCAGAGGTTATTTTCCTGCTTTCTTATATATTTACTTTTTCATGTATTTACATCTATTTCGTTAGAAGTGGACTTTGCTTGGGAAAGAAAGTAAATGTCTCTTTTTATCGCATTTTGAATTTTATAGCGGCTAAACGTATCTCTATATACATATGCGTTCGATGTGCGTTCGGGGTACGTTCCTATGTTTGGGGATATAACAGCACCACCATAATTGGAAATCATCCATTACTACAGTATATACTAATATACACACATCCAAATATGAAAAAAATTACATTTTCATATATATATACATATACATGCAAAAACAGAGATGTTTATTTTTATTAATTTGAATATATATTCAATTTCGTGGAGTGTAAAAAATCATCAGTATCTTTTATATCGCAATCTATTTCTTCACATTTGTATCATTTATATCGCAATCTATTTCTTCATATTTAAATTCATGAAAGAAAAACAATTCGACGGAATGAACAATTGAGTATTAGTCCGAGTATGATGGTGAGTTTAGGTACGGGTGAAATAATAAATAATATCATATCGAGTAATAAGCACTCAGGTAGACGACCCCAAATGTTGTCCACTGAGTTTCTTGACATACAACGGAGGAATTGATTGTAATGCTAAGAATGATGATGAAAATGACGATTTTTTATATTCTATATTGCTCAATAAGAATTCGTGTCACAAACAATTAAAAAATTTATACAGCATCGCAAGTTTTTCAAGTTATTCTTCGCAAGCAGATAAGTGATAATAATATTCGTTGTCAAGAGATTACCCGAGTCGAAATTTTCAACTTGCGCTCGCCTTCTTCAACTTCAATTTTTGTTTACTTAATCATAAAATAAATTTTTCTGTTTAAATCCGCCTGATATGAAATACATGTGTTTTCAACTTACTTTCAACTTCAAACTATACCGTTTTTGCACAAAATGCATAGTTTGAAGTTGAAAATAAGTTGAAATCATATGTCTCTTATACCTGGAGGATTTATTATTAGGGTTCAATAGATGTTTATGGATGTACCTTTTCTCTTTACCTGCATATATATATGTAATAATTTTGCAGTTCCTACTATACTATTTCACTCAGGAGAGGGGATACAGACTGCATGCGACGTATATTGAGATGAAAACAAAAAAAAATTTCCGGCACATATCTGATCAATATTCTCTAATATTCATCTTTAATTATGTACAAAGTTTATTATACATGCAATTACATTTAGTTTATTTTATATCGAACAGAAATATCATATGGTTATTTAAATTAACTTAATACTAAATTAAAGCTGAAAAAGAGAAAATATAAATTAAATTTGAGGTAATGGCAGCGGGACTCGAACCTGGGACCTTTGAAATCGGAGACGTAAACGCACTGCATGAGCCACTAGTCATTCTTGTCGTTAATACATTTACTTCCCATAACTTTTTTTTGTTGATTCATTCATTTATTTTTAAATTTTCTTTTCTTATTGAAAATTTTCAGGTGAATGAAAAACATATTTCTACATAAATAGAAATTTTATATATCCTAATTTTAATCATAGTATATAAAGAATATCATAATAAATGAAAAAAAAATAAAATGAAATATAAAAAATATAATTGAATAAAATAAAAATCAAATTTACAAAAAAAAAAGCGAAGTAAACGAATAATAATAAGAAAACAAATAAAATAATTAAAATATAAAATGAAATATAATATATCAAAAAATAATAAAAAAAATAAAATTTCAATATGAATATTGTATTTATTAACAAAATTATTAAACAAAAAAATTTACATTATACATATTACAATACATGTTTTTTTTAAATCTATGAGGTTTCATAATCATTAAACGAAATTTTATCTATTTATTAATTTAAGTGATTAATTGGATGTAACGGGATATAAACAAAAAAAGATTTCTTTTCAATTTGATATAAATAAATGAATATTATAATTGTGTGTAATGATGAAGTGGCGGTGGATATGGTGATGTTGTCGTATTGATGGTATTGGAGTGTGGTGGATATGGTGATGGTGTTGTATTCAGGGTATTGGAGTGTGGTGGATATGGTGATGGTGTTGTATTGATGGTATTGGAGTGCAGTGGATATGGTGATGGTGTTGTATTGATAGTATTGGAGTGTGGTAGATATGGTGATGGTGTTGTATTGAGGGTATTGGAGTGTGCTGGGTATAGCGATGATGTTAATTTCTGTGTTATATTTTATTGAAAGTAATAATAATTGTATTTGTGTTGATGATTATGATTGTGATTCAGCATTACATTATGCAGTTATTCGTAAATATTCAGCTGAAAGGGTTTTTACTATTAGCATCAATAATATTCAAATCCAATTGCCTTGGTTATATAAATGTTGTGACACCGGCGAAACAATATTAATACCAATCAAGCAATTACTATCTATATGTATTTATATGATGATTGACGAACATATATATATTGAAACTATTTTAAATGTAAAAGAATTAGAATAAGTAATATTTTATTTGTAAAATAAATTGTAAATAAAAATAGTAATAATTATAATAACATAGAATAAAAATATATATTATGAAAACAAAAAAATTTTAACAATAATTCATGCAATCATTGTTGAAAAAATACTTTTATAAACATTAATTTATAATTTATAGAGAAAATTTATCAAGAAAAAAATAATAATTTATAAACTATATATATACCCGAGATGAAATTTTCGAGCGTTGAAATGGCGTTATGACCGTTGATGAGCGTTGGAAACCTCTGATCGCAAGTCTGAATGCGTTGATCTGGCGTTATGACCGCCTCAGATGAAATATTCAAGCGTTGAATTGGCGTTATGACCGTTGATGAGCGTTGGAAACCTCTGATTGCTAGCCTAAATGCGTTGATCTGGCGTTATGACCTGTGCTGAGCGTTCGAAACCTTTTTCGGAAGGATTTAACCGATCGGGTGTCATAAAAGATCATAAAAAAAAAATATAATAACAATCGTTCACGAACTTAGAAAAATTTTGACAAGATATCGGAACATAGATAAATTTGATTAAATAAAAATTTCTCAGTTTACTCAATAAATAATCCATTTTTTTATAAATAAATGAAAATGTATTGACATCAATTATATTCAAATTATTTGTTATTGTACATTCATATATACGAGTGAAATTGATATTTTCTACACTAAATTTTGGTATAACATTACATTTTTTTATAACAGCAGAGTATTTCACTATACACCTATCTTTGCAATATGATTCACATGCACAATCAGATATTTAAATAAAACAATGTATAAATCCAAATTCCTTGACAGCATTATAATAATATTGTATATATGATGAGTCGCTTTTTGTGATTCTGTGATATGATTCTAATGTATGTAGTATTCCAGATTTTATTAAACGATTGAAAATACAAATATTTGTTCTACTAATATTTAATGTATTTATTGCATTCAAGACTATCGGATGAATTTGTGTTTTTTTATTGAGAATACCAATGGCACGTAGTTTTGATGAGATGATATGAGATTTATATTTCTCTCATGGGTTATTAAGCTTATGAAGTAATTCATAGACTGCATCGTCCGGATAATTTTCAGAGAATTTTCATACCATTCTGAATGAAGTAAAAATAAAAACATTTTCTACACTATGTCTTGGCAGCTCAACGGTAGCGTTCATGCTTCATCACCAGAGGATCCAGTGTTCGGATCCCGTCGCAGATCAAAAATTTTTTCAAATTGTATTTAATGTAAAATTTTCTTTATTTTCAGATACCTGGTTTAAATAATAAATGTATATCCTTAATATTATCATGTTAAATATATCTTCATAAATTTCAGCTATATAAATTGTACAACAGCACAAATATCTATTCATTGCAATATTATACTGTACTTGCCCTAATAGGTATATTAATAAATTTTTTTGAATTCTTGTTACTACACGTTATTTTCATAAATTAATATGAAAAACAATTTATATATAATTAATAATTTTGACAACGTTACATATCGAAACACGTATGTAAATTATATGCTCCTGAGTATACGAATGCGTTTATAACCTCTGGATATAACGTCATTTCCAGAGTGACAATAAAAATACAAATGCGTTGATAACCTCTGCTAATGGCACTGAGCAGAGCTGTTTTGCAGAGCTATATTGTATACAAAATATCCAAATTTTTCATCTGGGGTATACATACACATATATAATGCCCACTGCTTCACTGCTAACCCAACAGTGTAGTAGTGGGGGTTAGTTGGGTACAGTAGCAGTGGGGATAGCTTACATAGAACAATTTCACAACGAGTAATAAACTTTATTGGTTGTACGTTGAATATGTTGAAGAAGTTGAAAAAAGTTGAAAATAAGTTGAAATTTGGGTCGATAATCCGCAAAAACAAAAGAAATAAGTTGAAGAAGGTGAGCGCAAGTTGAAAATTTCGACTCGGGTACTATTGTGAATCATCTTGTCTTTAATTTTACTTCAAATTTATTCTCTTCTTTTCGGTTATGTTCCTGAATCAAGTTATAAGATCTTCCACAATAATGAATTCTTCACACTTTTTTTGATTCATATCATGAAGTATATCAATTATCACAATATATAAGTGGCATTCAAATTTATAGAAATATACAAATGGTTTTCAAATTTTCTTTCTGTAAATTTGATAATTACCCTAGCCAAATCTATTCTTACAATTTTTACCCCCAATTATTGTTTTGACCCTCCACTATTGGAAAAATAGGTTGAGACAAATTTTCGAATACATTTTTATACCAATGTTGATATATATATATATATATATATATATAATTGTATAAAAAAATTTTTTCCTACTTGTATATGTGCATACTTGTATGAATATCGTGTATTCGTATATACTATTTAAATGTATGATTCACAATTGTTTTTGGATGACGTAGTATGTTATTTTCATTATTTGCTGGTTGCTTTGATAGAAATTCGAAAAATTAAATATATCCTGACAACACATCTGTGCATTTGCGAAAGTATCGCGATTCTTTTGTGATTTAAAGGAAAAAATTGACCAACAACGATCTCAAACATTAATTCCTTGACTTATTTTATTGATCATGAAATAATTATTAACAACTATGAATATATATCGTTATTGGAATTGAACCCATATTTTGTGCTCAGAAGTTATGCACCTAAAGCATATAACCGAAATTCACATAGCTAAACAAAAAATAAACAATTGCCTGCATATAATGATTTCCACAAGTGCTATATAAAAATATTTATGTTGAAATGATTAAAAATGAAAAAAAAAAAAAAAAAAGCTCGGGGCAGGGACTATACCTAATCCATTCACGTAGAATGCATACACTTAAGATAGGGATCATGAGATATGATTTTGAAAATAATTTAAAATTTATAAATGAGTAATATTTCTCCATTCAATTGAGCGGAATATCGAATAATATTCTTCAATAGATATTAATTTTTCAAGTATGAACAAATATTGTAGGTAAAAATAAACGTTTCAGGTATACGGTACAATTAGTAAGGTCCCTCGACACCACGGGGTCAAGTTTCATAATTGTGTGCACGTTTTATTCGGAAATAGTAATAGGAAAGAGAGAGAAAGAAGCATATAAAGATATATATTTCTGTTTTTGCATGTATATATACATATGAAAATGTAATTTTTTCCATATTTGGATTTGTGTATATTAGTATATACTGTAGTAATGGATGATGTCCAATTATGATGGTGCGAAGTAAATTGTTATTATTGATTCGACATATATATATACATAGATGGATAGTATGTCTAAGTGTTGATGAAATGTGGCAAATTTTATTCGCGCCTACTGTTATACGCGCTGCTACATTCAGAGCACTCGAGAGTTTACAATTCAGCAGCAATTTTTTGCGCCATCTCAAATAATATCTATACACTATCATTTTATATTTTAACGCGTATCTATAATCCTTCATTAATAATTATAAACAATAAATAGCTATTCTCCAGAATAATTGTCCTTGTTATACGGCAACAAATATATTTTATTTATGTCAGATTTATGTAGTATGTAATCCTATTTTGATATAGCATTACAAATCTTCACAATTTTTTATATTAAAAAATTCGATTAAATATATTTTCTCACGATCTAGATATGAGTAAAATCATAGATAGTATTTCAAATTCGATGCAAAGGGTTCTATCATATCCACCATATGTCTTAGTTATATATACATTCAATAATCATATATCTATGTTTGAATTAAATTTTCATGAATTAACTACATGCTTCTCAATTTCAGTGAGAATAATGAATGTGTATACAAATTGATTGACAGAAAAGTTTAATATTCATAACTGAAGGAAAAAAAATGTTTTTTTTTTGTATTAAATGCTGAAAATTTTAAATATTTTTGGCGGCCATTCATAAAAATGTGTCGGTAAAACCATCTCTTTTATATTAAAGTGTCGGTAAAACTATATAAAAATAATTTTACCGACAAATTCTTAGCCCTCTAGCCGGCATTGACATCGTTCAACGTCGTTTAGTTTCGTTTCAGTTCGGAGAAAAGCGACAGAAATATATTGTCTGTTCTCTTTTACTGTCCGAAGCTAGCCGAAGCATGCTGTTCACACGTACACGGCCTGTACTTGTGTGAGTTACCCCCTCCACCCTTGCTGCTTGCTGCTGGCGTCTTCGGACCAGTGATGCAGAGTTGGGTACGCCAGCAGCAAGCAGCAAGAGCGGTGGGGGTAACTCACACAGTCTCAAGCCACGTACGTGTGAACAGCACGCTTCGACTAGCTTCGGACAGTGGAAAAGAGCGAACAGTATATTTCTTTCGCCTTTTTCTGAATTGAAACGAGGCTGGTCGACGTCGAACGATGTCGATGCCGGCTAGAGGGCTAAGATATTGTCGGTAAAATAATTTGAATATGCTTTTACCGACACAATTGTACGAATGATCGCCAAAAATATTTAAACTTTTCAGCATTTAATATAAAAAAGTAACTTTTTTCGTTCAGTTTAGATTAAAGTTTTTTGTCAATAAATTAATATACATATTTTTTTGTTTAGCGTGTAATTTATCTATAAATATTTGTGTTAAATATAGAACAATGATTGTTGGTAACATATGTAACTTTCATGCAGCAAATTTATTTTTTATTTTTTCATTATTTAGACAAAAATAATTCAATAAGTACCACTTCAAATTCAATTCATAGTATTCACGATCATATATATATATCTTTTTACCAGGTGTTAATTGTACATGACTATATTATAGCTATGGAGACGGGAATATATGTTTAATATGATGGAATACTATGAATTGAATTTGAAGTGGTACTTATTGAATTATTTTTGTCTGAACCATGAGAAAATAAAAAATAGAAAAATATATTTAATCGAATGTCTCAACATGAAATTGTTCATATTTCATAAATAATTTCATAATATTCATATTTCATTGTTCATGAATCTGAAATGAATAAAATATATTATTTGTAGTATGATGAGGACAATTATTTTGGAGAACGGTTGTTAACAGTTTATAATTATTAATGATAGATTATAGATATATAAAAGAAATATATACAAATATATCAATAGATAAAATGTCATTACTATTTATTAAATACATATTTATTTACATGCATCATTCTCTCTATTTCCTATTACTGTTTCCGAATAAGACGACTACATTATGACGTAGCTTGAACACATGGGCCGGGTGTCATTAACTAATTGCCTGGTATACCTGAAACGTATATTTTTTCTTACAATATTCATTTATGTTTTAAAAACTCATGCCCAGTGGAAAATATTATATGATATTTTGCTCTACTGAATAGAAAAACATCACTTACTCACAGATTTTATATTATTATCAAAATCATATAATTCCTAATAATTATTTCATGATCACGAAAAAAAAAAAAAAAAAAAATCAAGAAATCAATGTTTCAGATTTTTATTCATCATTTTTTTGTTTTAAATCAAAATTAAAATATTTTCGTAAATCCACAGATATGCAATCATTATGCTCATACATATTATTCTTCAAATATAAATCAAAGCCACCGGAAAATGATAATAATAATAACTCACTGCACCATCGAGAACCAAATGTGAACCATACTTTAATCTAGTATATACGAATACACAATATTCATGCAAGTATGCACACATACAAGTAAGAAACAAATTTCATTCATATCTCTCTCTCTCTCTCTCTCTCTCTCTCTCTCTCTCTTTCTCTTCTTTCCTTGCTGTATTTATATATATATCTTTCTTTTTCTTTCTCATTGCTGTTTGTGCTCGAAACTTGTACTATCATAAAATGAGCGTTCAGAACCTTTTACCAATTGCACCGTATACCTGGATCTCACAAATTTTTCGACAATATTTATTCACAATCAGAGAATATGAAATTTTATTCGATCATTCATATCTCTAAAAAAGATACAATTGATGAAATATTAATAGATGAATGAATAAATAAATAAATAAATAAATAAATAAATTAATTAAATCAAATTATTTTACCGACAATATCTTAGCCCTCTAGCCGGCATCGACATCGTTCGACGTCGACCAGCCTCGTTTCAATTCGGAAAAAGGCGAAAGAAATATACTGTTCGCTCTTTTCCACTGTCCGAAGCTAGCCGAAGCGTGCTGTTCACACGTACGTGGCTTGAGACTGTGTGAGTTACCCCCACCGCTCTTGCTGCTTGCTGCTGGCGTACCCAACTCTGCATCACTGCCGAACTTCGGACGAACACTGCTGCTCAGCAGTTCATAACCAATAATATAACTTGTTTCGTCATGGAATTCAAAGATGTAAATACCAAAGTGCCTCATAGCAAATAAATGAACAATATATGAATATACTTCATTTGAGTAATTCGTTATTATATTATACAAATCATATAAAATTACACTGTGTAGTCACTTACTCATGACTTATTTAATTTACAAAAAAATAAGTGCATGCATGTATCACAGAAAGCTTGAAAATTTTAATTTAGCGATTATTCTATTATTCGGTAAATATTTGATCATTTATTGTAGTCCTATCAATGACTGATAGAATATTTGGAATATTCTTCATAGAATGTCCATTTATTACACTAGAAACTCAATATGTTGTTTGGTCTGGCAATACATTAGTGATTCGAATGGCTTAGATGTTGATCCATAATTATTTAATTGGGCATTACATCTGTTTTTCATGAACTAATAGACTTCCGGAATGACTGTAAGCAGCACTATTTTCAGTACTAATTTCACAAACGTAGGGTTTTTCACCTGTATGTGTGAATTTATGTTCTGTTGAGTATTTAAGTCGTCTAAATGATTTACCACAAGTTTTACAATGATAATTAGCCTCACCTGTGTGCGTTGTAATATGCGATTTGAGTGTGCATGATTTGGCAAATGCTGCACTACAAAAATGACAAACAAAAGGTCGATCGCCAGTATGTGTTTTCTCATGATTTATACAATTTGAATTCGATGTGAAGCCACGACCACAATATTTACATACGTGCGGTTTATATCCTGTATGTGCTCTCATATGAAACATTAAACCTGTATTTTGTCGAAATGTTTTGCTGCAAACATGACAGAGGAATTTTTTGAAATTCGTATTGCAATCATCTGTTGATTTTTCATCATTATGAATTTTCATATGTTTATGTAATTGCGATTCTTTATTGAAAATTTTATCACATTTCAGACATTGATATTGATCCAATTCATTTTTAACGCCTTTATTGTTATTGTTTGATATATCGATTCGTGCCTTTTTCATTCACTTTGCATTGCAATCATGTTGTATATTATTGTGTTTGATCAAAGATTTTTTTGTGACAAATTTTCCCACACGTTGAACAACAATATTTTTTACCTTCACTGTCAACATTCAATAATTTTTTTTTTATCCATGTATTTATCAATTTTATTGTGGCTTTAGTATCAACAGATTTTTTTGCATTTAAAACTTCTTTGTCTTCACTCATTATTATCTCATTTAGTTTATCATTCAAAAAAAATCCTGATTTTTTTCTAGCTCGAATTTCTTCCAAAATGTTATAAACATCTATTGGATTTGCTTTTTTATGGATATTTAAATGTCTTATCATAGTTTCATTTTTCTTAAAAGCTTTTTCACATATACTACAAACTATTGATACAATTTTTTTCTCACCACTCGATTTTTCTTTATTATTAATGTGAATTGAGTAATGACAAAATAGAGATTTTTCACTTGGATATTTTTGATTACATTGCGAACATAGATATTGTAGTGATAATAGTGATTTTGATAATTTCTCTCCATTATTATTAATTGCAACAATATTTGAATTGTGTTCATCAATATTATTATCCAATTTCGTAGATAAATTATTATTATGTTTCATATATGTATTTTGACACTTTTTATAATTGTTCAAATTTTTAATGATGTAACTCTTTGAAACATTAATAATCATCGAGGCTTACAAATACGATGATCTTTTCTACGATAAATACTTTCATTTTTCATGAGTTTCATTTCAATGTTCAAAATATTCATCAATGTTTTGTCAGATTTAGAAATTGACGTTTTATTTGCTGATAGGCTCTCACCAATATTAATCTGATTGCAATACTCATTATTTCTTTCACTCATTGACAATTGTAATAAATTGTTATTCGTTTGACCCACTTGATTCTGCATAAGTTCATTATATTAATATATATAAAGAAAAAAAAAAAAAAATTGATAATAATAGATATGTATTTATTAATGCCTCACCGCGGGAAATGTAGAACTAAATCCCAACTGATTTTTCTCAGGTTCCTCAGGAATTGCTCGGAGCTTTTGATCCGTTAACTGATATTGTTTCCATAATTTATATGCAGTGTGCACTTTTAAAAAACATCCTTGACAGATATTACTCGGTAATCCATCATTTTTTGCTAACTGAAAATGATTAAATACATTTATGTTTGATGTACGATATATTAAACCCTTTTTTTTTTATCAATTTATTTTTTTCGGGTGTTCGGTAAACTAACTTCTATTCTACCATGTAATGCGAGTATTTTTTTCAATTCCACTTCAGAATCATCAATATCATTTTTTATGGTTGTCGAATAAATTGACTTATTATTGACATTAAATGACAAACAAACTCTACAAACATCGTTTGCAGTTTGTCTATGATAACTTGTCACAATATTTGGGACACTCATTTCACAAATTACGTTGTGCGCTTCTCACTTCTTCTATGTTTATTGTACAATATATAAATGTATTTTCTATAGTACATACGCACTAGCAGTCCGGCAATACATGAAGGTACAATGGATAAAATTGTAATTTTTTTTTTTCTTTTATAGCATGTATTAGTGAATTATTAATAAAAAATATTGAAAGGACAGTAAGCTTGATTTTTTCAATTTGAAAAATACTTATTTCCATAATTCATTATTATTATTATTATTATTCATGTATACCTCGATAGTCTCAAACTACATAAATACTCGCATATAATTGACAATATCGGTAAAGTGCTGACCTTCGTATATTTTTGGCTATCAGAATATTGAAGAAATCAATAATTGCAAATAGAAAATAATAACTACTCTTTTTCGTCATTTATATAAAAATGCTTTTTACTAAAATTTTCGTGTAATATATGCCTTTGCCATTTGGAAATGGTTCTACTAAACATTCCAAATTTCACACGTATGAAGGTTATCACGGGGGGAAGATTTTATGCTTTGATTCATTGGGATCCGACATTTGTTTTGGCAGAAAATGACAATTTTATAATTTACTCAATTTGGATTAATTTTTTTGATTTCACATTACCCGTATTATCTCAGAAGTGTTTTCATAAATTGTTCTGTTGTTTTGTGTACTGTAAGTCACCCTTTTGTAGATTGGAAAATGTTTTGAACCACTCGTGTCTGATATACAGATCATCTATAAATGGTATCAAATGAAGACAAGGAATATACTAGGCATATTGAACTTGAGAAATCATTATATTTCAGCAAGCTCTGACATTTGTTTCGTATAAAAATTAAAATTATAAGAAAAAATGAATGTCTGACTGTTTGTCATTTACTTAAATATCATCGAATATTCCTGACTGATAGTTTTGTAGTTTTGCATAGGTATAAACAATGTTGAAACAAACCGAAAATAGCTTAGAATCATTCAGATCGATATGTGGCTCAATTACAAAGGCCAGTTGAATAATCGACAGAAATGGTGTGCGATCGTGATTTTTTTTTCTTTTCATATTGTTAAATTAATAAAATTATGAAAAGTAAAATATTGTTGACATTATTATTTCATTAATGCATGATGAAAAGTATAGGATAAGTTCACTTATCAACATTTTGTTTGTTTATTTTTTATTTATTTTCAAATTTTTTGTGTTTAGAGACATGATATTTTAAATAAAATCTAAAGATTCGAATATTAAATTGATGAAACTGAATATAATGTATCTATTTTAATATATATTAGGTTAAATGCATTGCAAGCGAGTTTTTTGGGCACATTGATTCTAACGATAATAATGCAAATGCATTACATATAAGTATAAAAAAGTTTATAGTTACAATTGCTGAGAGTATTATTCTTGATAGTATATATATTGTCTCATATCTATGTGATCTCTTTTTTATTCCCGATTTATTCTTGGGATTATGAACAATTTTCATTTTTTATGTGAAATATATCTCATGGAAAAAATTAAAAATGATTGCGGGCATAAAATGGATCCTCAGACTAGGTGTGTGTCTGTACATGGGCACGTTCTCAAGATTATGATTGCAAGGTTTATATCAATTATCTTATATCATTTATATATTTATTTATTCAATTATTCATTCATCTACTAATTTTCTTGTTGCAGATGTGTATCCCCTCCCCTTCCTCACATCCATGTGATTATTAACGGCTGGTCTGAATCTTATTCATCGGTAGCCAAAAAATATTCCATTTCGTATTTTATTTAAACATTCACATATATTGCATGAAGAATAAAGAAAAAAAATGAAAAAACTTATTGAGTGTACAGTATTTATACGCATATATACAATACTTTGCATTAACAATCACAGTGATCTTTTGTTTCTGTGAATGAAAAAAACTTACATCTTCAAAGCGATATTCGTTTTTTTCATTATCAAGCTGAACAAATAGCAAATATCGGAGAAAATTAAAAATTGAACATATCGGCAATAATCTATATAAAGAAAAATGGCACCATTTTTATTTTTAGTTAAATAATAAATTTCTGTTTTTTTTTTGTTTCCTACTATGGAGAGATTTAATGAGTCGACGAGTGATAATTGTATAATTAATTTTATGATGGAGTGATTTCATTTGATATATCCGTCGATATTACGTTCATCAACCATCGATTTAACCTCGATATTTGTGATTGTAATTGATGTTGCCAGGATATCTTGCAATCGCATCATATTTATCTTTTTTTCTTGGGCACTTTCCCTGTCGTTTCATATAATCACCGAATTCACAGGTAGGCATTGTACATTCATTATTTTGTATACATCTGCAAATCGGATAAACAATATTATTAAAAACTAATTTATTATGTAAAAAAAAGAAGAAAGATCTTTTCATCATACATTATACATAAAATATTTCTATACATTATTAAAAAACACTCACAGTCTATCTCTTAAGGAAAAATATCCTTTTCCACGTCGTATACGAATACAATCTTGATCTTG
Organism: Dinocampus coccinellae; assembly: GCA_963920625.1. Lineage (NCBI taxonomy): Eukaryota > Metazoa > Arthropoda > Insecta > Hymenoptera > Braconidae > Dinocampus > Dinocampus coccinellae. The sequence goes on along the minus strand of OY987185.1, from coordinate 12,242,988 downwards.
TTCGTAACAATTGCATTGACATTCACCTCCCATAATAATGCGAGGCGTAAATTCTGATGGACAGCGACACCTAAAATAATTGAAAAAAAAAAAAATAATAATAAATAAATAATAATAAATAAATACATAACATTAAGTAGATGAAAATATAATCAAATTATTAAAATTTTCTACTATCTTATATGAAATTATTTGTTTTTTCATTTTTTAAGACAAATCCAGCTCACGGTTTTCTTTGCGGCGGTCTTCTTATATTCTGCGGCGGCACAACCGATTGATGCTGCTGTTGTTTGCCCGTATATGATTCATATTCGTTAGTGTCCTGCATTGACAATAATTTATTATCATTCTTCGTCATTCCATATTCACTCTTCTCTCGACATTCACATTCTGTGTGATTATGAAACGACAACTTTTCAACTATACTGCCACCACCAATGCTTGTAGTCTGTAACAATTCAAATATATAAATAGAGTAACTCGTGTAAAATACCAACGCAAGTTATCGGGGAGACGGGAAAAAAATAAATAAATGAGTTAACAAATAATCTTTAAGTAGAACACATAAATTCAAAGACATTGATATAATGATATGAAAAAATGACAATGGGATTGTGCAGATGATGGTGGACAATACCAATACAATTCTTCATTTCACTATATGTCACTGTTCAATATATATTGTTTTCATTATTACTATTTATTTTATCATTTGTAATAATCTATTTACGCGCAAGGACGCAGTGTACGTTAAAACTAAAAACACTGCAATAACATGACTCATTGAGTTTGATTAATATATGAAATGTATCCTATATAAAAATGACTTATGCATTAATGTCAATTTTCATAAAGTTTTCACTTCATCAAGTGTACAGAATATTGCCACAGTTATGTCACGCGATGTTGGACCGGTCGTGAACGTGCAGGCATTGCACAAAAGATATTTGCATTTATTGAATTATCATATGCTTATTTTAGCGACGAAAAAAAGAAAGAAAAAAAAGTAATAATAAAAAAGAGAAAAGAATTAGAAAATAAAAATAATTGGGAATGGTTTGCAACTTGGCTAGTTATTCGCTTGTATTTTTTATATTCATGTATATTCTCATTCATGTAGTAAAAGTAATCAGATTAATTTGCATTTCCATGTATATATTGCTTGAGGTGGGCTTTCAATCACTTGCTCATGGGTTGAAACGATCAACGATGCGATGCGAATATGATCGTACATGTATTCTCTTCGTTTACTTATATTTATGTTGCACGCTTCACTTTGCGCTTAAAGGCATACGCATCAACTAGAAGCAGAACATAAAGAGATTCGAGGAAACTTTTGAAAATCATAATATAAGGGTCTAAACACATCTACGATTTGGTCTCGGTCCAATCACGGTCCAATCTCCTACCTGGGGTTCGCACACTTACGGTCTTTTCTTAGTCCGATCTCATTTTGGTCAACTTAAAAATTGTATGTCTCAAGAGGCAAACTGTGTTGAGTCACAAGTAATGTTGCGAAACTGTTTACTTCATCATAAATTTATGTCATAGCATAAAGATTTTTATGCACTTTTGAATTTTTACAGACAAATCCTTATAAATATAATGATTTCGTAGAAAATCCCAATCTTTAAAAAATTTTTTTAGATCTTGATTGAAATATATAATTTTTCATACATGTACATTAATTATTTATCATATAGATAATGTGTGACATTGAGCAAAGGCATCAACTAACTTCATCTTCCTAAATGCTGGTAAAATAGAATAAAATTGTAAATTTGTCAACCCAGGTATGCGTTTTTTCGGTCAACTAGAGCTTAACTCGGAATTAAATCCCAATTTTGAGACCCAGAGACCGTGACCGGACCGAGACCGTGATGTGCATGCATGTACGTAATCCCCATTTGAGAATTTTCACTAGGTCAAAATTGGACCGAGACCGGACCGTAGATGTGTTTAGACTTTAAATATGGAATTTTGAAAGATGAAAGATTGATATAATTCACATTTACTATTTAAATTTAAAATTAATTGTCCACATTGTTTTTGAGATATCGACCCTAGTAGCACCAAGCTCGGAACGATATCGAAACTACATTCAATCTATATATGGATCCGATGTAATTCCAATATAGACAAATGATGTAAATACTATAATAAAACTATATCATCTGGCCAAGGCTTGTTCTCTTTACATAGTTACTACATCGGTTTCGTGTAGTGGCTTGAATCTTAGGATTCATACTGTTGTACCCATGTTAGTTCTATATAGGGAAATGACGTCGCAACTAAGATCGGCAGACCAGATAGGTTCTATGTCGAACCTGTATTTTCGAATCGAGATTCATTTCCCCCCGAATAGTTTCTATATCGGTTATACCTGGTGACTAAACGTAAGTATTCATACAGCTGAACCGATGTCAATTCTATATAGGAAGATTGACATCGAAACTTATATCGACATGCAACATAAACTCTATGTAGAAACTATATCACCGTTCCAAATCCCTCGTTAAAAAAAAAATATATATTTTTTTTTGTTTATATTGTCAATATTGTCCATATTGACCGCATGTTAGACAGCCTATCACAAAATTTATGCTCAAAAGATCAAATATAAATCGATACCAGTATTTTTAAATATGCAATAACAATACTATAACTTCTTTGTTCAATAATATTTATTTAAATGAATTGTTTGAGATTAAACATTTTCATATTTTTTAATATAATTATATTAAAAATAAATATGATTAAACACATGGATAAAAATATGAATATTATCAATAATCCTTTTTATCACTGTTCATTTACCTAATTAATTAATTTTTCTGGTTTACTTGATTAAATAATTAAGTAAATAATAAGAAGATGTAATAATAATATTCATGTCCAATTTTTTTGTTTGTCCCAGATGAAATTTTCGAGCGTTGAAATGGCGTTATGACCTGTGCTGAGCGTTCGAAACCTCTGATCGCAGGACAGAATGCGTTTAAAACTATTTATTGTTTTTCCAGAACATCTGATTGCAGGATAGAATGCGTTTAAAACTATTTATTGATTTTTCGGAAGGATTCAACCGGTCGGGTGTCATAAAAGATCATAAAAAAACCATAATAATAATCGTTCACGAACTTAGAAAAATTTTGACAAGATATCGGAACATAGATGAATTTGATGAAATAGAAATTTCTCAGTTTACTCAGTAAATAATCCATTTTTTTATAAATAAATCAAACCGTATCAAACATTTTGTTTTTGTTTGAATGATATTATTATGAATAGAATGATAATTAGTGGGTTTATTACTATATAATCATTCATCATATAATTGTGTTATTTTCATTCGTTCATTTATTCACTCATTTTTAATCACAATTATAATTATTGGTATACCAATATACTGATTTAAATTATATCTATACTAGCGGTCCCGACAGACGTTGTCCTGTACGCATGTGATATAGGTATCTCAAATTTGAAAATTTATTGAAAGGACCATCAGATGAAAATTTTTACTAAAACGTTATTTTACTATCAAACGTCATTACAATTGAATAAAAATATAAATTTGGCTAGAACTTTATAACAGAAACAGGGTAAATGACACAAAGCCAGTTGTCTATGACACAAAAACAAAACATTGCTGAATCTACTCTAGCGCCTACTTATCGCAGCGCTTACTATCGGGATACTTCGATCGCAGCGCTGTCTGATTTTGGGTTGCCGTCGTCAAGCACCGCAGAGTTATTTTTTACGGCTTTATCTTCAACCTGCGATATCTCCTGAAATATTTATTGAAATCGAATGATGTAAAGGGCAATTTTGTACTGAATTAAATACTTGTGATGGAGAACGTATTTATTCAGATGAGAATCAACACTATATTCATGAAAACACCCTTTGAAATAATGCTTTTTTTTGGCAAAAATTTTATTGCAATAAAAGGGTAATAATATGTTAACCGTGAGAGATAGACATATGCTGTCGCGGACTTTTTTGTAGAACTATTAAAGTGCTACATTTTCGTCATACATTATTTCGATGTACGTCTTACGGTTTTTGCAGCGTTCGCGACAATAGCTGATAATTCCTGATTTTTTTACATTTTTCAAGTTCTACTACTTATCTTCGGAATTTTCTAGTGGAAAATATAGCCTATGTCACTCGGGGATGATATAGCTTTCTGAGGGTGAAAAAATTTCTGAAATCGGTCTAGTAGTTTTTCAGTTATCTCAAAAAAATACAAATTTTTCTCTTAAAATTGTTAAAAAAATGGGATAAGCATATTCCAGTGGACTGAATTGTGAATCTAAACCATCCTCGAGCTCAGAAGAATACAACAAAAAAAATTTCTCCAAAATCGGTCCAGCCGTTTAGGAGGAGTATGATTACAAAGGTTCTGACGGTCGAATTTTATATATAAAGATATATTTATTCTATTTCTTTTAGATTAATTGGTTCTATAATATATTTTTTGTTTGATGATTCACTGATATAAATTAAATAATATTTACTAATTAAAAATAAATTGAATATAATCTGTATAATATAAATACAAAACAAAAAAATATATTAACTAAAATATTACAAATAAAATAAATTGGAATAATTTTCAAAGAATTTCCATACCATACTGAATGAATTGAAAATAAAAACATTTTCCATACAATGTCTTAGCAGCTCAGCAGTAGCGTTCATGCTTCATCACCAGAGGTTCCAGTGTTCGGATCCCGTCACAAATCAAAAATTTTTTCAAATTACATTTAATGGTTGTATATAATGTAAAATTTTCTTTATTTCCAGATATCTGATTTAAATAACAAATGAATATCCTTAATATTATCATGTTAAATATATCTTCATAAATTTCATCTACATAAATTGTACAACAGCACAAATATCTATCCATTGCAATATTATACTGTACTTACCCTAATTATAGGTATATTAATATATTTTTTTGAATTCTTGCTACTATACGTTATTTTCATAAATTGGTATGAGAAAAAATGTACATTAATCAAAAAAAAATGTTCATTTATGTATAATTAATAATTTTGACGACGTTACATATAGAAACACATATATAAATTATATGTTCCTGAGTATATAAAGGGTGGGCCATTTATCAGTTTAAATTTGAACCACCGGTTAATTCGAATCTGCCAATATTTACGTCATTCTATTCTGTCACAAAATTCAGTATATTATCTCCGCTGAACGAAATGAATCGATTTACGCTTGAGCAACGTTGGGATTTATTGGAAATTTATTTCCAAAACAAAGACAATTTGTCGGAAATTGCACGAAAATGTCGTGCAAAATTTGGTCGCAAAATTTTCATCTTGGTGGGTACGTTAATAAGCAAAATTGTCGTATTTGGGGCTCAGAAAACCCACACGTGGTCTTAGAGAAGCCAATGCACCCATTACGAGTGACTGTTTGGTGCGGCTTGTGGAGCGGAGGCATCATTGGGCCATATTTCTTTGAAAATGAGGACGGCGCAACCATTACGGTTAATGGAAACACCTATTACACCATGATAACCGATTTTTTTGTGCCCGCTCTTAATGGTATTGATGTGAATAATGTTTGGTTTCAACAGGATGGTGCAACTTGCCACACATCTCATGCCACAATCGATTTATTGCGTCAAACGTTTGATGACCGTTTAATTACCCGAAATGGTGATGTCAATTGGCCGCCAAGAAGCTGCGATTTGACACCGTTGGATTATTTTCTGTGGGGCACAGTTGAAGACAAGTGTTATGCCGACGAACCAGAGACAATTGAGCATTTGAAGGCCAATATTCGTGATGCCATTGCCGAGATACGACCCCATACACTCGAAAAAGTACTCGAAAATTGGTCCGATCGAATGGGGTACTGTGAGGCCAGCCGCGGCAGCCATATAAATGAAACAATATTCCATTTCTAACCGGAACAATTGTACTTCACATCAAAAAAATAAATTTGGCAAAATTTCAAACCGTTTTTGTTTTATTGCATTTTTAAATTTAAACTTTTAAATGGCCCACCCTATACAATAGCGTTCCAAAGTTCTGGATATAATATCATTTAATGTGAATACAGTAGCGTTCCAAAGCTCTGGATATAACGTCATTTCAAGAGGTATACGAATGCGTTTAAAACTATTTCTAATGGCACTAAGCAGAGCTATTTTGCAGAGGTTTTGTTTACAAAATATCGAAAATTTCATCTGGGGTGTATAAATGAACAACGAACAGAAATATTATATTGAACAACGATCAAAATATTTGTCATATTTGTCGAAATTTCATTTAATACCTACTTAACAAGGGCTGGTGATATATGGTATTATAAAACACTCCTTGGTTGATGACGGTAAGCATAGGGAAGTAAGTAATAAGTGCGTCACACTATTTTCTGTTTCTTTGTGACAATAAATGCAACCGCTATGCATTCAATACATTATTTGAATATAATTAGTATACCTAATGATGAGAACGTAAAGTCTGTAATATAGATAAGAAAATAGTTCCATCAACTCAGAGATGTTAATTATTTAAAATACATATATTTGAAATGCAAATGCAAAATGCAAAATAGCTATTTTTATTTTGCATTTGAAATACTTTTTTTCAAAATGTATTTCATTTGAAATACTTTATATAAACATTTAGTATTGGTAGAATGCAAAATGGTTTTGTTAAATGCATTGACATTACCGACGGGCCGATGGGTGCAGGCCGTACGATGCGGATTAGCGGACGCACTTGCATTAGTTTCTATGCAAAAAATTCTAAAACCCGTTCGATACGATAGGTACGTTGCATGCGATGCGGAACTGTGGACACGAGCCTTAAAATAAAATGTGGGACTCGGGCCTAATCATGAAAGGTGTGCCACACACACATTACATTTAATAGCTTCAAGAGATATGGATAAGGCTAGATCCCAAAGTAATTCATACAAAAAATTTTATGATGCAGCCATGGCAAAATGTCAAGCAGTTTGGAATCTGTGCTCAAGGTCTCCTAAAGCCTGTGAAATCTAATCAGAATCAATTGGAAAATCCCCTACTTCTTCATATCTAACACGATGAAATTCATACTATAATTCAATTTAAGATCTACTTGCTGTAAAGGATACCCTGAATGAAACTTTAAGGAAACTTCGATTGGCAGTTTTTAAAGAAATTTAAATCCAATTTCTTAATGAATACATAAGCTGTTTTAAAGCCTATTGCTGATGACATCAGAAGTTTAGAAGGCGACAAAGATACTTACTGCGGATGTCTTATACCAGATCTAATGAGAATGCAAAGAATTCGAAGCAGTTTGCAAATGGATAACCCTAAATGTTGTGGTGTATTGATAGAAGTTATTAAAGAAAGTCTTAATAGGCGTTTTGAGAGATTCTATAAATTAGAGGAAACAAAAGCAAAAGATGGCAAAATAGCATCCATAACTTATCTCTTTTTCAAAATTGAATGAGTGCCAAAAGAAAGCAGAGAATACATTAAAGAACTTTTTGTTTCAGAAGCGAGAAAGATAAAACAAGAACAAGAAAATAAAAAAAGCTCCCAACATACTAACTCTGATAAAAAAAAAGTAAAAGACCAAATCTTATTATGTTTGTTGAAGACTCTGATTCTTCAGCAGCTAGTGATGATGCCAATACTACAATAGACCTAGAAACACTACAATATTTGAAAGATGGAGACAATACTTTAGAATCCTTGAACGAATATCCAAGTGTAAAAAAACTCTTCCTTCAATATAATACTTGCCTACCAAGTTCTGCTCCTGTTGAACGACTATTTTCATTTGGTGGAATGATTATGAGGCCCCGTAGACGGAACATCAAAGATAAACTCTTTGAACAAATACTTGTGTTGAAATCAGAGAAATAAGGTATTTTATTTGAAAAACCTATTTTGAAAATACGTATTTTGCATTTTGTATTTAAATACTTTTGTTGAAAACCATTTTGTATTTTTATTTGAAATAGAAAAATAACCAAGCATTTGCATTTTGAATTTAAATACTTTTAATAAACTATTTTGCACATCTCTGTATCAACTAGAGTGTATGATGTGGATTACGAGAAGAAATCGTTCATTCTTACTTTGTGCGCGTGTGAAACAAGTGCTTAGTGCAAATTTAAATTGGAACAAAAAAAGTGTCGTCAAGGCCGAAAAAACGAATGAACATTTCAGCGAATTTGAAACGAATTGTCGGTGGTAAGTGAATATATTTTTTTGTCAAATAATAATTCCTCATTATAAATAATTTTCAATCTGAAATAAAAAAAAAAACACGTGGTAAAATTGTATTGAAATTTCGAATATTTTTCATATTTCCTAATCAAAGAATAATTTCTTATAATAAATAATTTCTGATCGTAAATAAAAAAAAAACACATGGAAAAGTTGAATTGAGATTTTGAATATTTTTCATATTTTCTAATCAAAAAATAATTTTTCATAATGTATAATTTTCAATTGTAAATAAAAAAAAAACACGCAGTAGAATTGTATTGAAATTTTGAATATTTTCCATACTTTCTAATCAAAGAATGATTTTTCATATATCTTATCGAAATTTCAATACAACTTTAGGACGGGTTTTTTTTTTTTAGTCATGATTGAAAATTATTCAAGAAATTATTTATGGATAAAAAAATGTGAAAAATATTCAAAATTTTAATTCAACTACTCCACATTTTTTTTTTATTTAAGATTGAAAATTATTTAATATAAGAAGTTATTTGTTAATGAAAAAATATATAATAAAAACAAGAAAATAATGAAAAATTATAGACGAAATAAAATATTTTAAGATATGGATATATATAAAAAATTTTTTACGTAATGCTCTTTCATTATAGGTTTCATTCTAAAATTTCAACATGAATAGCACTGCTAAATAAAGATAACACTGGTTCTTGAAAAAATGGTTAGCTGCCAAATTGATGATATACACTTTGAATAATAAATGAAATGGAAATTATAGAAAATGATGGACGAAAGAAACTTTCATAAACAAAAAAAAATGTATTACACGTGTTCATAATAGTAAAAAAAAAACATATCTAGATAATCACATTATCTAGTACGTAAAATAAAATATTATCGGCGATTACTTATGCCTTTTTCATTCTTTCTCATAAAACTAAACACACAACTGTTAATAATATAGTCGACATATTATTTCAATTAAAAAAATATTCTTTAAGAATTTTTTTTTAATCCATTTATTCACTTCTAAAGCATCATCCATTCTTTTATAGTTTTCATAACGGACCTGCTGTCAATGAATAATATTAAATATTAAAACAGTTGCCAATTCAATCGGTCAACATATCGTGGAAAGTATCTATTTATTCACATAATTTTCGGCAAATCGCGTGGGTTGAGAACACTTAAGAGAAAATTTCAGCTGAAATTTTATTTTGAAAAAGATCGTAGACCCATCTAGTGCCCAAAAATGACCGCAAGTCCCAGAGTAATATCGACCTCAAAGATATTTACTGAGGAATGCAATCAAATGGTATCCTCCTACACAGAAATCTGTTTTACATGTATCTCCCCACCTGCAGCCGTGGCGCTAGAATAATCCATCGTGGTTAATTAATTGATAAATTATGAATGGAGTCTCATGAATCTCCACCTCCAAGGAAAGTCATTTAATATGCCACACCCTGTATGTACCCGAGTTGAAATTTAACTACGAGTTAGCGTATCTAACTCTTTAGCTCTTCTTTTGAATATCTAACTTATTCCAATCGAGATTTAGCGTCTCTATAACCTTTTCAACTCATTCATAAACAAATTCAGATCTCACCATTCCATCTGACGCTAGGATACTGTTAAAAACTTCCCGAAAAATTACTCAAGAAAAAATTATCAGTTTGAAAAATAATTTGGGTGATTTTGGTTATTATGGCATCGCCAAAAATTAAAAAATTTATTTAGAAAATAAGTATGTCTTCTCGAAGTTATCACGCGATAGAGCAATACCCTGCTTTTCAATGTTGATGGTATTCCACTCTTTCGTAGTTCTTCAATGCAATTATGGCCTATATTGTGTAAAATAATGTTAAGTGATAATATTGCATCGCCTTTTCCAGTTCAAATTTTTTGTGGTGATTCTAAACCAGACTGTCTCATTCAATTTTTGAAAGATTTATCGGTGAATTAAATTTTCTTTTAATAAATGGTATTACATTTAATAATATCCTCTTTACAGTAAAATCGTTAAGTTTCTCATGCGATGTTTCTGCAAGAGCTTTCATCAAAGGGGTTGGAGGTCATAATAGTTTTCACGGATGTGACAGATGTTACCAAGTAGCTTATTCTTTTCATCACAGAACTGTTTATGAATCCAATCTAGTACTGCAACTTAGAACTAACGATGAGTTTTTTCAAAGGTCTGATGAATTACATCATAAGACAGATACTTTTTTATGCAATACTGTTAATATAGATATGATTAACCATTTCCCTTCAGATTATATGCATTTATGTTGCTTGGGTGTAATGCGTAAATTATTGTTTATTTGGGTCAAGGGTTACGATAATAGAAGCGTTAAAAGTTAGGATTACGGTCGAGGACTTTGTTGATCACAAGATTAGAAAATTGCGCCAAATATTTGCCAATGGAATATAATCGAAAATCTCGATCAACAAATGAGCTAGATAAATGGAAGGCAACGAAATCATTTTTACTGTATATAGGTCCGTTTACATTGAAAGATATCCTAGCTAGCAATATTTGCGAATATTTCCTTGTTTCACTCGGCGGTTCGTATTTTAACAAGCAAAAAAATTACTTCAAATGCGGAATACATTAATATAGTAAAACACTTCTGATAAACTTCGTGAAATATTTCGATTATTTCTGTGGAGTAAAATATATGCACTGTTTGTTACATTTAGCCGATGACGTTAATAATCTTAAAACGGATTTCAATAATATTAGCGCATCTCCATTTGAAAACTTTTTGGGGAGTCTAAAAACATTAGTAAAGAGGTATAATAAACCATTAGTACAGATTTCAAAACGACTTTCGGAAAATTTATTAGTAAATGTTTCCGAGTGTGTGCAATTTCTATCAAAGGGCTCACTTGTGTTTGCAATGCACATTTATCAAACTCAAGAAATAGTATATTATGTTCCAAGGGAGCAAAAGTGTTCTTTCCGAGGTACATACGATACATTTTTGTATCAAGTGTACACAAAAATTACCTCTCTTCTATGACGGGAGATAAAAAAGGCTGAAGGGAAATGGGAGGGGGGGGGGGGGGGGGGGTCTAGTGGCGGTCACGAAGGAATCCAGGAGCAGAGCCCGTGTATAATAAAATAAATATTGTAAAATATTAGAATGTATATTTAATAGTTATATTATTAATTTGAAAGAAAAAAAAATAATAATAATAAGTAATGTCAGTAAAAATAATATAACATCTATTAATATTTTACGTATTATTTTTTAAAGAACTTTATAACAAATTTGAACCATTATTAATCAAAAATCGAGTTAAATTCTATCAACATTTTTTTGTTTATGTCGTACTTCAAATGCTGTTATAATAATAGATCCAAGTTGTTATTCCGCTCTTCATTACAATCTATCACAGAACAAAATTAAACAAAAATCTTGATGAATTTAATAAAAAAGAAACAGTCAAAACACAGATCTGAACCAAACTACTTTTTCAATAAAAGTTGAAGATTCGGACCGTTATAGATAACTATCGACAACGGAGTGTTTCCTATAGACATTACACTTTCTATAGACGGTTTTTTCAATATTTATGTTATCGGCGGTTTGTTAACTTCTATATATTCGGCAACCTTTTTTTCCGTTGGACGACGGTACAACGGTTGTTGAAGTCAACTTTTTCGTGGTTGCCTGGCTATTCTAAACGTATTCCTCGACGTAATCTCTTGCGACCTCGGGTGACTTCCATTTACCATGGCATTTACGCCATGGTCTCAATATCGGCTCTTGTGTTGGCCAATAACGTCGCTGAGTTGCGGTGGTAGCAATGCCCTGTGTAAATAACTGCATCCAGGAGCCCCAGGAACTTGGATATTTCCTTTGAGAATTTAATCATCTTGTTTTTGCCGATAAATTGATTGGTGTACTTCTCTTTTTGGTAATTGCGACAATTTTTTAGGCACATTGAAATGTAATTGTCCACCCACTGTAGAAATTTGTCATCGACAATGAAAAATTTTGTGACGTGGGTTTTTGTGTGAGGAATGTTGACCTTCAGCAAGCTTTTTTGTCTTTCAACATCATCCATGGTAATTTGGATCGATTTGCACGATTTTAGAGCACCGCAAATCTCAAATATCAGCATAACCTGTAATTTAAAAAAATTCCCTTTTTAATTTATTTATAACAAATTTAAATTTTCAATTACGATAAAAAAAATTTTGATAATTTTTCACGTTTGATGTTACCTTTGTTGCGAGATAAATCTGATCCGGCGCCTTAAGCAGGAAGGCCTGAATGTGAATCTCCAACAATATTTTTGATTTTTCTTATATCTTGCCAACGCCGTTATGTTTTAAAAAAGCTTCGAGTCGGTAATAGTTGTCTGTAAAATAGAGAAGAATGTTTATTTCAAATCAAAATTAAAACAAAAATTGAAAGAGAAAAAAAAAAGCACTCACTGAAGAGTAAAACTATGTATGTAACTCAAAAATGAAAAACTTACCTATGTCGTTGTCCAACTTCATTTTCATCATGTTTTTAATTATTGAATGATGAAACCAGAGTGTGGCGTTCTTTTTTGTTTCGGCGAGATGACAAAAATATGCTATCAACACAATCTCGGAGAAGGATTCCCCCACATTTTCTTCCTGTTTCTATTTCAAAAACTTTTCATAACAATTTTCGTATTTGTTTTTTTTTTTGTTTCGGTAACATGGAACACGTTGCTTTTGCAAGCAGTGCTTGTATGTTTACAGGCAAATTTCCACGATGCATTTTTGCTCCGTAGCAAAGTGAACTGGTTAGCGTAAACGTCAACAGTTAGTATGAAGTTGTGCGAATGGTTCGAGTCCATGCTACGAGGCGTGGTGAAACAAAACAGAGTGAGAAACAAAACAAAGTATCACAAGGGATCAAAAACGCGTTTTGCGTGCACATGTTACAAAAAATGATGAATATCGAAAACTGTATTAAAGGTTCATGGATGAATACGAAACACTCAAATCATGTGGTCAGAGCACCATCGATCTTACTTACAAATACCACAACATTTTATCTACCACATTATGATGTATTCAAACCCGACAGCACTACCACCAAGTTGCGGATTGTGTTCGTTGACTCTTATCCTAAAACATCGGGACATTCTCTAAATGATATTATGTTTACTGGGACCAATTAGCTACTCAACATATTTGACGTACTTCTGTAGATACGTCATCACAAGTGCATGTTTGCTACAGACATTACAAAAATTTATTGATAAATAATATAAATCACGAAAAAATTCACAAACATCAGCCCATATACAAGTATATTTCATGAAATGAATTTATTTCTTTATTTACATTGACGCACAATGTTATGGAACAATATATGTACAAAAAAACTATTCTAATTCGTTTGTGTTTTTGTAGAAATGTCAACATATATTTGTTCCTCAGTCACACAAAAATACAAACGGATTTCAATTGATCCAAGTCAATGTTGAGGAGTTCGGATGATTTATGGCATTTATATGAACTTTTGCTGTTTTGTTTAGATAGTTGTGGAAAAAGATTAAACTTTTGTATGAAATGATCAAACGTGAATTTTGAAAAAATTTCGAAAAATTAATGAATGTTTAATTCATAACTATACGAAACAATAATCAAACATTAACATATAACAGATATATTAATAATTCAAATTACCAAAATATACAGATTTTCAGTTGGCGTAGTTGGCGGCATTTCAGTTAGGCAGGCGGGTAGTCCCAGGTTCAAGTTTCTCTACGGATATTCATTTTTTTCTGCTATATGTTTATAGCTTGATTTTTAATGTTTTTAATATAATATAATGTCTGACTGATAATGGTTTGTGAAAATTAATATTAATATATTACATCATTATTTTATCAACATTCCGGATGAATAAATTTTTTTGTTTATTATATCAAAAAAATAATCCAATGAAATTTATTAAAGTGATTGACAATTAATTTCCATTTAGTTTCACTCCAATAAACATCATCGATTTTTTATTCATAAATTAGTAATTTATTAGATATGAATTTTATCTTTTTCGTATTTTTTTTAATGGTAAAAAAATTTGATAGAAAAAAAAATCATGAGATAAAATGTTAAGAATTTGTGTGTAAATAATTTTCACATGCTGTTCACACGACATTCGACTTATATTTTTTTTTCGTTATTTCACTAACTTACATACAATGATAATTAAAAAAATTTCTCACAAGATATGCGAACATCATGAATTAATTAAGTATGCGTATAGTATATATGCTGCTTGACTCGTATTTAGTTGAATAAATTAATGGAGCATGACACATGTGGGTCATAAAATATACATATATCGAAGACGAAGGGGGAATTATAAAATATGCATATGTCTTCTACACCTCGAAATTTATTGACTTGTTGTTTTTTTTAATATTTGCATTAGTTTTTTTTTTCACTCCTTCATACCATTATGATTAAATGCCATTATATCGCAATGCATCGATTTATTGTGTAACGTTATCAATTCTATCGATAAATAAATCGTTAATGGTGAGGGTGATTATGTGATTGTTTATATGCATTCATAAAGGAGGGCCGGAAAGAATAGAAAACAATGATCGATTTATGATCGCCAATTATGCACAGATACTCGCCTCCTGCTTATTCTCTATCATTCGATGTATGTGTATACATATGAAAGAACTTTAAAGTTCGTCTTGAGGAATTGACTGCACGCCGCCGTTTCATCGAGGTTGTACATAACAACCGCTAACGACTGATTCGTTACAGACAACATTGAATGAATTAATTGTTCAGTATAGGTATATACTTCCGCCTTAAAACTGTATATTCATGACTGGAATTTATCTATATTAATTACTAAAAGTAAGTGTATTAACATCTTCGATTTTAAATAGATGAAAAATTTTCAAGTTATTCATTACAATAAATAAATCACAACCATTTTTAGTTATATAATTTAATATTTATTATAAAAAATAGTAAGTGAATAAGATATATTTATTTTTTAGTTATATGAAACTGATGTTTCTTTCTGCTAAATAGTTAGTGTTCTAATAAACCGTTGGCCAAATATCAAATTCGTTGAGGAGGATATAGAGGACAAAAATGATCGAGTCCAAGTTAAAATTCTAAAGCAAATAGTCACTGAGTACAAGCGACCTCACAGTCACATCTGTATAAATATGAGAATAAAATTTTACGCTTGCTTCCGCATCAAGTATACCGAAATACGCATGATTTATGATGTTATCTACCATTACCACCAGAACTACTATCTCCGTCAACTACTGAATAATTTGCGATGAAATTGATACATAGAGTGTACTTCATTTTTTTGCTTTATTAATATTAAAATTAAAAATGATGAAATACCAAAAGAGTGGAGAGAGCGAGAGGGGGAGAGGAGGACATTTTTTACGACACCAAAGAGTAAAAATGTATCACAGTTTTATGAGAAGGAAATATGTAGACATCCCGATATACATGTATGGCTAATGTTCGAAAAGAAATTCCTATTATCGTTCTTTGAAAAGTTATGACTCATGAATGCCATTAGTTATCTCACTTGGGGAGCAAGGGTGTTTGAAACAAAAGTGCTTACATATCTTAATTTCATCCACCCAAAAATCCAACTTCCACTCTAGAGAAGCTTTCTTCCTCCCACAATTTCTGTATGAAAAGTATTGTTAGATATCAATTAAAGATCAGAGTGAAAATAAAATAATATTAAAAGTAAAAATCTGAAAAAAATACGATGAATATTAAAGTAAAAAGTATGAATAAAGCAATTGAAGTAAAAGAGAAAGAAATTAAAATATATCTGTAAAGATAATTTCACAGCTGCCGTGTATTTGCATATATTATAAAATGTGACTGCCAAGAAATCATGTATTTGAACCATCAACTGATGTTGATACGTGTGCACGTATTTCTTTCTCTTCGCATAGATGGGAAGTTAATGATGGTGATAAAGTAGTATGGTGCAGAAATGGCGCATGACATGATCATTCCCACTATTGTCTTCACTAACACTTTCTTTTCTTCTACTTCTCCTTCTTCGTATTGTGATTATTTTTCACCTACTTCATGACCGAGTAAAATAATGTGCATTCCTGACGACGTGAGAGAATCGGTTTTACTTGACATTACGTAGAGGCGATATGCATAAATATGTACATATACATAAAACTTGTATGTATACATGGAAAGATATACACCACTACCTATACATATATCGAATGAGAAAGAATCGTAGAGAACAATCACTTTCTATTCTTGTCTTTAGTCGCGCACGAGACCATCATTTAAAGAGAAAAAAGGTATTTGAACATATATATGAAAATATTCACATCATTTTAGTACAGACTAAAACGTGTTTGTTGAAAAAAAAATGTGAGATGGGAGTAAAAGAGAGAAAGAAAAGAAAAAAAAAAAATTTGAATTATCCACAACACTTTGAAGGTTCGCTTTCGAGCCATCATCAACGAAAATGAAGAAAAAAAGAGAAAAAAATCTGGGAATGTGGTAAATCTTGGTTGGAGGTTTTTATAGCATTCTCCTTCCTTTTTTTCCTCTGTCCTTCTCGTAGGTCATTTATTTCATTATTTTGGTTCATCTTCTCGAGTTTGAAATTCAAACGCATGGTACAGACATTTTTACATTGGTTCAAATGTTTCGGAAGCTGATGAAGTTTGACTGTCCAAGAGGTAATGCATCATGTAACATTATGTCACATTAATATATAACAGCATTTCCGATGGACCAATCGTCAGAGCTATATATCGCGTCGAGGATTACAAGTTATTTACATTCATACTGTAAGATCTCTGTCATAATTTTAATCTCATTCATGGATAAATATCAGTACAATAATGGTAATGGTGATGATGGCTTTTCTTTTCTTTTTTTTTTATTAACTACACCCGAGTCGAAATTTTCGAACTACCTTAGTGTCTCTAAGTCGCATTCTTTTTGTTCTTCAATTTCGGAAGAGGATTATCGATGAATTCTTGGCCGCAAACCTAGTTTCTGAGCTGCATTGAAGGTCCAAATCATAAAATTGTGGAGATCGAACCGACGCATAAAACCTCAAAATGGATTGAAACTATAAAATTTTCGATTTTCGTCCACTTTTTGCAGTTTTATGATATCTCATAAAAGATTTTAGACGAAAAAAATTCGAAATAATTTTGATGGAGTATTATAAAATTGCTTTGGGCGGACGAAAATCGGAAATTTTATTGTTTGGATCCATATTGAGGCCCTATACGTTTGTTTTATCGGAGAAAAATTATTCCGAATATTTTTCGCGTATATATATATACATTGATTCTCAACAAATTTTGGATATATATATGTATAATTGGATCCCCGAGTAAAAATTTAAACGTGCGGTCCCAGTGTGGACGCGTGTGGACCGGAAATTTTTACTTGGGTCGTAATATATGTATACAATTATATATCATGACCCTATATAAATTATATATAAATAATTTATTGAGGAGCAATGCCTGAGATGAAGTTTTCGAGTCCTCAAAAGTCGTTATTAGTCTGAGTTGTTATTATTCCTTTTTACCGTACTGATCGTTCTTGTTCGTATTTATTGCTTTTTAAAAAGTCCTTATTGCTGTACGATTCGCTGTTACTCGTATTTATTGCTTTTTCTAAAGTATTTCTTGCCGTACTGATCCTCAATATTCGTGTGATATTTTGTAATGATTCGTAGTAAAAGACATAAATTATTATTCCATATAGGATTTCCTCTAATTAAACGTTGATCAAAACCGTGTTAACATTCACAAATATGCGATGGAAAAACATAGAAAAGTATTTAATCGAACGAATGGAACAATTGATATTTTTATTATTACTTTCATATATATTTGTCAGTATATAATAATATAAAAGCAATCGTCTACAACATTGAACCTATATTTTTGATACGATTCACAAAATACCGTTATTACTTATCCAAAAACATTGCTACAATACTTAATGTTCTTATATAAAATCTATGTTTTCGAAGTGTATTTCTCTTTATCGTCTTACTACAATAACCGGTGCTGTGATATAAAAATCTTTACCATTATGCTCTTCTAAAACAGATGAATATTAATTAATAAGATCAAACAAAAAAGTGTCAGAAGTTATTGAATTATTGAGAATTAATGTGTAAATATATTATGTATGGAAAATGAACATAAGTATATTTATTTCCAATATATTTATTACACATACTTGTTTTTACTTTTCATCACATTAGTGATAAAAAAAGTATTGTTTTATCCTTAAAATTGACTATCATAAGTTCTGCGAATAAACTAATTTAAAAAGTATTACATGCATCATACATAGAATAACCTCTTAAATTGTTTTGTAACTGTTTGTCTGACTGACTACGACACATTATTTTATGAACTGATAGTGATATTGAGTTGTATATTTGTTGAAAATTGAGCAACAAATTATTTTAACGATATTCGAAAGTTGGTAACACTTGGTATGCGTTGTGTGAATGCATGTCAATCGTCATGCTGCGCACGGAGCGTGTAACGTAACCTAAAAAATAAGAGTATGTAAAAATTACTGGTACAACTAGAAAATTGATAGAATAAAATTAATACTGGTTCACCACTTATTCCATTCGCTACAACCTAAAATTCCCCTCAATATTATTATCAAATTGGAAGATGTTGATATTTACCCGAGATGAAATTTTCTAATCTTTCTGATTCTTTTGCGTCTTGATGAGTCTTTATGGGTATTTTATCGTGTTTGAAGTCTTGGAACCCAGCATTTGATCTTTATTCGTTTTTGACAAGTCTTAGGATCAGAAATTCGCGCTTTGTTTGTCATAAAAGGTCACGAAATGATAACAATAATAATTTTTAGTCATGAACTTGAAAAAAATTCGATAAGATTTCAAAACAAAAAAATTTAACAAAATAGAAACTTGAAAAATAATATATTTGTTTATAAACAAATGAAAATGTTTTGAACAATTTTCTCACAATCAATTATAGAATAGATTAGAATGTATTGGTATGAATAATAATATAATCAATATAATAAATTATGTATGAATTATAATTTTTCACAATTATAGAGGAGAATATAACTTTCCAATTCATGATGATTAGAATATCAAACCAACCACTTCTATACTTCTTACTTATTACATGAAATATTATTTTTTTGTTTTCTTTCTATGAGAAGAGAAATATAAATATTAAATATAAAATTAATTGAAATAGTTCTTATAAATGATTTCTTTACCATTATCAATAATTAAAAAAAATGAAAAAATATTCTTTCTCGTCGTGCTTATTGAAATAATATTGATTATTTCATCAACCAACTGAGATATCAACTTATATGTTTTTATCGAAATGATATATATTGATATTTTCTACAATTCTTGTTTGGAATATATTTTTTTGGTACAAATGCACGGAAAATAGCCTTTTTTGTGGCTCTGTAGCAGTCTTAAAATTTCTCATTTAAACATTTAGGTTTCAATTTTCTGAGGCCGTCAAAAAGTTACACGAAGAGAGTTTTTCCGTAACAATTACTGTGAACTGCATCGTGAAAATTAGGGTAAAATTCGGTAAGCCGAAAACATCGAAACTGAATCAAATTAAATACTGATCATGTAGGTAGAATTTTCACCGCTCGAGCAAAGAAAAATTACTGTTCAATAGCAAAATTAATTTTTGACGCGTTGCACTTTAAAAATTCTATAGGAAGTAGAATAATTTTTGATCTTCAATTATTCATATGAAATAAGTAGTGAAATTTTTTGTTGTATTTTTATACCAAGTTAGAAATGAGCAGTTAAAAATTTTAGAAATTCATAAAAATTAATTGCATAATGTTTATCATGTAACTTTTTTGTTTATTGAAAAATATAAAAAAAGGATTTGTTAATACCATGTTAAATATTGTAGAATTTACATTGAAAATTTGTAAACTCATCTTAGGCCTAAAGTCATACATCGCCAAAACTATGGGCGATGAGTAATTGAAATCTATACCTTAATACTAATTATAAGATCATGAAAATCAGCCCTTCCCACTACTCTAATCATCCTTACCTATAAAACTACCTGGATTCTCACCTTTACTCTCTTTTTGCTTCGTTCACTCCAGTCGTTGACAAGTACAGATAAAATATGGTGAAATAACCACGTGTATAAATGAATTCAAATATCTATATAGAAAGTAGTCAGATAATATTTTTTCTATTTTCCGCAAATTAATATAATGACCAACTATAATAATTCATAGCACTTCTTTTTTTTTAAGCATAGAAAATAGAATGGCGAGCACAAAAAAGGCTTTTTTACTGTAGTGTATACACAGAATGATACCCTTATAAATGCGTCATACGACAATTTCTGAAGAGGACCTATAACATCTATTAAGTGTCACACGACATAAAAATTCGTGATCAAAATTACCGTGCAGCCAAAAACATTTGTACGGTACCCCAGCGATACATACATACTTTGGTCTTTGAGTCACAGCAATACCCAAAATATTCATCACTACACAGTAAAAATTGGCATTACAGAGTAGTATATTTCAATATTCACCCATTAATTTTTCATATGGTACACACAAGAATATGACTATGTATCTATTTAACAGTGCAATTGAGTAAAAATTGGTTCGGTGGTTCATGAATTTGGTTCACAATATATGAACATGAAATCAAGTAATTCTCTGTCCGTCTCATATTCATTATATATATGCCAAGAATGATTAACGTGTTGGATAAACAAAAAAAGCAATAGAATACACTCCAGTTGAAAATTTTTGAAATTTCGTATTCAACATTATTTCAGAATAGTCTTGCTCAGTGCCACGAAAAGGATGATCAAAGACTATTGAATAATCCTTCAGTCATTGTATCCAGAACTTGGAAAAACTTCTGAAGATATACCCTGTGTTTCTATAGGTAACGTCGTCAAAATTAATAATTATTTATTAATAAACATTTTTTTAGTCAGTATACTTTTTTTCATACTAATTTATGAAAATAACTTATCTGAAATAACGTAGCTGAAATTTATGAAGATATATTTAACATGAAAATATCGGAACTATACATTAATTATTCGAATCGGGTATCTGAAAATAATTAAAACATTCAATGTAATTTGAAAAATTTTTGGTCTGCAACAGGATTCAAACCTGGAACATTGAAATTCACTGGTGGTGAAACATGAACGCTGCCGACCGAGCTACCAATGCATTATATAGAAAATATTTTTATTTTTAGTTCATTTAAAATAGTATGAGAATCATTTGTGAGAATTAATTCAACTAATTTTATTTGTAATATTTTAATTGATATATTTATTTATTTATTCATATTCTACTAATTATATTTGATCTATTTATTGATGAGTAAATATCATTTAATTCATATTAGTTAATTAATATTAAAAAAGGAAATATTATTACAATGCTGTTAGAGAATTCGGACTTATAAATTGTTCTATCAAAATATCGAATTGTACATGTAAATCATATTGCGAAGATAGTTGTATAGTGAAATACTTTACTGTTATAAAAAAATGTAATGTTACACCAAAATTTAGTATAGAAAATATGAATTTCACTCGTATATATGAATGTACAATTATAAATAACTTCAATATGATTAATGTTAATGATTTTATTTGTGTATTTTTTTATATTAACATGAAATCATTGACATCATCAAACACAAAATATATTAGAGAACAATAATTACTATAAAAAATATAACCATATTGTAGATATAATTATAATTGTGAATTAAAGTAAATGAATAAGTGAACGAATGAAAACAACACAATTATATTGTTGAATGATTATATAATAATAAACCCACTTATTATCATTCTATTCATAACAATGTCATTTGGACAAAAACAAATTGTTCAATACCTTTTCATTTATTTATAAATAAATGAATTATTTCCTAAGTAAACTGAGAAATTTCTATCTCATCAGATTTATCTGTATTCCAATATCTTACCGAAATCTTTCAAAGTCCCCGAACGAAAATTATTATTTTTCTTATGTGTTTTTATTACACCCGGTCGAATGTAAAATTCATCCGAAAGAGCGATAAATACAAATAAGAGCGATTCGTACAGCAATAAGGACACTAGGATTAGAAAAAGCAATAAATACTAACGAGGACGATCAGTGCGGCAAGAAAGACTAATAACTACTAAGAAGGACTAATAACGATTATTAAGGACTGGAAGATTTCATCTCGGGTAAATGTGAATCGAAATATTGAACATAAAATATCATTATGTGATAATAATCATAATGTTCAATCGGGGAGTTGGAAAAATTCTAATACGATATCACGACATAGAAAAATTTGACATATTTGAAACTTAGTGTTATGAAAATGTATTGAATTATGAGCATAAAAATGTACACGGAGAGAATTTTCTCTTAAAAATTACCCTGCGATTCAGGGTAGGCTCGGGACATCTCACTATTGTGAAAAATATTATTCATTTTTATTGAAATATCTAGAAGAATCAGTCAGAAAAATTCCTCTCATTGAAAATAAATTTTACCATATTGCATGGTAATTTTTAGGAGAGTTTGAAAAATGTCCAAATTATGCTAGATTATATTTTCAATATGTTTGAATTTTACTCTTATACTGATGAATTTTTGCCATGTAACACGCTATTTCTTTAATAACGCGCCACAATAACAAAATTTACCGATACTTAGAATGAATTATCCACCGAGTTGGAGAAAATTTTACCATATTTACATGGAAATTTTTCGTTCATGTTCGATAATCTTCGGAAAATTTCAGGCCCGTTACAAATTGACTATACTGCGTTGACACATGCATGGCACTTGCGCGCCAAATCAATCGGTCACTCGAGACAAGTTAAGACGTGCTTTAAGTGAAAAATATTACGCATAAGTGACATATGTTTCTATTATTATTCTTGTGCCTCTTAAGTATATATTATCAATCGGTGTACATCATTCATCATTGGATAACTGGATTATCTGTTTATACGTAAATATATTTAATATTTATCATTATTACAAGAAATTCAGATTGTATGTATATTGAATACATGCAGACTAGTACCTCGTTGCAACAAAGATATAAAGCGGTCTTTGTTTTTATGAATTTTCAGAGGGTGAGCAAAGCAAACGTTTCTATTGTTTTTCTAACGTGTCTTTGTCCTTCTCTACGTTGTGAGTGTAATGTTTAAATATGGGTACCTGAATGTCTTGAATTTATAGCATGTGATTATGTAAAGACATACAAATAGATAAAATTGCATTATCATGATTCTTATAAATAATAATATGAAATATATTCCAAAATGCTTGATATAATAAATAAGTTTGGCATGTTTCTTAGTCATCTTTGGTTGATGGTAACATGGATGATAATAATCGGGAATCGGTAAGAAATGAATAGTGACTTTTATTAAAAATTCATTCATAAGATAGCGAGAGATAAATCTCGCTATGTTTTCGTGAAGCCTCAAAATTCATATTCAAAGTTATTTTATTTCAAATATTATCGACAGTATCGAGTTACGGATAAAGAACGAAAAAAAAAAAATTACGATATATTTACGTAGTATGAAAAAAAGGAACAAGTGGAAAATATTTGTGATATATCCTATCCTTTTTTTTTAATGAAATATTTTTTTTTGTATCGTTTAAATTTTTTTTCATTTTTTATTGTCTAATTATTCATAGATAAATAATGATGACTGTTGAATATACAATGTGTTTTTTGAATACATAGGTTCAAGAAGTTAACTATCAAGGTTATCCTGCTGATTCACAACTTGAAAATCACGTACGTATTAACTACATATTACATCGGCAATCAAATTTTATCATTCTCATATTGAAATATTTACTTTTAAATGTAGCCAATTGATCGCATATATCTGAAATCGACAAATAGAAAACTCGTATTATCATCGTATCGGAATAAGGGATATTTTGTAAAAAAAAATTCGAAATTTGATGACCCGACTGATAATTCGCTAAGAAAAAGATATCGTGACTCAAGGACTCCTGATAAGAGGAGAACTTTAGCAATTGCAATAATTCACGTACGTATCACCCTGTATTAACATTATTATTTGTTAACAAAAAATTTCAAACAGAAATATGTCTCATTGTACTTTATTATTATTATTATTCTGAATTTTTTTTTGCTAGGATCAAAAAAGACAGATTTGAGGAATTGACAGGAATCAATTTTTTCAAACATCTTTTACCTATTGAAATACAAAGTTCGAATACAGTAATCACGTTGAAAAAAATTGTATTTAAAAGTGATGTACTATTCAAAAGCAGCATATTAATGATTCCTGGAGATGATGACTCGTTATTTCATAAAATTTATGAAATAATAATTTATGAAAAAGGAAATATTTCTATGATTGTGAAAAAAATGAATGATGTGTATCTCAACGAGCATATACAATCGTATGAAATTATTACGGATAATTATACGTAAGAAATTCTATTTTTATGTGATATGAATGAATTTGTATTAACACATATCGTAAGAATAAGCACAGGTGAAAAATTTATAGTAAGAAGATGGCATTGAACCTTAATGAATGAATATAAATTATTTTTATGTCGATATGTTTATCTTTGTACATATTTATTTCAATCAATCTACTTTTCAATCACCACTTATTTTAATAAAATTATGAAAATTTTATTCAATGGCTTTTTAACCTCAAATAATCAATTTTTTAATTTATCAATAATTTACTTTGATTCATATATCCATTCTTTCATTCGAGAAAAATAATTACGTAATCATAATAGAAATCTTCATCACATGGTCCGTGTATATTTTACCGTGCACGGTAGGTACATTTATCTTAATTGGCATATATTTTATAAAATATGAAATAATTTTTCCCATTGCTTATGAGTAAAATTTAAAAAAATTATGGTGTAATTTTGATCTACGGTCGATAAAATATGCTCACAAGAAGTGTTCATTCTATTCTACACTAGGGGTAATTTTTACCCTGTAGTTCGTGTAATAATTACTTCAATCATTTTTACCCAGCTGATGGGGAATATTTGTTCCTGCCAAGCAGTAATAATAATCCGAATACAATAATATCCCCGACCTACTCGATTGCAGGGTAATTTTTCCCCTGTATTCGAGGGTAATATTTAACTGATATTTCTCTCCGTGTAATTACTAGTAGTAGTATTTGATAGTGAAAATAGTACTGTTCTAGTTTCATCATCGGAGGATACCGCGGCTCCAGGTTCGGATCTCACCGCCAGACCAAAAATTTTCGTGGATCATATTTAATGTTAAATTTCAAATATTTCCAGATACTCGATTAAATATCTAATTAGTCCTTTTGGGTTGATGATCACTTGTGTGTTATCACATGACTGCATATATGCGACTCATGAGATGAAAAGTACTGTGGCAATGCCAAAATTTTCCAATAATTCCATTGATGCTTCATTGATTGAGGTAGAAATCAATTTTTTTTCAATACTTTCTACGGACAGTTAGATAAGATTTTTTTTCAAACAATCAAGTTGAAACATAGTGCAATAATTTATAGTTTGACAATGCATTATGAACAACGTCACGATACGTCCGCGTGCCTTTCAATTATCGACGTAATTTTAATCTGACAGCATGACATGTATACGTATAGGTTGTCAGTAGCAGAAATCTAAAAAGATTGAATTTCCTCGATTACAGCTTTATCTATCATGAATCGAAGAAAATGTTTTAGACAAATCTTACATATTTTTAGCCGTAAAATGCGAATTTGCCAAAAAAAAATAGAGGTTCCCAATTAAAAAAAAAATTTGACCGAACTGCCCTCATGTAATTCTACAACTTTTGTTTGAAACATGTTTTTTGTATAGTGCTTATTACTCGAGATATCTGAAAGTTTCAGGTTGAAAAAATGACCCCGTATAACATTCTATATACATGAATACATTATGCATTTGCGTGAATGGGGATTTGTGTAAATAAATTTGAATGTTGACACGTGAATATAAAATATTTTGTCAGATTTAATTATCCAATATTATAGATTCAGATGACCCAATAGATGATTGATTCAAAAATGGATTGCAAAAAAAAACTGATAATTAATATAATTGATGTTTAACTTACGTAAAAATAAAGTTCAACTTTGTGTGATTGCTTGGGTACACAAGTGAAAGCTTCTGACCTACAGCATCCAGTGTCATCAGAACATCTGTGTAAAATTGCGCAGTGTGGAATATACGATGTTGACGGGCTTGGATATACATCTCGAACTGGAATAACTCTCGCACGTGGCCACTGACAACTACCTTCTCTCGACACTTTCATTGCATGCTGCAGGGCTTCTCGTATATCAGCAGCTGTGTGATTATAAATGAACGATAAATGTAGAAAGAAAATCAAGAAAAGAAATGTTGGTAAGTGAACTTACCCTATAATTTTCATTGTACATCAATGGAATAATAACGTAAACAACATTTTACTATTGATAATTTTATTAATTAAACAATATCATGAAAAGAGTTTTCTTAAACAAAAAAAATGACAATCGCGCATTAATTCAGTCAATTATTCAACTGGCAATTGTGATTAAACCACATATCAGATTTGAACGATTCAAATCAATTTCAGTTCATTTCAACACTATCTATAATCATGCAAAATTACAAAACTATCGGTCAGGAATATTGGATAATATTAAAATAAATAAGGAGTAGTCAAATATTCATTTTCTCTTATAATATTAATTTTCATATGAAATAAATGTCTGAGTCAGATGAAATATATCAATTTCTCAAGACTAATATGCCTAGTATATACCTATGAAACGACGACTAATTCGGCTCACTTGTCTTGAGAACACTCTACCCATTTTTTTTTGTTTTTTTTTTTCGAGGCATCATTCAATATCATTTACTGCTGAACGGTACCTTGAATGCGAGTCATTCAATGCATTTTTTCATCTATGAAAAGTTAATTTCCAGCATACAAAACAACAAAATGATTGGTGAAAACACTTCTGAGATAATACGAATAATATAAAATCAAAAAACCAAGCCAAATTTAGCAAATGATAAAATCGTCATTTTCTGCCGAACCAAATGTCGGATTCAGATAAATCATAGGACAAAAACTTCCTCTTGTGATAGGTTTTATACATGTAAAATTTAGGGATGTTTGGTAGAACTGCTTTCGAACGTTAAAGGCATTAGTTAAACACTTTTTTTGTTCACATAGAGACGGTCATTGCTCCGAAACTATAATTTTTGAACTCAGCATCGCTAAAACCCTCCCGCCCCTTCCCTTCATTTTCTTCACTCTAGTAGTAAAATATACTTGAAATAATCTTGAATTCATAAGTGCAAAATAAAGTAAAGAATGAAATATCATAATTGATTATCTCGTCAAATATTATAATGAACAAATACAAAATAAACGAAAGGAAAAAAATAGATTTTCAGAAACGCGAACGATTATTTACGATAGTTCAATAATTGAAATCAAAAATCAACATTTACCACGATTCACAGATAGTACGCCTGGACTTTTCATCTGTCCCTTCTTGGAATTGTGTATTGAAGGGCCACTATAAGGGCGTGAATCTTTCCGGTCGTAATTGTGTTGAGCAGTGGTAATGACAGGCCTTGACGTAGTTGACGTTGTCATCATTATCATCGCTGCTGTAGATGTAGATGTTGATATTGATGTAGATGACCGTGCCATCAGAGTCGTGGTACTGCGCGTAATCGGAGCGGATGTTTCATGTTTACTACTCTCATTTACCGCATACTGTCAACAAAATCGAAGAAAAAAAAATACATAATCAAGATTAAATATCAAGATAGGAAGATGAATACATTATCCAAACAATCATCAAAAAGAAAATTTTGTTATGATCAATCTGGAATTATAATTGAGTAAATTTTATTATACCAGCTTAGCAATGAGCCAATGACATGATATATATCCAACACGTTAATCATTCTTGGCATATATATAATGAATATGAGACGGACAGAGAATTACTTGATTTCATAATTACACCAGACGTATGAGCGTGGACATCCGCACGATAATTCGTTGATGATGCTCTGCTGACTCATCAGTAGAAACAGTTCTACGGGGTTTGTAACCGATTAAATGCCTGTGTGCACACATTATTAGCGTCGGTGCAGCTCGTTCATCGACGTTGAATCCCTTTTATATTTCTAGATCCCACATATACATTTATATACACGACCCAATAACTATCGCATCAGGCCATCAGGCCAATGCTTACTCTTGACATTATTAATTGTCTGTAGCGTATCGCATTTCACTATGTACTTGTTTAAACATCTTGTTTTTCTTTTATACTGTGGACAGATATGTTATGCAGTGGCCTCAAGCGATCCATGATTTCTGAAGAGCCCTACTTGAGTATATATTTTTTTTTCCACCATTTTTTTTGGCATTCAAAATACTCCAGATGGACAGACATTTTACGTTTGTTTACGCGACTCACGGACTTTAGAATTCCTCTTGTTAATTATATATGAAGAGTACACGGGAATAATGATCAGGGTTCAATTTTGGTTGAAACTAAACTGTTAGTGCCATCTGGTAGAGTTTTACAAGAGCATTCGTTTGGTCGTTACTGATTTATGAAATGATACTCAGGGTCGAAGTTATAAACGTTTTAAAAATCACAGGTTTACACAAAAACGATCATAGTTCTAATCTTAAATTTGAATTTCTGCGAGTTGTGGGTTTTGCGACTCTGATCATTATTCCCGTGTACTCTTCATATGTATAACGTTTTTCTTAAATTTTTCCATTCAATTTCGAAAGGAAAATTGATGACATAATATCATTAATTAACTTTATATTATTCATGAAATTTACTTGAAGTCGAGTGATAAAATTTTTCGATTTCTTGGAAGGAAAATGAATGTTATAAAAAAAAGTTGGTAAGTGAACTTTCCCTATACTTTTCATTGCATATCAATGGAATAATAACGTTGACAACATCTTATTATTGACGATTCTATCAATTAAGAAATATCATGAAAAGAGAAAACAATAAAAATCGTGCACTAATTCAGTCGATTATCCGATTGGGAATTGTGATTGAACCACATATCGGATCTGCATGATTTAAAGCAATTTTGATTCGTCTTAATATTATTTATGTATACAACCATATGAAATTACGAAACTATCAGTCAGAAATATTTGATAATATTGAAATAAATGAGAAATAGCCATAAATTTATTTCCTCATATAATTATAATTTTGATACGGAACAAATTTCTGAGCCTGATGAAATATATAAATTTGTCAAGTTTAACGTGTCGAGTATATGCGGATAAAACGACGGGTAATTCGGCTTAACCAATCCTGAGAAAACTCTACCCAGTTTTTGGTTTTTTTTTCAAAGCTTCATTAAATCTCATATACAGCTAGACGATATGTTGGATGCGAGTGATTCAGCACGTTTTTTCATCGACCAAAGGGTGACTTTCCTAATTATAAACGTATTAAATATATATTTTTTTAATTCTCGCTAGTTTAAGTTATTTTCATAAATTAATATAAAAAAAGTATATTTATTAAAAAAATGTTTATTAATAAATAATTATTCATTTTGACGACGTTACATATATAAACACGTATATAAATTATATACGTTTCAGGGTATATTCAGAAGTATTTCAAAACCCTGGATATAATGACTGAAGGATTATTGAATAGTATCATACCATTCAGGATATAATTACTTCAAAGGATTATTCAATAGTCTTTGGTCGTCCTTGTCGTGGCACTGAGCAAGACTATTTTGAAATACTATTGAATACAAAATTTCAAAATTTTTCATCTGGGGATTAAAAAAAAATTACTTCGAATATTTTTCGTTCATGAACTTTTATGAGGTATCATAAAATCTCTTGAAACAGACGAAAATCTACACTTTCATTGTTTTCATCCATATTGAGGCCCTGACGATCTATTTGCAGTCCGAAATTTCATGATTTGAACCGGCAGTGCGGCCCATAATTGTTTAATAATTCTCTTCCAGTAGAGAAGAACAAAAAAAATGCGACTCGAAGTGCTTCAAGGTGGGGCGAAAATTTCGACTCAGGCTAGCCAAGTATTCCCAGCAAGGATACGATGAGGCATGATTCGTAGATAAGTAGTCCAGGCCCAACAGGCATTTCTATGCCTGAATTGAACCTGATCAAAAATACCTTTCGTGCGACAGATCAGGAATACTTCACATGAACCTGACAAGTCTAACCTTATCCAAGCCGATAATGATTTTTTCATCACTACTTCACAATGAATAAAATGGATCTGAAAATAATATTTCCATTTAAATGATAACTTTTTATTCAAAATAAAAAATTTATTTCTTCAAATTTATAAATATTATAACGAAATTTTCTCAAAATGTATTTCAATCTTCTATAATTTGATTCCTTTTCAAATATATTAAGCGTTGGCCATTCCAGTCTTTTGCATTTGTTGAGACGGCTATTTATTCGTTCAAAAATAATTTTTTAGATAAAATAAATTTTTTTATAATAATATTCAGCTTAAATTAATTTCACTGATATTAACAGTTAACACAAAAAATAAACTTCATTTCCATAACATGAATATTCGTAATCATTGACCTGATGAATTTCAATTTTTGCTCAAATTCAAAAAATATTCACGGAAAAACCCGAAGTACGTCATCATTGAAACTGTAAAAATATGAGCCCCGTATGAAAACCATTTGATTTATAACTTATTAAGCCTATATTACCGATCATAGATAATCAATTTTTTTTTGTAATTTATGGAAAAAATTATTTGATGTACAGTATGAATGAACAAAAAAAGTTGCTTGCTGAATTAGACTTTATTTTTTAACTCGGGTGGTTTCCAATAAATTAGTTATAAATTAGTATTTAAAATATACTTTATGACTAAAAAATATTTAGGTTATTGAGATCGATATGACTGTAAAGATGAACAATGTGTACTTGAAAATAAGAAAAAAAAAAACAAAAAACGAAATAAAATCAGAAATTCTACGCGCCCTTACAATGCTACAAGAGTACGAATCACATGAATGTCGGCGTTTTCGTAGCTGGCCAAGTCCTTTATGAGTAAGAAAACTGTGAGTATCTCTGTGCAACAAAGAGTACATACCAGAGAGATTTATACCGTCAGTGCCTATTATTAAATTTACTCCTTTTTTTTTAACGTCCATCATGGGTGATTGCGCGAATACCCAAAATTTTACTCCGATTATTTACATACTAAAAATCCAATACTTCATTATTATATTTTTTTCAAGGTAGAAGAGATAAAATTAATTAGTAATTAATTGAATTCATACACTGAGAGAATTTTTCTATAAAAATACCGCAGAATTCACGGTAACGCTGGGACATTGGAATTTTCAAATAAATATTACAGGATTTATTTTAAATATAACTTATAATTCAGTAAAATTTACGAAAATGCCAATCAATTTTTCCTGAACCGCACCGTAAAAAATTCTACACAATAAAATTTAGATATGTGTCATTAAAGTATGTTGCGTTATAGCACCAATTTTTATTGTGCTTTTTTTTGTTTATTTCCTTTTTATTAAACAAAAATTAAACAAAAAAAAACGGAGTATTTTGAATATTATTCTGGCTTAAAGATGAAAATATGAAATCATTGTTGGGCGAATGAATGAATTTTCTTGTGCTGCACGGTAATTTTGTGCGGTCATTTTCGTCTCGTGCGACGGACAGCCGATGTCTTTGATCATTTTCAATGTTCGTATGACGCACTTATAAGCGCGGCATTGTGAAGTCGTTGCAGTATGAACATCATGCCTTTGTCCTACACAAAGGTTTTTCTTTCATAATTCAATCAGTAATTAAACAGAGAACGCAATAATGTGAAAGAAAAGGAAAGAGTGTTCATATATTTTCGGCATTGAACCAGTATCTTGTAGGCAGTGACATGTGTGAGTGGTATAATTGTGACAAAAAATATATACTTTATGATATAAATGGTTGTATAATAACACATGTAAAATGCACCAGTGATCGGCGTCAGTATGTAGTGACCAAATGGCATTAAATCATAATTATTTTTAAGTTGATATATAAATAATTGGATATACATTTTGATACATGTGAACAGTTGTTTGTAAATCAATAAATATGTAAAATTTAAAATAAAAAAAATGTGAAATCAAAAAAATTTTTGCAACCTATTTCAGCACGAGAGATTTTTTCATTCGAAATTATTGTTTTTCATAATTAAAATTATTGGAGATATATGTAAATTTTACATTATTAATACTCTAAATTTCACCAGCACAAAATGTTAATATTTCTACTACTTCGTGGCAGTTTTTTCAGTCATCTCAAATAATTTTTATCGTGCAGCACAGTAAACTTAAAATGCGTTACTGACAAATATTCCTGTATTACCAGTATTCATTATGGATCAGCTGTGATATTCCAGGCTTACCGAATTTCACTACAATTTTTACCGTGCATTTCATGATAATTTTTATGGAAAAATTCTCTCAGTGTAGAAATAAAAAATAAAATGTGAATAAATAATTAAAATAGTAGAATTAAAAATAATTCATTACTATTTTTCTGGAGGAGGGGGGGGGGGGGGGGGGATTAATGAATGTGAGTGCCAAGATAATTTCTACGTGTATATTACGTGTATGTAAAGAAGACACTGAACCGTTTAATAAATTAATATTCGAGCATCAACTATTAGCGACAATGAGAATCGGACAATGTGTACAATCCAGAACGAATGGTGAGTTAGAGAAGCAGTAAGAGGAGAGGGGGTAAGGGGGGGGGGAGAGATAAAAAGAATGGAGATGTGTAAAATAGGAGTTTATAACGTCTTGCGGCAATGCGATTGCATATTGGATACTATATATTGTATATAGTCAGTGATGGCCCACCCACGTAGTTGCGAATCTTCACGTTCAATTTCTCATGCAGACAATATAATTCGCCGTTTATCCTGTATGTAGATGTTGTATATATTGAATATTCGAAACAAAGGATTTAATACTGCCGGATGCAATTAATACTTTATGTAAACTTTTATCTTTTTATTTTAAGTAAAAAAATAAAAATAAAAATATTATAATAAAATATATATATTGAAAATAAAATTCATATTATAAAAATTCATATATTATATTATAATACAATAATAGAATGAAATTTCGATTTATTCGAGATATAAGAATAGAGATGAAAATGTAATGTTATTACTGCCGGGCTGTCTACTGATGGCTGCCAGTTGTGTCACGTCTTATGGTGACTATAGCTAACGCCGATTCGCATTGGCACTCACGATGAATTTTATTATCACTTCTCAGAATCCACTGCACACGTTAAATTATATACGCTTCTGTACGCCTACAGACATTATTGAAATAATATTGTCCATGTGTATATTTCATTTACAAGCATATATCGATTTTATATCGAAACAAAATTCAATTCATAATTTTTACATGTGAATTTTTTTCTATTTTTCCTCACACATAACTAATCCACTATAAAAAAATAAAGAAACACAGATTGAATATGAAAAATTACTAATTTCGTAATAAAAAATTTTTTTTTTGTTTTTTTTTTTTGTTTGTTACAAAAGGTCTTCTTTTATATGTTTATACAATCGCGACAGTATATTCCATCAATTAATCTATTACATATGCTCACATTTGATGAGGTCATCTGGTGGAAGTACTTGACAAATGTTGTCGAGTTATTAATAAAGAAAAGGTGCAGCGACACGATATGACATCATCTTAATATTCACGCCTCGAAGAGAATATTCTTCAAGTCACTGGCACTCCTTCATAGAAAGTTGTATATGTATATGAGAAATATAATGGTTGGTTATACTGAATGGTTATACTGAAAAAAGGGAATGAGATGTATGGCGGGAGAATAAACGAAATTGAGAGAAATAAATTAATAAATAAAAAAAACGAATGGAAAAAAAATTCTTCTGTCTTTATATTCTTCGATTTTTCATTGGGTAACTAAATATATGAAATGAAAGTTTATTGTACGTGATCGCGTGTAAGCACGTTATTCATCATAAATATTGAATTATTACCACCTTAGTATAATGTCAATAATACGTATATGCTGTCAATCAATTTAATATGGCATTATATAATACACTACTCTTGCATTTTTTACTTTTGTATCCAATAAATTTATATGCATTTAATATATATATATTAAAAAAAAAAAACATACTGATGGCGATTGGCTCTTTTCACACGTCTATGAATGATATAATCATAAAGTTGGTTAAATTATTGACGTGGGAGTAATGTATAGATTGTATTAAATAACTGTGTGAATAATAATAAGAAGATATGTATAGAGAAATGAAAATATTTAATTATAAATGCAATTATAATAAATCTTTTTTGTCATTTTCATTTTATGTAATTAATTTATTATTGAAATTTATGTATATTTAATATGCATATATGTATACACAAATAATTTATGATAATTATTATTTATTTTTCAATTACACATATATTATTATATCCTATGATAATCATGATAATAATAACGTACGTAAAGTTCAAATAAACACATTTGACCTATATTATATTCAACTTCCTGATTACGAGAATGCAACGTATTGCAGTTTTTTTTTTGTTTTGACAATAACACAAATTACATTATGTTTTGGAAGAAAAAAAAAACCGTGCTTCATAGTGCCGCAGCTCATTGATATTTTTTACTAAAAAAATATATCATTATCAAAATAAACGCAGCAATGTATAAAAATAGTGGCCGGTATAAATAGACTTGGAAAAAATGAATCCTCAGAAAATAGACCACAAAAAAAAATTGATCCAAAAATGTAGATCCGGAAGTTATACATCCGGAATAAATAGATCTAAAATATTTTTTATTTGAATAATTTTTATGTGAAATATTATTGTTCCATTGAAAGGAATTGGTTTATCAAAAATTATTTTATTATTGTATTAAAACTCATTGCGAGTATAAATCTCGCGAAGCGAGTGACGGGAGTCTAAGGGGCGAAGCTCCTGGAGAAGGGGATGCGGGGAGAGCAGCCCCCGCTACATCAAATATTAAATTTTTTTTTTGGTTCATCATTTTTTTACCATCGCTGTTATTGTTTCTCATTGATGTGTGTTCGATTACCAATAAATAAAAAATGAATAAATGAATAAATAAACAAAAAAAAATTTCATTCATTTTGTTATTTAATATAACGTTTTGACAATTTTTTGTTTCTGAGTCTATTTTTTCATAATCGATTTTTCCGAAGATCTGTTTTATCCAGAAATATTTTTCCCAACTTATTTTCTTTGGATATATTTTTGCCAAGTTTATTTTTACATAGATTCATAAAAATATATTTATATTACATATACGTATGTTCCTATACATTTCATATAATTTATTGTTATACATACCGAGTTTACTAACAAACAAAAAGATTAAAAAAAAATACCGAAAAGTAAAAATAATGGAATTCAATACAAAATTACGAGAGGGCATTGAATAAATCGAAAAGGACATACACAAATTGTAAAATACAAGATCTTTAATTAATTAATCAATTGACGCATAATTAATTCTCGGCGATAAACCAACACCCTCCTTCGCCCATATATGTGTGTTCATTACATATCATAGAATAAAATAACAATTTATTTACTTTTAGTTATTGAATAAAAATAATGGTAGAGAAAGAGAAAGAGAAAAGTGAAGAAAAAAAAAATCGTAATTATCGATTTACCACAGATAAATGAAAAAAAATTCTTGCTGTAATTATGATTTATTCATTTTTCATTTCTTGAGACTTGATATGAGAATATTAGTGCGGGCGTATGAGTTGCATTTATATATAATATTTTATAAACAATAATAATCTTCTACACTTATTTTTTATTGTAAAATTATTCAAGAACTTTATGAATGATGTATGCGATGTATGCTCATACATTGCATGGCTCTATTGTGTAAACAAAAAAATACATTCATTTATCTGTATTGTAATGCACTCAAGAAAACCGATGTCATACGATAGGTTTCTGTAATTAGCTTTTGAGAAAGCGAAAAAAGATTATTCCTGCACTTTTTTTTTTTTTTTTCTTCTTATTTATTCATGACTATCATTACAATGATGAATATCCATTTCAAATACTTATTGATTGTGTCCCTCTCAATTATCCGAGTAAAAATTGCAATGGGCGCGTTCTGGGCGCGTTAAGTGAACAAATTTGGGCGCGCATTAGGCACGTTTTGAGCGTGCGAAAAGACGAAAAATTTTCACTCGAGATTGCCCCCACCTACTCTGTTGAAAATGACATCACTTAACAAAGTGATTGTGCAAAAAAATCACTTTGCAATGTTATAAATTCATGATTTTAATTTTATAAAATAAATGGACAAAACTAAAAAAGAACACTTCACACAATTAATCATGAGTCGTACATGTATGCAACTTATAATATGATTACTATTGGGGTTTTACAATGAATAATTTCAATCGTTAGAACACTTATATATTATATATATATTATGTTGGACATCTGAAAGATAATTGAAAATTAAAAGTAGATATAAACCTGAAAAAAATGTTAATGGCGAGACTCGAACCAGCGATCCTTGGAAGGGAGATCAGAGACTGCCACGCTACCCAATACGCCACTCGTGCATGTACAAATGTAAGTATAAATACAAATATAAATATACATATACATATATATATATATATATATATATATATATACCCCAGATGAAAAATTTGGATATTTTGTATACAATATAGCTCTGCAAAACAGCTCTGCTCAGTGCCATTAGCAGAGGTTATCAACGCTACTGTATTTTTATGGTAGCTCTGGATATAACGTTATATCCAGAGGTTATAAACGCTTCTGTATTTTTATGGTAGCTCTGGATATAACGTTATATCCAGAGGTTATAAACGCATTCGTATATACTCAGGAGCATATAATTTACATACGTGT
Organism: Dinocampus coccinellae; assembly: GCA_963920625.1. NCBI lineage: Eukaryota > Metazoa > Arthropoda > Insecta > Hymenoptera > Braconidae > Dinocampus > Dinocampus coccinellae. The sequence continues at coordinate 12,205,630 of OY987185.1, read as the reverse complement.
TTCGATATGTAACGTTGTCAAAATTATTAATTATATATAAATTGTTTTTCATATTAATTTATGAAAATAACGTATAGTAACAAGAATTCAAAAAAATTTATTAATATACCTATATTAGGGCAAGTACAGTATAATATTGCAATGAATAGATATTTGTGCTGTTGTACAATTTATATAGCTGAAATTTATGAAGATATATTTAACATGATAATATTAAGGATATACATCTATTATTTAAACCAGGTATCTGAAAATAAAGAAAATTTTACATTAAATACAATTTGAAAAAATTTTTGATTTGCGACGGGATCCGAACACTGGATCCTCTGGTGATGAAGCATGAACGCTACCGTTGAGCTGCCAAGACATAGTATAGAAAATATTTTTATTTTTACTTCATTCAGAATGGTATGAAAATTCTTTGAAAATTATCCGGACGATGCAGTCTATGAATTACTTCATAAGCTTAATAACCCATGAGAGAAATATAAATCTCATATCATCTCATTAAAACTACGTGCCATTGGTATTCTCAATAAAAAAACACAAATTCATCCGATAGTCTTGAATGCAATAAATACATTAAATATTAGTAGAACAAATATTTGTATTTTCAATCGTTTAATAAAATCTGGAATACTACATACATTAGAATCATATCACAGAATCACAAAAAGCGACTCATCATATATACAATATTATTATAATGCTGTCAAGGAATTTGGATTTATACATCTTTTTATTTAAATATCTGATTGTGCATGTGAATCATATTGCAAAGATAGTTGTATAGTGAAATACTCTGCTGTTATAAAAAAATGTAATGTTATACCAAAATTTTGTGTAGAAAATATCAATTTCACTCGTATATATGAATGTACAATAACAAATAATTTGAATATAATTGATGTCAATACATTTTCATTTATTTATAAAAAAATGGATTATTTATTGAGTAAACTGAGAAATTTTTATTTCATCAAATTTATCTATGTTCCGATATCTTGTCAAAATTTTTCTAAGTTCGTGAACGATTGTTATTATATTTTTTTTTTATGATCTTTTATGACACCCGATCGGTTAAATCCTTCCGAAAAAGGTTTCGAACGCTCAGCACAGGTCATAACGCCAGATCAACGCATTTAGGCTAGCAATCAGAGGTTTCCAACGCTCAGCAGAGGTTATAACGCCAATTCAACGCTTGAATATTCCATCTGAGGCGGTCATAACGCCAGATCAACGCATTTAGACTTGCGATTAGAGGTTTCCAACGCTCATCAACGGTCATAACGCCATTTCAACGCTCGAAAATTTCATCTCGGGTATATATATATATATATATATGTATAGATGTAAATATATATGTATATATTTACATCTATATGCTGACAATTGACATTGACCAGTGCAAAATTCTTGTTGAGTATTTCGGGTAATAAAACGAACCCTCATAAAAAGATTAGGATGGTGTGCAGTTCAGGTGCTTCTCGAATTTGGGCGCACTTCAGGTGCGTTTTGAGCGTGCATATTTACACTTGAGATTAACAAAATACTTTTGGGCGCGTATTGGACTTGTATCGGGCGCATTTTCCAATTTATGCGCGCTCTGGGCGCGTTGTGAGCCTGTATATTTTTACTCGGGTACTTCCAAATTTATCTAATTTTACATTTCTCTTTTTTCGAAGAATAAATGGACGAAACATGGTAGTTTAACATTTGCGCTCAATTTAATTTATCAATGATCGTATAGTTGCGTGCAAGCATAATGATGTGAATATTGCTGCAAGTATATTGTATTATGGGGAGTGTTTTCACGACTGAAGATATTTATAAGCAGAGATTAGTTTCAATGAACGGTCTGGTTGCGTTAACATTAATCTAACTGATAAAAGTTTATGTGATTTGAACTTTTTTTTTTTAATGTAGGCGTTGACTACAACTGACGATGATATCAATGACAATATCCTTTAATAACAATGGCCATAAATCACTTTTTGTGTTATTCAATAAAATTTTGTGGCTATAGACAAACACTAACGCATAGTGCGATCATTTTTTTTTTTCATGATAAGTCTCGTTCTATTTTCATTATATTAATCAATGTGAAAAAATTAATATACAGCAAATAATAATCTAGAAAATGTGTCGGACGTGAAAGCACATTTGATAACGAAATCAATTAGAGCAATGCGTGCATTGAGGATATGCGTGATCATACTAAAAAATTATAATTACATTAATCACGTATGTCGTTTATACATCAGAAATTTGTTTGCATTGAATCAATACACATAACCGGTTATCGATATATACGTATATATATTTTGAACTTATTATTCATCCCGATAATTGTTAGTCACTAACTCAATGAATTACAAGATATGTTCATTTAAGAAAAAAAAGAGAAAAATCAAAATATGATAAGTATTAGTAGTGAACAAGTATAACAAGAACATAGCGTAAAAAATTTTGAGTGGAATTATTCCGTTTGCAAAATATAAACATTTTCGCAAAGATTATTTGTCATATATTACATTTCTGATGACTAAAATGAAACAATTAGATATGAAATTGAGGAGTTTGTATTGGTTGCTAGGATATAAATCCCAACTTATACTATACACTTACAATACACAATACAATTTCGAGTAAAAATATTTCAGATCTTTTCGCATTCCCGTTACCCGCTCGAATTCCGTCACTCGTCACGCCCAAAATCACTCCGGGCGTGATTGTCCTGCGAACGGGCCTGTTTCGGGCGTGCATCGGGCGCGTAACGGGCGTGCGAAAAGAACCGAAATATTCTTACTCGGGTTCATATTTCTAAACTTATTAAGTAAATGAGCAAAATTAAAAAAAAAACACTGCACACACTTAGTTATAGATTGTATGTAGGTAATTTTGTATCGTAATTGATTGCTATTAATTATACATTGAATTATTTTAATCATTAGTCAAGTGTTATACATTATGTTGGAAACTTGAGAGATAGTTGAAAATTTAAGATTAAACATGAAACATAAATCTAAAAAAATAGAATATTCGATGGCGAGACTCGAACCTGGGATCCTTGGACGTCATATTTTCAGACTGGCACGCTATCCAATACGCCACTCATCTATGTTTATTTTTTTTTTCTTTTTAAAAATATATACGCTTTTTTTTTGTTTAGCGTGAAGCGGTCGTGAAGCGTTGAATTTTTAATTTTTTATCGTGAAAATCGGAATATTTTTACATTACTGTGATCTGAAATTTCTTGAATATTGTGTAGTGCTAACTCTCGGTTCTGAGGAATACTATTTAAAAAACGCATTTTTCCGAGTGCATAAATGTGTGTTCCTATTCGCCGGAAAAGATTGAATTTTTTCCCGATTGTTTTTAATTTATTACAATACTTGAAAACATCAGTAATATTATCTATATTTTTATGTTTATCTGCGGCTATGGAATGAAAAGATATTTTTTAATATATTTTTGAACCAATATGTCGTGTACCATGAACATAATTCTTTATTTTTCCGAGAATATCTTCAAAAGGAAAGCAAGTCCGAGTCGAAATTTTCAACTTACGCTCGCCTTCTTCAACTTACATTTTTGTTTACTTAATCATAAAATAAATTTTTCTGTTCAAATCCGCCTGATATGAAATACATGTGTTTTCAACTTACTTTCAACTTCAAACTATGCCGTTTTTGCACAAAATGCATCGTTTGAAGTTGAAAGTAAGTTGAAAGTAAGTTGAAACCATATGTCTTTTATACCTGGAGGATTTTATTATTAGGGTTCAATAAATGTTTATGGATGTACCTTTTCTCTTTACCTGCATATATACATACATATAATAATTTTGCAGTTCCTACTATACTATTGCACACAGGAGAGGGGATACAGATTGCATGCGATGTATATAAGTATATAAGTATATAAGTATATTTCGACACATCTTTGATCAATATTCTCTAATATTCATCATTAATTATGTACATAATGAATATTGTATTTATTAACAAAATTATTAAACAAAAAAAGCAAATAATTTTTTACGGGTGTTCCGTTCTCAATTGGAAGAGTTATTCAAAGGTAACCCGAGTCGAAATTTCCAACTGACGCTCACCTTCTTCAACTTCCACTTTTGTTTACTTAATCATAAAATAAATTTTTCTATTCAAATCCGCCTGATATGAAATACATGTGTTTTCAACTTACTTTCAACTTCAAACTATGCCGTTTTTGCACAAAATGCATCGTTTGAAGTTGAAAGTAAGTTGAAACCATATGTCTTTTATACCTGGAGTATTTTATTATTAGGGTTCAATAGATGTTTATGGATGTACCTTTTCTCTTTACCTGCATATATATATGTAATAATTTTGCAGTTCCTACTATACTATTTCACTCAGGAGAGGGGATACAGACTGCATGCGACGTATATTGAGATGAAAACAAAAAAAAATTTCCGGCACATATCTGATCAATATTCTCTAATATTCATCTTTAATTATGTACAAAGTTATTATACATGCAATCACATTTAGTTTATTATATATCGAACAGAAATATCATATGGTTATTTAAATTAACATAATACTAAATCAAAGCTGATAAAGAGAAAATATAAATTAAATTTGAGGTAATGGCAGTGGGACTCGAACCTGGGACCTTTGAAATTGGAGACGTAAACGCACTGCCTGAGCCACTGGTCACTCTTGGTATTAATAAATTTACTTCCCATAACTTATTTTTGTTGATTTATTTATTTATTTTTTAATTTTCTTTTCAGGTGAATGAAAAACATATTTGTACATAAATAGGAATTTTATATATTTTAATATTAATTATAATATACAAAAAATATCATAATAAATGAAAAAAAATAAAATGAAATATAATAAATATAATTGAATAAAATAAAAATCAAATTTAAAAAAAAATACAGCGGAGTAAAATGAATAATAATAATAAGAAAACAAATAAATAAAATAATTAAAATATAAAATGAAATATAATATAATATGAAAAAATGATAAAAAAAATAAAATTTCAATATGAATATTGTGTTCTCGGCAACCTGTAATGGGTGTCAAAGGACCATGTGCTCTATCCTTGTTTATGCCAGACTTTATTTTAGGGACAGGAATCGACCGTATGCATGGTGTAGATATAGGTTTTACAAAAAAATTGTTGACATTGTGGTTTCATCCCAATTATAAAATGTTCTCTTTCTGATTAATACCCGTTAAATATGTTATTGATCAACGGTTGAAAGCAATCAAACCACCGAAATTCGTCCATCGCTTGCCGCGTTCTGCTGATGATTTGCTTCATTGGAAGTCATCAGAATTGAAACTGTGGCTTTTCTATTACTCAATTCTCATTTTATCAAACATAATCCGACTTGATTTTCTTAATCAGATGTACATGGCACATCGATACTCAAATTACCAATGCTCATTTCCAATTTATCAGAATGCAAAAAAAATTGGATGAATTACCTAATAGTAGAATAAAACAATTTTGCACCTCCAGAAAATGTCAGATGCAGTTTCATGAGAAATTATTTGACCATTGTTTTAGCGTTGGAGTTTATAATGGAATACATGGTCAAACTTTTGTAGATGATATTCAAGAAATAATTGAACAATCAGAATTTCATATTAATGATATAAAAATATATTCGCGCTTATTGAAAGATAACAAATTATATATTGCAGAATCTTATTGTAAGGATATGAAGACAAAATCGTCATTTGTTGAATTCAAAAATAATAATGACAGATATATTGGTTCTGTGTTATATTTTATTCAAAGTAATAATAATTGTATTTGGGTTGATGATTGTGATTGTGATTCAGCAATACATTATGCAGTTATTCGTAAATATTCAGCTAAAAGGGTTTTCACTATTAGCATTAATAATATTCGAATCCAATTGCCTTGGTTATATGAATGTTGTGACACCGGTGAAACAATATGAATACCGATCAATCAATTATTACCAATATGTATTTATATGATGATTGACCCATATATATTTATATATGTTGGAACTGTTTTAAATGTAAAAGAATTAGAATGAGTGATATTTTTTTTGTAAAATAAATTGTAAATAAAAATAGTAATAATTATGACAACATAGAATAGAAATATATATTATAAAAACAAAAAAATTTTAACGATAATTTATGCAATCATTGTTAAAAAAATATTTTTATAAACATTAATTTATAATTTATAGAGAAAATTTATCAACAAAAAAATAATAATTTATAAACTGTATATATATATATATATAATATACATGTATATATATATATATGATGCCCACTGCTTCACTGCTGACCCAACAGTGTAGTAGTGGGGGTTAGTTGGGTACAGTAGCAGTAGGGATAGCTTACATAGAACAATTTTACGAGTAATAAACTTTATTGCTTGTTCGTTGAATATGTTGAATTTACGTTGAAAATCAATAGCAATTTTTCATTTCAACATTGTTAAGTTGAAGAAGTTTAGAATAAGTTGAAATTTGGGTTGATAATTCGCAAAAACAAAAGAAATAAGTTGAAGAAGGTGAGCGTAAGTTGAAAATTTCGACTCGGGAGAAGTAATTTGCAATGGTCCAAGATCTTGAACAACGTCTGGTAAATGTAATAAGCAGTAAATGTTGGAAGATCTTTGTTTGAAAAAATGCATCCTGAGATCTACACGGAGAGAATTTTCTCTTAAAAATTACCCTGCGATTCAGGGTAAGCACGGGACATCCCACTATTATGAAAAATATTATTCATTTTTATTGAAATATTTAGTAGAATCAGTCAGAAAAATTCCTCTCATTGAAAATAAATTTTACCATATTGCATGGTAATTTTTAGGAAAGTTTAAAAAATGTCCAAATTATGCTAGATTATATTCTCAATATGTTTGAATTTTACTCTTATACTGATGAATTTTGGCCATGCAGCACGCTATTTCTTCAACAACGCTCCACAATAACAAAATTTACCGATACTCAGAATGAATTATCCACCGAGTTGGAGAAAATTTTACCATATTTACATGGAAATTTTTCGTTCATGTTCGATAATCTTCGGAAAATTTCAGGCCCGTTACAAATTGACTATACTGCGTTGACACATGCATGGCACTTGCGCGCCAAATCAATCGGTCACTCGAGACAAGTTAAGACGTGCTTTAAGTGAAAAATATTACGCATAAGTGACATATGTTTCTATTATTATTCTTGTGCCTCTTAAGTATATATTATCAATCGGTGTACATCATTCATCATTGGATAACTGGATTATCTGTTTATACGTAAATATATTTAATATTTATCATTATTACAAGAAATTCAGATTGTATGTATATTGAATACATGCAGACTAGTACCTCGTTGCAACAAAGATATAAAGCGGTCTTTGTTTTTATGAATTTTCAGAGGGTGAGCAAAGCAAACGTTTCTATTGTTTTTCTAACGTGTCTTTGTCCTTCTCTACGTTGTGAGTGTAATGTTTAAATATGGGTACCTGAATGTCTTGAATTTATAGCATGTGATTATGTAAAGACATACAAATAGATAAAATTGCATTATCATGATTCTTATAAATAATAATATGAAATATATTCCAAAATGCTTGATATAATAAATAAGTTTGGCATGTTTCTTAGTCATCTTTGGTTGATGGTAACATGGATGATAATAATCGGGAATCGGTAAGAAATGAATAGTGACTTTTATTAAAAATTCATTCATAAGATAGCGAGAGATAAATCTCGCTATGTTTTCGTGAAGCCTCAAAATTCTTATTCATACTTATTTTATTTCAAGTATTATCGGCAGTATCGAGTTACGGATAAAGAACGAAAAAAAAAATTACGATATATTTACGTAGTATGAAAAAAAGGAACAAGTGGAAAATATTTGTGATGTATCCTTTCCTTTTTTCTCTAATGAAATATTTTTTTTTGTATCGTTTAAATTTTTTTTCATTTTTTATTGTCTAATTATTCATAGATAAATAATGATGACTGTTGAATATACAATGTGTTTTTTGAATACATAGGTTCAATAAATTAACTATCAAGGTCATCTTGCTGATTCACAACTTCGTAACACGTACGTATTAACTACATATTACATCAGCAATCAAATTTTATTATTCTCATATTGACAATATTCATTTTCAAATGTAGCCAAGTGGTCACATATTGTTGAAATCGGCAAATGGAAAACTCGTATTATCATCGTATCGGAATAAGGGATATTTTGTGAAAAAATATTCGAAATTTGATGACACGACTGATAATTCGCTAAGAAAAAGATATCGTGACTCAAGGACTCCTGATAAGAGGACCCGAGTCGAAATTTAGCGTGTCTATAGCATATCCATAGCATATTCAGGTTCTCTATTACGTGTCGACAGAATGCCAAGGTTCTCTTCAGCGTGTCAATAGGATATCCAGGTTCTCTTTAGCGCACCAATAGCACATCAAAGGCTTTACTTTCAATTTTACTTTGAAATACCGTTTCAATAGTTCATCAAAATTATCAATATTTTGAAAACACCATGGGGTTTCATCGAGTCATCAAGGTTTTCAAACTTTTAAAATAATTATACTTAACTATCATAACAAATAAAAATTATAACGATGTAAGTAATGAATCACCAAATGTATTACAATCGTTAGAGATATGAATGCATGATATTTTATTGTTTTTCTTTATTGCCCCTCCATCTATGCCGTGCATCCGATCAAATCCAGTCCCATTAATGAAATCTGGCATAATTTTTGATTTTTGATGAAATATACAATTGTTTCAAAAATATTACATTATTAAACGAAATTAAATTCATTATATGAATAAGTAAAAAAAAAGTTTGAATGAGGATGTGATGTGAAAAGAATTTTTTTTTCCTTTTTTTTTCTGTTCTCGTGCAATCTTGTCATTATTGAGTAATGAATCATTGGTGAAATTTAATAAATGATGAATTTAAAATATCAAAAACTGAATTATTATTATTACTGTTGTTGTTATAGACACAAAAATAATTGGCATTTGTTCATATGGGCGTGTATGTGTTTAAGTGTGGATACATTTGTATAATCATGTCTTTTATAATATAATATTTTCAATTTTCGTATGTACACAAATGGCGTATTGGGTACCGTGTCAGTCTCTTTATATGTCTTCTAAGGATCCCTGGTTTGAGTCTCACCATCTAACTTTTCTATTTTTTCAGATTTATGTTCAATTTTGAATTTTCTATTACCTTTCAGATTTCCAACATAATATATATAATATAAGTGCACTACTGATTCAAATCATTCAATGTAAACCAACAGTAATCATATAAGTTGCAATACATATACAACTCGTGCTTGATTGGTGGATGTGTTCTTCTTGATTTCCTTGCACAATCACTTTGTGAAGTTATGTCATTTTTAACAGAGTAGGTGGGGGCGTGCGAAAAGACGAAAAATTTTCACTCGGGATACTCTTGAAATGCTATGGAAACCTAATTTTCAAGAAAAGCGTCTCAATAGCATATCAATAGCGTTTCGAACGTCGAAAAAAGCCAGTAAGTAGACGCTCGAAACGCTACTGAAACGCTAAATATCATTGAGCCGACTATTCTTAAGGTTATTGTGGCGTATTCAGGAATGTCATAGAATATTGATGCATTTTTGATGTGCTAAATTTCGACTCGGGGAGAGCTTCAGCAATTGCAATAATTCACGTACGTATCACCTTGTATTAACATTATTATTTGTTAACAAAAAATTTTAAACAGAAATATGTTTTATTGTACTTTATTATTATTATCATTCTGAATTTTTTTTTGCTAGGATCAAAAAAGACAGATTTGAGGAATTGACAGGAATCAATTTTTTCAAACATCTTTTACCTATTGAAATACAAAGTTCGAATACAGTAATCACGTTGAAAAAAATTGTATTTAAAAGTGATGTGCTATTCAAAAGCAGCATTATAATGATTCCTGAAGATGATGACTCGTTATTTCATGAAATTTATAAAATAATAATTTATGAAAAAGAAAATATTTGTATGATTGTGAAAAAAATGAATGATGTGTATCTCAACGAACATATACAATCGTATGAAATTATTACGGATAATTATACGTAAGAAATTCTATTTTTGTGTGATATGAATGAATTTGTATTAACACATATCGTAAGAATAAGTACAGGTGAAAAATTTATAGTAAGAAGATGGCATTGAACCTTAATGAATGAATATAAATTATTTTTATGTCGATATGTTTATTTTTGTACATATTTTTCTCAATCAATCTACTTTTCAATCACCACTTATTTTAATAAAAGTATGAAAATTTTATTCAATGGCTTTTTAACCTCGAATAATCAATTTTTTAATTTATCAATGATTTACTTTGATTGATATATCCATTCTTTTATTCGAGAAAAATAATTACGTAATCATAATAGAAATTTTCATCACATGGTCCTTGTATATTTTACCGTGCACGGTAGGTACATTTATCTTAATTTGCATATATTTTATAAAATATGAAATAATTTTTCCCATTGCTTATGAGTAAAATTTAAAAAAATTATGGTGTAATTTTGATCTACGGTCGATAAAATATGCTCACAAAAAGTGTTTATTCTATTCTACACTAGGGGTAATTTTTACCCTGTAGTTCGTGTAATAATTACTTTAATAATTTTTACCCAGCTGATGGGGGATATTTGTTCCTGCCAAGCAGTAATAATAATCCGAATACAATAACATCCCCGACCTACTCGATTGCAGGGTAATTTTTCCCCTGTATTCGAGAGTAATATTTAACAGATATTTCTCTCCGTGTACTCGTTACCCTGATTCAGCGAATTGATTCCGCTGCATAGTTTCAACGATAAAAAAAAACAAGTTTCTGGTCTAATTTTCAAAACTGATTGTCTCTTTAACAGTCAAATTTAGACCAATAAGTAAAGATATATAAATTGTATATAATTTTTTTTTTCTTTCATTTATGGTCAGGAGACCTCTACTTTATAAACAATATTTAGCGCGATAGTTTGAAAAAACCTGAGATGAAAAATTTTGAGTATTTTTATGACTTAGTGTTGCAAATAGTCCTATTCAACGTCACGAGCAAGACTATTCCAAGACTTTGCTCCAGTCATTAAAGGTTCATAAACCGAGAACTTTTAGTGGCTACAAATTTTGCAAAGTCTTTGAAGGAAAGACGATGATAGATCTTCCAATAAACTATAAACCAAGGACTATCTAGCACTATAGTCTTTCATCGTCGTTAGACCAGAAACGTTTGAAAAATAATCTATATTTTATCATATATACGTCGCTATGTGTTATTTTTTCAAGATTAATAAACATATCAACTAACACATACATTTTCACGTATCAAATCGTGAAAATAATGTAAATTAGCAATATTTGAAAAGATTGTATTCATATACAACCTAATTACAAGCATAGAGACATAAACACAATGAACTTCATATCCGTAATATTGTTAATTTAATATACATTTTGCTGTAATTTAAGAAGATTAATTTTCACGTTCAAATATTAAAGTCATGTACGTATTCTATCGGATATCTGTAAAAAATAATCAAAATTCAACATTAAACACGATCAGAAAAAATTTTTAGTCTGCGGCGCGACTCGAACCTGGAACTTTAGATCCACTGATGACGAGACGTGAACACTACCAATTAAGATATCAACGTATACGAGCAAGAATATTTTATTTTTCTAAATTATTAATAATCGTGAAGAAATTATTTATAAGAATTATTTTTATTAATTTTATGTTTAATATTTTTATTCATATCGCTTCTCCGCTATTTATAAAAAAAAAATTTTTTCATTTTGCTGTTGTGATACAAAGTAATGTTTTTCCAAAATTTAATATTAGAGACATTAATTTCACGCGTATGTATGAATTTACAACTACGGTTATTATGAATATAGTGAATGTTGATTATCTTATATGCACACGTTTTTACGTTGATATAAATTCGTCGTCATCACCAAACATAGAATGTATTGTAGAACCAATTAATTTAACAAAAAACAGAATACACTTCATCAAAATTTACTGTCAATTATAATTACTATCATAAATATGAATTTATTATAGGTATAATAATAATCATAATAAGTATAGTGGTAGGAATTTTAATTATATAAAATTATAAATATCATAAAAATTATGAATGAATGAATGAATAAAAACAAAAAAATTATATTGTTGAATAATAAAAAAATACTAAATATGCAAATTATCATTTAATAATTATTATTCTCTCCATTTTCCGCGACGATTTAGAGAAATTATCATTCATATGTGAATTTATTATATTTATTATATTATTCATACCAAAACAATCTAATCGACTCAGGATCTGAGATGAAATTTTCGGGTGTATATGCGTGTTTATGAGTCTCTCTCATCGTGTTTGAAGAAGTCTTCGAACCAAACACTCGTGCTTTATCGGCCATAAAAGGTCATAGAATGATAAAAATAATAATTTTTAGATAGGGGACATAGAAAAATTTCAATAAGATTTTGTAAAATAGAAAAATTTGACAAAATAACAACTTGAAAAATAATAAATTTGTTTATAAGCAAATGAAAAAGTTTTGAATAATTTTTCTACAATCAATTATTGAGTCGATTAGATTTTATTGATATGAATAATATAATAAATATAATGAATATAATGAATCCATATCTGAATGATAATTTTTCTCAATCACCAAGGAGAATGAAAAAAGCAATCATTAGTAAATATTAATATAAAAACATACGCATATAAGATCATTACCATTAACTGTATTTATATCGTTTGGGGCTGTCCATTCGAACAAAAAAAAAAATTCATAAATTTTGAAAAAACATTACATTTTTGACAACAACAAAGTGAACTATATATTTTTTTTGTTACGAGAAGAGGAATATAAATAAATATATTAATTATAAAAAGTAACTGAAATTATTCCTTTTCCATTCTAAATAATTTGTGAAATTTAAATATTTTTTAATGATACACGTTGGTAGCTCCATTGGTAGCGATCACATCTCATTATCAGTGGATTCAAAGTTCCAGATTCGAGTCCCGCCACAGACCAAACATTTCTTCTGATCGTGTTTAATGTTGAATTTTGATTATTATTCTCAAATACCCGATGAAATACGTACAAAACTTCAATATTTTAATATGAAAATCAATCTAAATAAATTACAGCACAACCCGAGATGAAATTTTCGAGCTTTTAAAAATCTTTATAAGCTTTTCTGAGTTGTTGAAAGTCATTATTGTCATACGGATTGTCTCTGTCAGTATTTATTGCTCTTTCTGAAATCATTATTGCTGTACGCATTGCTTTTATAAGTATTTACTGCTTTTTCGGAAGTATTTTTTGCCGTACTGATTGTCCCTGTTAGTATTCATTGTTTTTTCTAAAGTCATTATTGCTTTACGGATTAATCTTATAAGTATTTATTGCTTTTTCGGAAGGATTATACATCCGACCGGGTGTTATGAAAGATCATGAAAAACAATAATAATAGTCGTTCAAGGACTTTGAAAGATTTCAGTGAGATATCGAAATATAGATCAAACTGATGAGATAGAAATTTCTTGGTTTACTCAGAAAATAATTCATTTATTTATAAATAAATGAAAACGTATTGAACAATTTGTTTTTGTTTAAATGACATTGTTATGAATAGAATGATAATAAGTGGGTTTATTATTATATAATTATTCAACAATATAATTGTGTTGTTTTCATTCGTTCACTTATTCATTTATTTTAATTCACAATTCTAATTATTACCAATATACTGATTATAATTATATCTACAATATGGTTATATTTTTTATAGTAATTATTGTTCTGTAATATATTTTGTGTTTGATGATGTCAATAATTTCATGTTAATATAAAAAAATACACAAATAAAATCATTAACATTAATCATATTGAAATTGTTTGAAATTGTACATTCATATATACAGTATCTCTATATCGCATTCCGGATTTTATTAAACGATTGAAAATATGAATATTTGTCAAGCAAAAAAAGGCGCCAATATTTAATGTATTTAGTGCGTTTGAAAATATCGGTTGAATTTGTGTTTTTTCATTGAGAATACCAATGGCATAAAAAAAAATTATTATCGTTTTTTCCGATTTTTTATGACACTCGGTCGGATGTATGATCCTTCTGAAAGAGCCATAAATACGAATAAGAGCGATTCGTACAACAATAAGTACTGTAGGAAAAGCAATAAATACGAATAAGAGCGAATCGTACAACATCAAGGTTTAGAAAAGTAGAAAAGAAAACAAAAAAAAATAGAAAAAGCAATAAATACTAACAAGGACGATCAGTACGGCATGAAGGACAAATAACAACTCAGAAGGACTAATGAATGAATTTTGGGTTTGTGCCCGGAATATAAATTGAATAATCAAAACGCGTGTCAAACAACTTTCTATTCAATTTTCCTTGTTATTTTTTGATTTTTTTATCTATCTGCGTTGAGAAGAATACATATAATTTGCAGCTCATTATATCTTAACCTATATCTTATCAATTAATTATATATATATTCATCTATAAGTATATATACATTTGCATGTATATCTTTCCGAGTAACAATAATAAATATAATAGCTTTATAAGCGCGTAACGAATTGAACTATTTATCTCTAAAAAAATACGATGAACCGGAGAGTAGTAGTCACATTATTATTATTCATCGAACAACTCAATCACACGAGCATATATTTGATACATTATGATTATGATAATGATGATGATTTATTTATTTTTGTATTTTATTGTATGACATACTCATGTAAATGATTTTTCATTTTATTGTGGCGATATATTATTCTTGTACCTAATAAATGTAGTTGCAAAGATAAACAGTGTGCAATATGTATAAAATAGAATCGCTTGATCTTGCGATTAACTAATTGCGATCAATTCAATACAATCAAGTGACTCATCTTCATTAATGATCAATATCAGGCTTACATACGCATGCGTATAAATATATATAATTGTACATATACACACGCAAAGTGAGTCATTCAATCTTGTTATATTTTCGATATATTCATGATCATAATATCCATCTGCAAAAATATATTCTCGAAGATTACATATATATGTATACATATACAATTTATATATTGTATTGATTGATAAAATTTGCAAATGAAAATTCATCAAAAGTATATCTCAATTGTACGATACATGCGTAAAAGTAATGAAAAAAACATAATAATAAATAACACTGACGAAATTATCAATTTTTTTTGTTTGGGGGAGTAGGAGAAGACATATGATGTGGTTCGAGATATTTTTCTGTCGGCACATCTTTATCCACGAAGGAATGAAGAAGTGAAACAGAAAACAAAAAAGAAGAACGAAAAGGAAAAAAGAAATTTGTTGTTTTTTTTTTAACACATGTAATGAGTATGCGGATCCTTCGACGATAAACTTATAATAAGACATCAATCACGCACTCTGGAATTGGATGCGAGCAAAAAGTTTGAAAAAAAAAAAAAAAATGAAACAGAATGATTCGAGAGTGCATATCGGGAGAGAAAGTGTTATCGTTGTTTTTTATTTCTTTTCGCCAATCTTGTTTCTCTATTCTTGCTTTTAAAAAACGATTGGCATTCTGGTCCGCATGGTCGCGTGTCAGAAGTGCATTCAATGATCTTCGGGAAACATCCTCCAAAACATCCAATTTGCGGGGCAGTCACAACCAAAGTGACGCGAGTGAACTCTTGCGGTGATCGTAAACCGTCACGTTGGAATCAAGTGTATAGTACCAATGTATTTATGCTATTTCGTATCAAATTACTTAATATTATAAAAATATCCATCCATGAAATGGATATAAAATTATTTTCAAGCGACTTTTTTGTTATCGCATTCATAAATCAAATAAAAATTTTGATAAAGCGGAGAGAGAAAAAGGAATAGAATGGAGTGAAAGGAAAATAGGTAGATAGATAGATGGAAGAGGGATAGAGAGAGATAGAAAGAAAAAAAATTACCATGTAATAATCAATTTGATGCTCGTATATATATTACATTACAATGCTTAGAGTACTATTGAAGTTTTAACGTCTTATTGATTCATTAAAAATTATTTTGAAAAAACCATTTAACATGATATTTTCAAATATGAATCCGCAAACTTTTTAATTCTCAATATAATATTAACACCCATGTTATTATGAATCTGTTTTGAAATAATCAACTTGAAAAAAAAGGTTTATTATGATGAAAAAAAAAACTTTACATAGTTCGATTTGAGAGTAATTGTAATCATTTCAATGAATAATCGTTGTAATTATATTATGATAGAAATGCTCATTTTCTATTAGAATCTTTGTAGTCAAGTGAAAAAGGACGAGATTGAATGAGAGAAGACAATAGCTGCTAGACCGGATCCAGACACAGACTCTGAATGAAAATGGTGAGACTAATATTCATATATATATACATATGAATTTTATTATATTATACCATCGCATATAATACCTCCATAGCAAGACGTGGACATGGAACTGCTGAGTAACCGCGGAGATATTTTATGTTGTTAAAATGACGGGACATGTCTGCTACGCCCTTTATATTATATCCTTCTCGGTTTGGTATATATATCCAACGTCTCGTAATGATAAGAGTCGTATTTCATACATGCTAGACCAAACTTTAGACATACGCATAGGATAAATTACATCGTATTTTTTTCAATCATTTTGTTTGCGGATGAATTTAATTGAAAACAACTAGGAATTAAGAAGATGATAAAAAAAAGAAATATATTTAAACTCACCTCATTGGTGACATCCGCTTGAATATCCGAGTGTTTATTGTCACTATTCAGATATTCGTTATCAACATCAACATCATCATCATCATCATTATCGTTATCCTCATCACCATCACCATCACCATCACCATCACCATCACCATCACCACCATCACCATCACCATCATCATCACCATCACCACCATCACCATCATCATCACCATCATCATCACCATCATCATCACCATCAGCATCATCATCACCATCATCATCATCATCATCATCATCATCATCATCATCATCATCATCATCATCATCATCATCATCATCATCATCATCATCATCATCATCATCATTATCATCATCATCATCATCATCATCATCATCATCATTATTATTATTATTATTATTATTATTATTATTATTATTATTATTATTATTATTATTATTATTATTATTATTTCTATGTGGAAGTCTAATTTTTTTTGTTGTGTGAACTGAAGTTCTTATATTATTTAATAAACTTTTGTCAATTCGACGATTGTCAATAATTTTTATTCCATTGGATAATTTTTGTTTAACATTTGTAGGAATCTTACATTTGGTATTGACTATGGTAGGCTGTTTTGCAAAAACCATTATTGATTTTTGTAATTTTTTTGGCTCATACTTAAAATTACCATAGGCGTCACGTTTTAGATATTTTTCTATTTCAACATTTCTGTAATCACGTTTTATACTTGGTGGTTTTAATGCCCTTGGGTCATTAGAGGTTAAACTCTTGATGATATCATCAAAGGTCTTGTAGGGCGGTTCCGTTTTATGGAAAAAATCATTGTTGAAATCATCATTTTCATTATCATTATCATCACCATTATGAACAACAACATCACTGTCATCACCATCGCCATTATCATCATCATCATCATCATTATCACCATCATCATCATCACCACCATCATTATCTTCGTCATCATTTACATGTACGCTACTTCTAAAATCCGCCTTTTTCAAAAGATTTCCTCTTTCATCATTAACATCACTAATCACCGTATGATTTAATTTTCTCAATTTATATTTCGACCAATTGTCCGAAATATTTTTATCATTATTTCTTTCAAATTGCCTATTATTATAATTGAATATAATTCTTCTACATGCATCATCAACACGATGATTCACAAACTTTCTTCTTGTATCTTGATCACTTTTTCGCGATTTACCATCTCTTTTTAGTTCAATCCGTCGACGATACGGTGAATTATAGAAATAATCAAATCGTCGATATAACGGATAACTTTTTCTGTGTAATGACTTGTCATGATTCTCATCTTGTAGATGATGCCACCGTGATTTCTTATATTCATCATACTCTTCAATATCATCATTGCTTGTGTTATAAATTTCACGTTTAATGTCCAAGGAATCATGATCTATTGACGAATAAATCTGCGAGGGTATTCTGTGATCTCTTGTTATGAATCTAAAATTTCTTCGACGTCGCTTTTGTTGCACTACATTGCCAATATTCTGCCATAAATTTATTTCATGACGTAGTGGGTTAATATGATATCTTATGTCGCGATATCGTATTTCATATTTTGACGGATAATTTTTTGTCAAACGATAGTAATTCTCATCACCATCATTTTCCTTTTTCGCCAATGCATCCGCTTCCACGTCCGCCGTTTCTTCATCCTCTTTCTCCTCTTGACCCTCATCGTCATCATCATCTTCATCGCTATCACTATCATTTACATCAATATTATCCTTCTTTTCATCATGATCTTCACCATGATCAATCTCAAATGTATCATCCACATATTCATCATCATTGTTTTGACTTCGAGTAGATTGTTTCGTGACAATTTTATATGACTCGTGGTTTCTCTTTGCGGTTAAAGACAACACTTCATGATGATGCCTATGCCGATGTCTCATCATACCAGTATTTTCATCATGATATCTTGCGTTTACTGTTAATATCACCAACGAACCGACGATTGTCAGCAACGCTATTAACGCCAATGTCCCCACACTATTCATTTCGTTTTGAATTAAATCATTAATTACTGTCGCCCAAATTGAGCTTCACTGCGTTCGGGTTACATTATCCCGAGCTTTTTTTTCACCGTCATTGACGTTTTTATCTTATTTTATTTTATTTTTAATTCAATTTTTATTTATATGTGACTATAATTACTCATAAGTATAATATATATTGCGGCACATTGAATATTTGACACTCATATAATTTAGTGAACAGCATTCAATTGGGATGAAGGCTCAAAATTGATTTATACATTCAATGTTCATTAGTGAAAAATTGTCGTGAATTTTTTAATGTTTAATATCACACGATCACATATCCAATAATCAATTTTAAAAAAATTATTACAATAAATACATTTAATAATGATGAATTGAGAAGGAAAATTAAATAATTTATAAATTTAAATTTTTAAATTGAAATATACGGACGTTTAGTTATACTCGTAAATTATATTAATGATTTATTCGTTGTTTATTAATTTTTATATTTTATCCAATTTGCTGATTGATATAATTGGCGGTCATTAAAGTCCGATGAGAACGCGTGTTCCGGCACAATTTTTCTTCAACGGACAGCGTAATATCAAAATCCAATCGTATCGCGGACCGAATGTCGCGGGCGACTGAGTCTGCGTCGACTTGGAGCATTGAAGAACGCAAAACGCAGGGCGCATGCGTTCATCCAACCATCATCCCCGCTACAACCGTACATAATATAATATAAAACACTAACATTGCCGTGTTCTTAACTTGAGTGGTGTTAAAAACACTTTTTCCCAGTGCATCTTTTTTTTTTTTACTCTTTCCGCAAAACAAAAAAATTTCCGTATTCCGTCACTATTATTATCATTGGCTTTCTCAAAATTATATCGATTATGTCATTTTATTAATTCTCAAACTGATGTCGCAATTAATTATCAAATTTATTTCAAACGTTAGAAGAAAAAGGTTGATAATAAAATATATTAAGTGAGTATTTTCCGGATAAGAAGAAGTGAAAATGAAATAAAATTTTTTTGTTCCATCAAACATGACAAATTGTTTTCATTAATGATTCTTCTATATTTATTATCATCATATATATGTTTTTACACGTCATGTCATTCTCTTGTTTGTTGATTCAATGTCGATTCTTGTCATTAAAGAAATTTCATTACGCAAACGTCTGCTGTATTTAAACACAAGTTTGTCTCTTGTCATAAAAATCTTTCCAAAAGATACGATCAGTCTTTCAGGTTAATGTTGCGGTGTATATTCGCAAACTGGTTTGCGGACAGTCGTGTCGCGCGCTTTTTATCATCTTCGTGTTGTGCCCCTCCAGCATGAGAGAGCTCTCGCGAGTTCGCGCGCGCTCAGTAAATAAACAAGTGTTTCGTGTGATGTCTCTTTCGATTTTTCCGTATTCGTGATTTTCACAATCACCATCACCACCACCACTGTTATCGTCATGTAAATCAGCAACTAAACGTTAAAGCACTGTGGCCAACCGTACATTACTACGACACGTATATTTTTTTTTTTTTGTTGTGTACATTTTTTTGTTTTTAGTCAAGTGTTTATATCTTTTTCAATGATCAGATTATCATATTTATACTTATTCATAGATTACAGTTCCAAAATATTGAAGCAATATTGACGATCCCTTTAATTTTTTATATTTTTTCTACATATTATTTTTATCATGATAAAATAAATTATATACCTCATTTGTAAATAGTTACATTGTATAATATCCTGAAAATGAAGAATGTAATAGTGCCAATGTACTTATTATAACAATATTAAAACAATTTTCTAGTGCAAAAAATTAATAATAGTCATTCTTGGAATCTCATCAGGCGCGCCTCTGGCGGCCCAAAATGGCAAAGGTTATTTGTTTGAATGTAATGCCACGCACTGGAATATATTTTTTTCGTTATTATTTATATTTATGTGTGTATTGGGAATGGGGTTATCATTAGAGATTATTGTGTATATTCGAGAAAGGAAAAATTGTATGAATAATTCTGTTTTTTTTTACTTTTATCATTTTTTTATTTCATTTTTTTTTATAAATTTTTTTCATACATATGCTCAATCGTTAATAAATATTGACGCAAAATTTTTGCAAAATTGTTACACATTCATATTATGATTTCGGTATACCGAATTTCAGTACGTTTTCATGCATTTACGCTGGCAAATGCACAAATTTTTCTTTCGTATTGTGCAATCATACATTATGCTGACAAGCCATAAAATTTATGATGTGATGACCACATATTTACAGCAAACGGAACCATTCATAATTTCTTAGAAGCGTCCCCATTTTAATTTTTACTTAACACTATTGTAGTATCAGTGTTGTCACTTTTACTTGAATCCTTACGTCGCATTTTATATAGAAATCATTCTGATATTCAAGTCTAAACACTCATGTAAAAATGTAAGATACCTACTTGAACCGAAGAGAACTAATGAAAACAAAATTGAAAACAAAATAAACATATTGGTGCTCTATCAAAAGTTTGAATGAAATTAATCTCAAAGGATAAATGGTTAATGTTAATTTAAACATTTCAAAAAAAGATATTTCACTGTCAATGAAAAAAGAAAAAAAGAAAAAAAAATTTATGCCATGGGAATACCATGAGAAATTGTGAAATTTCAAAATAGCGAAATGAGTCGTAAGAATTATTCTAGACAGACGGGGATTATTTCGAAACATCCTTCTTATGCATAATATTAACCATGGAGATTGATTTAAACTTATTTTGAAGCACGAACTGACCTGTGTTATTACTAATCTGCGGGATTATAAGTTAGTCATATACGAACGTTTGTCAATGTAATATCTGAGGGAAATCTTCAATAGGGGTCAATTTTATGAATTATTGGTTTGTTTCTTGGTTTTTTAATGATAAATCCAATTCTAGAATTGAATTTTTTCACTTTGAAAAATTCACGAAACACATTTAAAGCACAGAACACATGTTGCATATAAATATTAAATTGTTATCATTATAACTATTTGAAATTTTAAAGAATAATAATGAATTTTAAGTAAATTACATTCGAAAACGGGAAAACGGTATTTGCCTGTGAATATTCGTAAGAGTTCAAATGCCCATGGTATTTTAGTTTACTATGCAAGTCTCAAAGTATTTTTTAAGATCAAATTTAATCTGCACGTTGACTTTCACGTTCATTTGTAGAATGTTGACTAAGGTTGATATTGATATAATCATCGTATAATTCTTTTCTTTTCTTCTTCGCTTATACTTATGAATTAAATATATAATTACAGAAAAATATAATTAAACAAAAATAATGAGTAAATGACATAATTGTGAAAAAAAAAAAAAAAAAAAAAAGGGAGATTCTATAACATTTTCTCCCTCAGATAGATATTTGAAAGTCAAATTATTTTTGCCTTCTCTTTTGGAAACCGTAATAATTGAAAGTCTATTTAAAATTAGGAAAATGAAAATAAAATAGTGCTAGCGGTGATTATTGCAATAACCATAAAAATGCCATTCAAATTATTCGCAGACGACGAAATGTTAAGCTCTTTCCATAGTTTATTTGGTATATCTACGTAAACTTTATCCACACCGATATTTTTGATGAGTTTTGACAATTGTTTTGCATCAACATAGTCATTTTCATCGGACCAAATAGTCAATGTCGGCTTATTCTTTTTTGTTTTTTCCATTAATTTCGTCCAAAGAGTAATGCTGTTTACAGCCATACTAGCTCTCACTGGATAAGTTACCGTTTGAGTTACATTATTTCTAGACAATATATCGATCATTTCCTCAATTTGCTGCTGAGTGTAACTTCCAGATGTAATATTATCGGAATGTTGAACGTATCTAAAAGATGAATAGAAATATCTCTAATCTTCCAATCCAGCAATATTAATCTTAAGAAATTTATTTATTTAATGGAAGAACTATACTTTGTGGTCCAACCAATTGACAAAGTACTTTCATGAAAAGCATTTGCAGATTCATTCAAAAATTGGTTTGCATCAACTGGTTTCACTTGGGCATTAACTGGACCAGGAAGAATATCAGCATTAATCCACACAGGAAATGTCATCTACGAAGACAAAAAAAAAAAAAAGGAAAAGGAAAAGACAGGATAAATAAAAATATTCAAGGTGATATTTTGCTGATTAACCCTTTGACGACTACGGGGACACAGTTGTCCCAAACCAAAAATTTAAAAGAAGTGAATAACGAAGAAACGGGTGGGTGTTATTTTACTTTAATTAATTAATTGAAAAGATACGTTTAGGAATTAATTAAAGTAAAATAACACTCACCCGTTTCTTCGTTATTCACTTCTTTTAAATTTTTGGTTTGGGACAACTGTGTCCTCGTAATCGTCAAAGGGTTAAAAATACTTCCACTTACATTTTCACGAAATTGCTTCAAAATTGGTAGGCTTGCTTTGAAAGCTTCAATAGTTTTGCAATCTAATTTGATTCCGCGTTTACCATCATTTAAAACCCTCTCTAAGAAATCCTTGAGTGATAAATCACTTGTATTTGATGAATGCGCCATAATTGGTATTGACTCATTTGTCCCATTTATAAGTTTACCAATAACAACATCAGCCTCAAGCATCATTATTTCATCTAGAAGAAAGAATATCAATCCCAAAAAGAAACAGAAAAATTATTTATAGTGGTTTTTAAAACGAATATATTGTTAATTTCATAAATTATACCATTCATGAGAACTTCATTTAATTTGGTTTTGTTATTTACTGCGTGTGCCCATGTCACTTTTGTCAAATTACCCGCAATTTTTTCTTTAAAAAAAATTTCTGGACCCGGTGAAATGGTGGTGGCCATTATTGCCGCTGAAAAATTAAAATATACATGTAATTGTAATATATTATTTGAAAAATGTATTGTAACATTGTAACAAACAAAAAAATGTACAGAACATTCAATATTGTGAGCATATGAGCTTTGAATTATATCTAGATAAATAATGATTCAAACGAGTTGATTTTTACTACAGAATAATTTTAACTCAATCACCACTTTTAATGATAAATTATATACCCAGTCTATCACGTTTACCACATTTTTCATGAAAGTATTATCATCAAAATGTTATCACTTTCAATCAATGATTTTAATTACGATGACTCATTGCTAAACTTAACCTTGCTATATTTATATACCAATATAATTTATCACATTATTTTAAATATATATCAATTCTCAATTAGAATTGAAGTTTCTCCATATTAAAGATCAATAACTGTACACATATATTCAATTTTCATTTGAATGATTGAAGTCAAACATGTAGTCGAAAATAAAAATCCTATCAACAGTAAAGTTGTTTTAATATAGCTCTCTCTCTCTCTCTCTCTCTTTGAATTTATTTCTTACTCTTTTCTTTTTGTCATTTTGTTCTAAACTTATACAGAGACACATTTGAATAAGAATTTATCACAATTCACCGCTGACCTTGAATAACTTATAAAGTACAAAGACTCTAATTAACTGAAAGCGAGTACTTTGTTTCAACTCATTCTCGACAATACTCTACAGATAATATGATTATAATGTAATGAAGCAGAAAGAAAAGTATAGGTGAAATGAAACTGTAGCGTATTTCACATTGGGAATGTTGCTTGCGACATACGTTTGCGATATAATACTCACACAAACATATATACACACACATTACGTATCGCTATATCAATGCCTTTGCAAATCATAAACTGTCTGAGGCTTAGGAGGATATTTGTGAGCAGTATTGAGAGGGGAGATTGTATAACCAGAATTAAATTTAACGTATTTTTATTTCACTCTAAAATAATATATACGTTGTAACATTGATATATAATATAATAAACTAAAATGATAAATTGATGATAAAAAAAAATTCTTTTGGGATTGTTTATTTACATAAATTTTTTTTTTCTTTAAAGATAAGATGTAAAAGAAAACAAATATCAACGCACTAGATTTATAGTTTATTGGATTAATTCATAGTTTAATTGATTAATTAAATAAAACTGAGGGAAATTTTTTTTTTCGCATATTGAATGTGTGTGTGTGTGTGAATCATATTAGAGAAGCCACGCGACGTTTTATCATCATCGTTCCTTGTACTTATCTCCTTACCAATAATTAATTTCAAACAGGAACTTCGCCATTTTGCCACACCTTTTTCACTAATGAATAATTTACACGTTTCCTCGCATATACACACGCATATTTATGTGTACGCGTGGCATTCGCTTTATGATCAAATATATACTTGGAGTTTGTATCGTAGATAAGATTATATGGACCATTTATGTATATGTATATATATATATATTATTCATACCCTTATGCCGATTTTCATCTATACAATCTGCTTTTTTTTCACTGCGAGTGCTATACGTTTACAGCGAATGACGATGTGTAGTTATGTACATTGAATGTTTACACAGTTTTAAAATACGTATCCCAGATGTGTCTGTATTTGAGATAAGTTGAATAACATTATAAAAAGCGCATACAGTAGACATCAATATTTTTACCGTATTCACATAATTTCAGACACAAAATATCAATGTGAAAAATATATTTCACAAAATATTCAATAGTGGTAGCGTACAAAGAAAACAAATTATTTCTACATTCAGCTTTTCATATTTAAATTATTTCACTGGCAAAAATATTATTGTCTACTGTTATTATTATTTTAACAAAAATATAAAAAAAAAAAATTTTCTAATTTTTGCGTTATTTATGTAATGAGAAATGAAATTTCAAATAAAATAACGATAATTAAAAATGACTCATTATTTGTTTATTAAAATACACGGGTAAACGTACGTGAGTAAAAATATAAATTCCAATAAATGTATATAAGTATATGTATGCTATTGAGTAAGAAATAATAATAATTAAAGTAACAATTCAGAGAAAAAAAAATTTGGAACTTTTCATTACTATTATTGAATATAATAATATATTAATTATATCATAAATTTATTAAATTTCAATAATAAAAAAAAAAGACGAAGGATAATGAAAAGTTGCCATTTGAAAAATAAATAATCAATTTAACAATAAGATAAATTTAAAAATAATGTTCATACGTACTAGCAAATACGCAAACGGAGAAAATAATTATAATCAGGTTATTGAATGCCATGGCTGGTAAAGTGTATGCACGTGAACATATATACATGTATGTATATATGATCTACCTATGTGTGATTAGTAAGTGTTTGTCAGCATAGAATGTCACGATACAACTGCGAAGTGTTGAGAGTGGTTCAAGCTATACTGACTGCGGCTCTACGAACTGACCGGCAAAATCTCATCCATTTCACCGCCCTCACCTCTCTCCAACACATTATATTTTATGTTACACCCGGATGAATCACCTATACATGCTTATGTACTTCTATATATATATACAACGATACCTTTGAAGAATGGTTTGCATTATAATTGTTATCGTTAACTTGTCCGCTCATAGTATAATCTAAGCTATAAAAAAAATTATCAAATTAATATTGTAATTAAGAATACTATCTACATACGTTGCTATAAAAAGAAAAAAAAATAGTGAAAACGTAATAATATTCCATAAAAAGTTTGTATGATATAACGAACTTATTAAAATATATTATTTATTATTAATTTTTTCATATGGTAGATCGTTCATCTCCAGTTAAAGCGATGATTGTTTAAATTTATGAAAACGTGTACAATCTATGCACGTCGAAGATTTCAAACAACGTATTTATCCGATGACCATGATAATCAACGTGACGCGATTTCAATATTGGTGTATATGTATTAATGACAATTTTGGCTGATTATTTACATGAATTTTATTTTACATCGACTGATAAATCATTTAATGATCAAAATTTAATTTGAGAATAATAGTATATTTACAATCTCATAAAATATAATATAATTTTAAAAACATGACTTTACTATCAAGTGTGTAAATATTATTCATATAATATCGTTTCTCGTTTTTTTATTTTTCATCCTTGATGGCACCTACATCGAGTAATAAATTTTATTTTACTTTTGTGTTCATAATAACATAATTTAAAATATGCTTGATTATACATATTACAAGAATAATAGTAATAAAGAGAAAAAAAACAGTAGAGTAAAGCCGGCATATATGGAATACCAATCACTTATAGAGTAATAACGTAGAAACTAATGTGTTTGGAGCTGCAATATTTGGTCAAAAACAATTTCTAAGTATATCCAAACAGTATCAGATACTAAATTGAATTTAAAATTGCATTCGGTAATTTCAGAAATATATGTTTTGCATATGAATTTTTGTTCGATAAAAAAAAATGGAGTGTAATATGGAATGGTCGCATGGGGTAATATGGGATAGAGCTAATAATACACGCAAAATGCTTCACAAAAATTTAATTTTTTTAGAACAAGTAAACAACGGTGAATATCTAGGAATTGCAAATATCGCAAACAAAAACATCTTTTTTTGCACTGGTGCACGCTTCGTGAGCCGTATATCACATATATTATATATATTTCATATTACCCGCGTTCCGAAATGAAAACAAACCCAATGCTGTATTTATTATTATGGACAATATCAATTCAAATTGTCAAGATTTCTACTACCTTATACCTAAACGAACTTACCGTGCTCTCAAACAAATTTATTTTCACAGAGGGTAGTCACAAAATAATTTTAACTGACACTATGCACAAACTTTAAACACATCGAAATCATCATCTCACATTTACCAGCGTTGATAGCGTTTAGCGCCAATTTTGTTTTACAACAGAACTCCACAGTTATAACGACTTTTCTAATAGCACCATTATTTAAGAGATAGGGCCACCTGATTAAAAAATAATTAAAGTTCCATATTACCCGACTACTCCATATATACCGATTTTACTCTATAAATTATAAATTTTTAGTTGAAAACTGTTATTTATATTAGACGATCATACCAGTAACGTTCGGTAATCGATGTCGATCCATTTACAGAATTAAGTCCACAATTAGGACTTCCTGCGTTTTTCCTCGTGATCTTGACAAATAACAAAAAAAAAAAAACAATAAAATTGAAAATTCGTTATAACTCTGATTATTATATATCTAATTAAGTAGAATTATTGGCGCAATTTTTTCCAATCATGAAAAGCAGTTAGTTAATTAAGGAAATAGTAAGAACGTAATAAAAATAATTTCAATAAATAAATTAGTCCATAAGTAAACAAAAAAAGTTGCAATAATTTATTTTATTATTGATGAATGAATGAATAATAATTAGTATAATTTAATATGTATAAATTCGTTTTTAAGCTTATACCTTTATCTGCAATGATCTATTTCGTTTAGTTTTGACGATTATTATTATCATTATTAAGAGTAATATTACTCCAATTATCGCAAGAGTAATGCTGCCATAAAGTATAGCACTTGGAAATATCAAAAATTGATAAAAACTCCATGGTAAATTTTCAGTCATGTCAGTTTTTGTATTAAACCACATAAGTGGGAAGTATGTTTTTTGAATAGGATTGCAATCTTTAATCATATGCAATGGCTGTAGCAAAATATTTACTTGGAATTTAGTAGAAATACTCAATGGAAAGCCTGTTTTTGGTTCTATTACAACAAATGAACTGTGATCATACTTATTGGGATTCATGCCCATTACATTCTCATATAATGTTGGATGGCTTTGATAAAAATGCGGTTGACTTATAAATATTGGTAAATCATTTGAATTATAATTCTCAAAGCAATCTTCACGTTCATCTTCATTTATTTCATCAATATTATTTTCAGTTGTTATATGTTTGACGTTAAGAGAAAGTTCAGTTGTTGTTATTTCACTATTTTTATATCTTTTACATTCGTTTTCATATCTGTTTTTTTCATTACTATCCAAAGTTTTTTCATCCATCTCGTATTGATAACCTAAAATTCCTTGATCAATCACTATGCCAGAATGTTCATATGTTATAGGTCTGAAATAAAATATTTAGAACTGACAAATCATAATAACTCATTCACTATATTTATTTATAAAATTAATCCTATGAGTTACCGGCGCAAGTCTTCCATCCATATTGTCATATTAGATTCACTGTTGTAACTTCGCGGCCAAAATTTATCGACACTTCCTTCATCAAAATTATATAGACTTGTGAAATTTGCTGTATCATGATGATTTCGATTTCTTAGCTTTCCTAAATTTGTCAAATTATCTTTTCCTGTTGTCATATTAAAATTTTCGGAAAATTCTGATCCATTATTCTAAAATAACATTGATATCAGTGATTTTTTTTTTAAATTTTGTGTACAATACTCTTATAAAATCATATTTTATCATATTACTTGGAGCCATCTAAATGGATTTAATGAAATATTTTGTATTAAATCACCATATTTTATTTTCATTGCAGTAGTGATATCGTTATTCTTATAATCGGAAAATAAAAAATCGCGAACTGATGTCACTTCGGAATTATTCGATAACGTTTTTAATATGAATGAAATCTCACTTAGAGTATCATTTGAACAGTATTGAGTTTTGTGCACAATTGCCTGAAACAAAAAAACAAAAATTTCCAATAAAATTTGTTGAACTATATTAAGATATTTTAAATTTACTAACCACAGCTGGTATATTCAATTGAACTATTATGTCACATAAATTTCCATCACTTTTTTCCGCATTGAAATACCAAAATTTTCGTTGATTAAAACTAATCGTATTATTATTAGAATGGAAAGTAATATTTACTCTTTCTACTTTTTCACTGTAAATAATAATATTGATTCCTATTATATCGTAAAATTTATACACAAAATTTTTTAATGATGAAGTAGTTTATCAGTAAATTTGATATTGTTCAAACACAATTGATGCTCACATAAAATTGTATGGTCCTATTTCCATAAATATTGGTTTTTTCCCCGGAATTTGTAATTCTTCTGGATTTGTCCAATTGAAAAGATAGAAGTCTACATTTTTTGGAGTATTACTGGCTTCTTTCCAAACATTGAAGATCCATGAGCTTGGCGAAAATATCAGTTGCTGAAACACGGATAGGAAATGAATCGATAGTAGAATTTTCGACGAATAAAAAAGCTCAGCTTTTCCTTTGAGGAAAATATAGATGAAAAGATGAAGAGAGACGAAATTATAAAAAGTAAATGAATAAAATAAGATACTCACCTCATCAAGAATAATATCGGAAATACCAAAAAAATGAGGCCAAGAATTACTAAATACAACACCAACAATAACAAAAACAATTCCAACTAATCCTAAAATGGTTGTGCAGATCTTCGTCGTATTCATCGTACTCATCAATGGAATTAACGTACGTCTTCCTTAATTTATAAAACTCGACTGCGGATCGTTCGTGCGTAACTTCGATTGACTATTTATTCAAAAATCACATATACAACAAAACTCATTGTTTCTAATATAATAGCTACGGGTAAACAAGTAACTTCGATCATTTCCAAAATCGAACATTACAATTCTTATTAGTGTCCTAAATTAATCCATGGTCAAATCAATAAAATAATCAATAAAAATTGTAAATACTAGATAGACCAAATAAATATAATTGGAAATTCGATATTTATGAATTGACACATTCAGTACAAGGATTTATTTTGTAGGCGATTGATATAATGTTATCCGAGAATATTCAATATAATATTAGAAATATATAATTGTGTAAATAATTATGTTATAAAATTGATGTGTTTACTTAAAAAAATATTACTATTCGATTATCATAAACCAAAATAATTTTTATGAATAAAAAAAAGTTTCGTTGCAATATTTCTTATTATAATTGCATTTATAATTAATTTTTATTCTCATATGACATTTGCATATAAAATACGTATTTATCCATTAACTATTATGAAATTCGTATTGTGTATGAAAATATTTATCAAAATAGACATCACATACATATGTGTTTATCGACACATTTATATGTACTTATCTAGATATATATAAATGGCTGTGTATGATTCAGCTTGAAATTAAAAATCATTTTGATTGTAGTTTTTTTTTCAGTCAATTCAATGTACATGTATGTATATACGCTCAGTACATTGTTGTACACAAACATAATATATATAGTCATTTCCAATGTAGATACATATTTCAATCATTAAATATTGATATGAACTGTTGAAAATAACTGAAACGAATACACTAGTATATGTAGGTAATATCTATCAATTCAATGATATGTTATACCGATATAATCTAATGACAGTATAAATGATATATTTTTATGAGATATCAATTTAATTCTTGTTACGTAGGAACTTGTGGATTGAAAAAAATTGTTTGCCGTGGGTTCGTGTGAAAAAATGTAATTTCTTTCCTATACGTTTAAATCAATTGATTAATTACGAGTTGGCAAGGGACGCATTATGCGAATTGTAATGTACTGCTGAAACAATTTAATATCTGTTGTTATCAAATAATTATTCATTATCTGATAACAAAAATAATACGTTCAACAATATTATACAATATTAAACGCTCATTTATAATCAAAATGAACGAAAAAAAAAGTAATAATAATAATAATAATAATAATAAATTGAAAGAAAAAAAAATTATTAATATTTAACAAAATAATTACATATACCTGAGTCTTAGGATTTTATAAAATTATTTCTATATATTTTTTTCTCAGTTTTTCATAAATTTGATCGTTGTTACCAATATAATTTATGAAGAAAAAAATATGAATGATAAAATGATGAATAACAAAAATCCATTATCCATTAATCAATAGTCAATGTATTTTTGTTGTTTTGTCGACAAAGTTGTAGAAGTATACTTTCCACTTCTCTCCGACAAGTCACACGATAAAAATTTTCATAAAGAAACAATTCATATAGTCTTACGCAAATATGTCTTTTATCGAGCTTTGTTGAGCATTTAATATAAATTCAACAGTAAAAATGATTATATCCATGAATATGTCATTAGTTCATTGTTAGAGAATGATAAATAAACAAGAAATCACCGTTTTTCCCTAAAATGCAATGATGGATTTTTTTGTTATTAATATCTGGATAGTTAAATTGTTCGAACAATTCATAGTTAGTTGAACAGCTGAGAGTTTGATATATCGCACCTCCGACAGAACAACGACGCAATTGCAAATTGGTCAATTCTCAGGAAACGCATTTGAAAGAAAAATTGGCGCTAGAATACGTCCAAAAGTGACATTTTGCGTAACGACGCATCTGCCCTCCATCAAAAACTAAGCGAGATAACTTTACGGCATTGTTTCTCTAGAAAGATTGAACTATTTCTGAATGTTTTCCGTCATTATCTCAAAAATGAAAAATTTGCAGTTACGTCGTTGTTCTGTCGGAGGTGCGATGTAGTTGTAGATCTTACGGATATTTACTACAAATTACTGAAAATTAAACATATATAAAATATTTCGTCATGTTCTTCAGTTCCGAACGCATTATGCATTGTAAACAAAAAAAAAACAAAAAATCAAAACAAAACGAGAAAAAAAATGACAATTTCTATCATCTCGTATAATATCAATTGAAAACTTAGTATTTAACTCTTGAGTTGTAGTGCACAATCTCTTCTGTCGTGTTCATCATTTGTAATT
Source organism: Dinocampus coccinellae (assembly GCA_963920625.1). Classification (NCBI taxonomy): domain Eukaryota; kingdom Metazoa; phylum Arthropoda; class Insecta; order Hymenoptera; family Braconidae; genus Dinocampus; species Dinocampus coccinellae. The sequence goes on along the minus strand of OY987185.1, from coordinate 12,173,058 downwards.
GTTGTATCCATATAAACTGCTTCTGTATTTTTTCGATTAAAAATACCAACTTTCCTCCTTCCAATCTAGAAATTCGTAAATAATTAAAAATATACATTATTACGCTTATATAAATCATTGGTTTGTGTCAAGTATTTTTTTTGTGTATTGGTATTTACCATCAATTTATTTGGTTCTGCACGGATGAATCGTACTACTATTATTATAAGAATTATAACTCCAAGTATTGTAAGAACAGCCGTACCATAAAATCCATTCTTTGGAAGCATTAATAATTTATGTAAATCCCACGCTAAATCATTCTTGACTTCAACTCTCAGATTAAACCAAAATATTGGAAAATAAATCTTTGGAATGTTTTTGAATAAATCTATAGATAATGATGGTTGTAGTAAAATATTAATTTGAAATCTAGCAGCAACGTCTAATGGAACGGCAGTATTCGGTTCTAAAGTGATATAAAAACTATGATTATGTTCATTGGGATTCATTCCTATCACTTGTTCACGGAACACTGGATCGGCTTTGTAGAAGTGGGGCAAACTGACAAAACCTGGCGCGCCATATCTACATGCAGTTATATTGACAACTCCAACAGGACTGCACTCGCCATTGCAATAACATTGACCCATATCAATTGTGTCAGGATCTTTATAATCTTCATTGCTTTCCGTTGTCGAGTGCTCTGCATTGAAAAAATCTTCAGTTGTTGTTTTTCTTTCGAAATATTTAGTTTGATCATGTGGATAACGTTTTTTTGTACTGTTTCCCAAAGTTTTTTCACCAATCTCATATTTATAACCCAAAATTCCTTTATGTATCACGGTACCAGTATATTCATACGTTACTGGTCTAAAATCATATGTTAAAATTACTAATTAATGAGTGAGTTTTTTTGTTTATTATATTTATCCAAAAAGTTATTTAGAATATTTACCGACATAGATCCGCTGTCCATATTGTGATATCTTCAAATTTATTTCGATGCGGTGGCCATAATTCGCCAGCACTTCCTTCTACAATATTACAGGGACTTTTGTAATATGACGTTGTGTCATGATAATTCCAATTCTTGAGAACTCCTAAATTATCTAAATTATCTTCACCTGTTGCCATATTGTAATGTCCGTCAAACGATGTAGATCCATTTCTCTGTAAAATAAAACAAACGATAGTAGTAAAATGAAAAAAAAAAAAAAAAAAAAAAAAATTACCATCCATCATATTATTTTAATTTAAGTTATATTCATTGAAGAATAAAATATTATTCGTTGATTTCATATTATTCGATTCAATAATATTACGCTTCACCAAGGGGCTCACTTTTTTTTTTGAATAGCTTGAGCTTTTTAAAATCAATATAAATTATTATCCAGAAATAGATCAATGTCTATTGAGCATGTTGAATAAGAGTGAAGAATATCCGATTGCGTGATTCAATCTTATTGCATAATTATCAAAATTGTGAAATTAGTCTCATCAGTTATAATCTTTCGACTGGTATTCCGTAATAATAAACAAAAAAAAATTTTACTTATAATACCTTATAAAACCATCCAAAACGATCAAAGGGGGGAAAGTCTTCAGCAGAACGTATCATTTTACTCATATCAATCAATTTATCTTCATAACCAGTGAATAATAATTCATCAACAGTTTTTACGATGTATATCTGAGAGAATTTATTTAACATTACTGACAATGTAGCTTGGATTATGGGCGTCCAATACTGCGTTACGTGTGCGGCTGACTGAAAGTCAAAAATGGAATTATTCAAATATGAATGAAATATAATTGATATACTGAACTTTAGATATGAATATGATTTTATTCACCACAGCTACAACATTCAATTGAACGAGTTCATCACTTAGACTTCCATTACTTTTTTCCTTATTGAAATACCAAAATTTTCTTTGATCATAACTCACTGTATTGTTTTCTGAATGAAAAACAACATTTATTTTTTCTCTTTTCTCCCTAAAAATAATAATTAATTTTTGTTTAATATATCACGGCAAATACCTTCGTATAATTTATTCTATAAAACGTGAAGGTAATTAAATATATAATTGGATTTTTGTAAAAGATAAAACAAAATAAAATTGGTGAATCATTATTTTTTATTAACGTATATTATGAACGTTGAATAATAACAAAACAATAAATAACATGGAATAATAAATATGAAGCAAAAATTTTATTACTGCGATGGTGTAGACTCCCAAAGATATTGTTAATAATAAATTAATTGAACCAGTTTAAAAATTGAAAGTAAAAAAAAACTAATATTTTTTCTATGTTTTACATTGTGTATTTCATTAGTATACAATACCGCTTTACGATCTGCGTAAAAATAATTAATTAGACAATTATTTAATAGATAGTCATATTAAATCGCCCACGAAAGGAATAATTTATTAATGTATCTAAATTAATCAAATCATTGCAATACTCATTAAGGAGTCAATAACATAAGGTTAACCGATAGCTTCCTTATCATTGTTGAATTCACTTACTTCAATATCATTTGAATAATATAATATAATAATATAATTATTGATTATTTATATGTAAAACTTACTCAAATACATATGGTCCCACTTGAATTAAGTTTGGTTTTTTGCCTGGTACTCTCAATTCCTCTGGATTTGTCCAATTGAAAAAATAAAATTCCATGTATAATGGTATATCAGATGAGTTTTTCCATAAATTAAAAACACGTGATCGTTCGGTTATCGGTAGTTCCTATACGATGAATGAAAAAAAAATATATATATATATAAATAAATAAATGAATTATTCCATTGGGAATTTGTGAATTATTTATATTGAAAAGATTATATTGATTGTATATTATTTCAATGATAATAAATATTAAGTTATATAACAAAAGGTAATATAGTTCATGTAAATCATTTATTGCAGACAATTAATGCGTATATGTGGTATAATTAAATTGAATAAAATCTTGATCGAAATATGATTATATAAAGTTGATATATAATTAAAATATCCATATATAAATAGATACTTATTTAATTATAGAAAATTGGTATATATTAATAATTTTCAGTAGTATTTTTTCTCAAATATCAAATGAAATTAATTGATTTTATAACTAATATACTTACATTACTTAGAATTTTATGGAATATAAGTGGCCAAGATAAGCTCAATGTAAAACCAACAATGGTAAAAAATAATCCAGCAATCCCAACGATCATTAATTTAGTTTTGCACGGCTTCATCTTCTTTACAGATATAAAATTTCCGTCCGTTTATAAATGATATACGGGCATGTATGCATATAAATATACACATATATTTTTTTATTTTTTGACCAATTTCTTCAGCATGTGAGTATTTTAATTTTTGGCACACAACGCGTTTCTGTTAACTCCATACAACAGACTCGCTTTATTCTTCTATGAATTTCCTAACCAATACTATCAGCCTTCGCCTTCTCCAACTGACTGTAAATGATAAATCATATCTAATCTATTTTATTTTCATACAGTTTTAACTTAGTACATGACTTCGATATTTTCTAGTATCCTCTAAGTTTTTACGCTTAAGCTATATTTATAAACTGACATTATTTGTATTGGCATTAAATGAAATGAAATTCCAGAGATGAATGTGAAAGATACGTATTACATAATATAAAATATATATGAATGAAACCGAAACAAAATTGAATTTTAAAAAAATAATGATAAAATTTTATTTCCGTATAAATTACTCGACGAATTTTTCTTCATCAGTAATTAATAATGATATTGATGATGATAATTACTGATAATAATACTAATCATTTTTATTATCACATTTATTGTTATTCACATTATCATTGAACGCAGTAAATCAGATATTGGATTTATTTGAGAAGCGAAAAAATTTTTGGATGAATTAGAATCATAATTTTATTTTGATCATTGATAAAGAGAGGAAAAAAATGGTGAAAAACGAGGAATATTCTCATCTACTTGAATTGTAAGATTCATCTATTTATCGAGATGAGTGTGTTGGCACTTTTGATGGACTTTGTCCCCATGTGCATCTGCTGTGCAGATTATCAGAACATGCGTATACGGGGTGTCATGCTTCATCAGTACACACACATATATGCACGCGCGCGCGCACACATAATATAAACTTACATAAACAACTTAATGATATACAAAAACAATTTCTTTCAATGTGTCTCGAAAAATTCTCATTAATTCATTTAATAAAATAATTTAGTTTGTCTTTAGATTTTTTCATCTTTTCAATTTCTATGAATAAAAATAGATGATTATTATAAATTTCAATAATTGAGAAAATCATTATCAATAATATAAATGGTCTGATTGTTGTCGATAATTAGGATGTTTAACTTCAAAGAAAAAAAAATCTATACGTATATAAATATTTGATCTCAACGTCACATTGAATGTTGGACACACAATACACAAAATTTTACACAAAAAACAAACAAACAATTTTTTATTGCAACGAAATAATGGTCAACGAAAAAATCCGGTAATTGTATGTATCGAAGTTTGATATAAATATTCATGAATTCATATATATTCAATCGTTATTATATTTACTACACTCAGTATCATTTTCCAATATGACTATCTATCAAAACAATTTCCTTCTTCATTTTTTTGTTACTTTATCATCTCATTAATTATTAATAGATAATAATACCTAATAATAGATGGAAAAATAAAATGTAATAGAATATCATTTTCGAGTGTTATAATTATTTATGTTAATCAGTGGATTCGTCTGTTTTACGAGGAAAGAAAAATAAAAATAAAATAATTCGATACACCTGGAAATACGCAACAGGTATTATATTATTGCAGCATTGTGTTGATATCTTGTGTGGAATTTTACGAGGTTGAAAACAAAAAATTATTTTTGTGTTAAATAGAAAGTAATTGAGCTATGTTATCTTCCTAATGAATCATTCGAAATTTTTTTTCTTTCCTCGACTTCAATATAATGTGTAAGTCTGTAGATATTTTATCTCGAAATACATGATTTAGATAAATAGAAGAAATTTTTTTTTTCTCAACTGCGTATAATATATTAAATTCAACTTGTTGTTTCTCAACTCTAAACATAAATACACTGCGATGACGTAGTTACACATTCATATCAACTTTCATATTCTCTTATCCCATGAATCTTATACCAACGCATCATGAGACATTCCAAGGGCGGGTCTTTGTGTCCAACTCACTCTTTTTCTCGATTCTCCATAATTTTTCCTTCCCCTATTCTTAACTGACATCCCAAAACCCTCGTCTCGACTACAGGTACCATTTACTTTTATCTCTTCCACGTATTATTTACGATTTTCTCAACAATTTATTTGAAAATATATTTTCTTCTTTGCAATGATGAAATCTCAACACGTTGACAGAAATTTATTTATTTCCAACGTCATCGTATTCTTTCAGATTTTCAAGTTATGTAAGAAAAATAATTTTTTGTTCAATACTTACTTTTTTACTGATAGAATCCAATTTGAATAAATAAAGAAAATGAAATAGAAGAAATTTGTCCTTGATTGTATAAAGGATTGTATTATATGTAAATAAGTATAAAAAAAATATATGGGTTCAAATAGGTTTTTTGTTATGTAAACTAGAACGTTGTACCGAAATATTATTTAATGAAGAGAGTATTAAACAAAAAATAGTGTGAATGTATTATCAGACACAACTGCTCACATGTGTATGAAAACGTGCTACAAAGCATCCATACAATCTACACTTTCAACTGGGAATACAAACGGTGACTGACGTGGAATTGAGTCGAACTGGCGCGTATGTAGGCCCGCTTATATTTGAACGACGAAATGAATGCGCATCATTAGGTTTTCAAGTATGTCTGTACATATAAGTCTGGTGACGCAGTCGGTACTTCAGTGAACTGTATGAGAATAAAAAATATATTTCTAAATATTTTCAACGTTTTTTTCATACATCACTTGTCATTTATATACATATGAAAATGATCTGAAAGAAAATTAATGTGAATTAATTTTTGAATAATTTTTATTTTTTTTACATAATAGTTTCAATTTTATTCTAAACATATTAAGTGAAATCCATATTTATCATGTAAAAATATAAAATATAAAACTGTACGACTGCGAATAGTTAAAATTTGAGTTTTATATATAAAAATGTCTTTCACATCTTATCAATGAATTTTATTCATGGTTAAAAACTATCATCAGCAATTTAATTATTGCAGTACAATAATCAACTGATCACAATTTATTAGGCTACTTGCTACTATTTATTTTCTTTTTTTTTTTTTAATTTTTTTAACATGTAATTTTAGTCAAAATTGAAAATTATGATCAATAAGATAAAATAAAATTTATTATTTTTGGAACAATACAGGTTAAATAACAGATAGAATATATGAATGAATCACAGTGGCTAGTAGAGCGAAAGATCAGTGGAAATCATGTTGGCAGAGACGTCTCGATTGTTCGGACTAGCGCCTCAATTGACATATTAATTTTATAAAGAGTAAAATACATTGAGTGGGCAATGAAGTATTTCAAAGAGAAAAAAAAATTATAAAGAATGAAGAGTGAAAGAGGAGACTATACCAGAGTAATCTTATATACTTGGCGTTAGCTATAATAACCTTGAACTAATGCATGTATCAAATACGTATATGTTATATATAATATAAGTGTAAAGTATATTGAAAGAACAAAGGACAATATAGGTATATTAAATATGTTATTGATTGATTTTATTTTAATATTATCTTCTTACCAGGTGTATTGATATTGTGATATCAAATTTAATTAATGATGTAATAGTGATATATTATCGAAGGATAATCAGTGGCTGATTATTATTCCAAATATGTTTTCTTTCTCATAAGTCACAATTATTTATCTATATATTATTATTTTTTGTTTAGTATGTCATTATCTTACAGTAATTCAATATTTTTTGGTCACAAGATTAACTAGCAACTGTGAAGCCTTTTGAATACTATATACACTAACACATTATAAGAAAATTTTGTCATTTCGTTATGTAATTACATTGTACGTAGTACAGTCAATAAAATCAAATCTTCTTACTGCTCTTATTTTGAATTCAATATAAAATAATATTATATAAATATAAATTTTTCAATTGACTGTATTGTTTTTTTTTTCTTCTAGTTAAAATATTATTTTACGTATGATAAAATTGATATATCTAGTTATGTTTTATTTATTACTATATTTTATACTTGCTATGAAGTAGCATACTTTAAAAATATAAGAGTTTTTATAAATTTCATTTTAAAACGATAAATAATTTCATAGAACGCATTGAGAGGAGTTTATTTTTCATCATTATTAACACCGAAATCAATATTTTTCAAATATAATTTTACACAATTCTAGTGTAAAATAACAATCTGAAATTTTTTCTCTATTAACTAATTTAATTAATACTTTATTTAACTGCATTTTTTTTTTCATCGTCTTCTCGTCATTTTATCAATGATGATCGACAGAATTTTTTTCTTGTCCACCAAATGGTAGCTAATGCCGCAGCTAAAAAACCAATTCCAGCTACAATTCCCATTGATATCGCTCGATTTCTTCGATGAGCCGGAATCTCCAATGTAACTGATTCACTTGTTGCAATATCATCCGCGTGTGACATTGCCGAAACTTCAAATATGTAATTACTCTCTTCTTCCAAAGATTTGACTGTCAAATGAAAAACAAACAAAAAAAATTAATTAATTGGCAATGAGAATTTGGGTGAGTCAGTTGTATAGGATGGGGGGGGGGGGGGGGGGGGGATTTTTGATACAATATTATTATCATTGAATACCTAGATAAAATGTATCAGTAGTTTCGGCTCTACCATGCAAATTTTTAGCTGCTGTGCCTCTAAACCAACGAACAATATATAATTTAACATCTTCTCGCTGATTCAGTGGTGGATCCCATGTTACCAAATAACCTTCGCCAGTTACTTGAACGCGTAGGTTTCGCGGTGATTCTACTGCTTGTAATCCCTGATTGCTCCGAAATTCCGAAGCTAATTTACGGTCAAGTGATCCTGGTAAAGCAAACAGAAATAAATTCTTTATTTCAAGGTTTCCATAATATATATTTATGAAACTTTGTATTTTCAATAATGAATAATTTTTTTTATTTACCTGTTGTTGTTTGTGTAAGAACTCGAATTGCTTTACTGAACATACCGTCACCGTGTTTATCTTGACTCAATACCATAAATTCATATTCTTTTCCGGGATTTAAATTGGGTATTGTCGCTTCAGTAATTTTCTTTGATGGAATTTTCATTGTCTTCCATTCGGATGTGTCACTTAGCCTGTACCTATTTTTAAAATAAATTATTCATGTTCAACTGGAATTAATGGAATAACATTTTATATAAAATATTTTTGAAGGCAAACATACCACACCGCATATTCCATTTTAGGTTTCACGTATCCAGGTACCCACGTCAGTGTCACAGCTGTTTTACTACTGTTAGCAGTTAAATTGTATGGCGCTCTTGGTGGGACATTTATCACCATTAACTCCGCATCAGCAACAACCGTTGCTGCCAGATTACTCGCTGAACATTGATAAAGTCCACGATCTTGCTCCTGAATCCGTTCAATCGTCAGATTTCCATCAGTGAAAATAGCCCGTTCCTGCGAGAGCGGTGATCCGTCCTTCTGACCGAAGGTTGTGTTAGTAGTTGTCCCCCATTTTATTTTTATTTTTGTATTAATTTATTTATTTTCCGCGATATTTCAGTGTTAGTTATTATTAGTACCATATTAAAACCCATTTGAATATTTCACCACGGATATATATTTACATACTTTTTTTATTGTTGTCATATTTTTTTTTCTATATGAAAACAATTCACCTTGAAATCATGGCAAATATTTATTTCATTTATAATACAACAAGAGATTTTATGTAAATTTTTGAGAGAAAAAAAGAGGTATGATTCAATGAGCGTCAATTATATCACACTAATGACAAAGCATAAACAAAATGAAAAAACGATATAGAAAAACTAAACAGAAGCAAAAAAGAAATTACAATTTAAAACCTATAATAGCTGTGAATGTGTGTAAACTGATAATTCAATATTTTTTCTTTTTTATGTGATGGAAAAATTTATATTGAACGGAAAACATACTTTAAACCAGACGATGGTTGGTGGTTGAGATTGATCACCGTCTTTAGCCTCACATGGAATTTCCAAACTTTCTCCAAGTTTTCTCATGTATAAACGTTGCGGTGTAATCGTAAATACTGGTGGTCTCTGTACAACCTATATATAGTCAATAATAATAATAATAATAAATGTCCTGTGGGCTTGCAGATATTCTTAGTTACGATGTCTCTGATTGGTGAACATAACACTGCTCTACATATTAAACATGATTAGGAAGACTGGCAAATGTTTAATAATGTGAATAAATTTATGGTTCTTTAAAGATTTATAAAAATTAATTCAATAATTTTTTTATCACTATATCTTAATTGAATTTTTTTTTGTTTTCGAAGTGGAAATTCTGAGTTCGCTTACCACAGAAATTAGTGGACTTGGACCTTCAGTTCCAAGCTCATTGTACGGTGTACAACTATAACTTCCCGAATGTGTCTCATCAACTTTACTAAAGTATAGTGAACCATTGCTACGATAAAAAACACCGGGAACATTGTATGGATCAAATAAAAATCCATCTTTTTCCCATCGTAAATTTGTCAATGGTGGATTTGCTCTGAAATGACAATCTAATCGTGCTGGCTTCCCATATGGAAAAAATATTTCTCTTGGTGCATAAATAACTTTAGCCTTATCTAAATATACAAAATAACATAGAAATGAATAATCAAGAATAATAAAGAATAAATAAAGAATAAATTATTTGAAACCATATCAAAATTGATATATTTACAGTGGACATTAAGAAAAGCTGAAGCTGATTGTTGATCTCCAACGATGTCTGTAACAATACAAGTATATTCACCCAGATCACCAATAGCCGCTGGTCTTATTGACAATGTTCCATTGTTATTAATTGCAGCCCTCTCTCTTAGATCCTAATTCAATATTAAATGAAATATTTTTTGAAGAATTTAAATTTTTTATTTTTATCTAAATAATGGATCTTGCACTATTTATAATAATTATAATAATGATAATTATTATTATTTTATTATTGAATTAATTCATACTTCAAGTTGTGGAATCTCAACACCATCACGCAGCCATGTAATAATCATATTTGAATCTTTTGTCATACAATCAAATTCAACAATATCTCCTTCCATAACTGTTTTGTTAATTGGTGGTACAGCCAGTAAATTTTCACCTGAAATACCGTTGATCGGTGGCAACAAACCTATAGTTAAACAATTTCACAAATTCGTCCTATTTCTGGTTAGTAAATTTCAGCCATAAAACGAATAAAAAAAATTTTGACAAGTGATTAAATTGACAGAGACAATTTTTAATTAAACTATTAATTATTAATGAGAGTATTCTCTAACTTGAGAGCTTTTTCGTCGTTCACAATTTTTTGTGTTTATTATGAGTGAAAAATAATATTATATTCAAGTTGAAAATGCAGCAGCATACCGAATATCTTTTTAAATTGATAAAGCAATCAATAAAATTATAAAATAATTATTGATTCGTATTTATTAATTCACTCATTTTTCTGTTTAATCTTACCTTCAATATTGAGATAAAACCACGTGCCATTATTCCTTGAACTGGGTGATCTATCAGGAAATATGACTTTACACTCGTACCAACCCTGATCGCTCTCTCTAATATTGGTCAAATTAATACTTCCCTGTCCATATTCTGGATTTACTTTATTATCAATTAATTGAATTCGACCAGCGTAATTATCAGCAATAGAGAGCACACTATTAGCCCGTTCATAACCAGGCACTTCATACCAGGAAAACACCGTTACATTCTGTAATATTAGACACACCAGCATGAGTCGATTATAGCGAGTTTAAACTCCATCCTCTCCAGTGTTCTCATCTGACTTCAGAGATTCAACCCATCCGTTCTATTTTTTTTTCTTTGTGTTATTTAACATTCTCATTTATTCGAATAAAACAATTTATTTTTTCATTTTTTTGACAAGGCTTAATCAATTTTTCATTATATCAATCACTAATTATGTAAAAAATAACTCAATCAATAAAATTATGAACTATTCTTCATATTTTTATTCAGTAAAATAGAAAATTGACAATGGACTATGGGTGAAAATAAAAATGAAGAACTCGTACGAATAAATCACCGGCATGACTCTTTTATTAAAACCATTAATGTCATATTCTTTATACGTGCATGTAGATACATACGCGTTCACACATTACTGACTACAGTGAATATGGAGATTAGACAAGTTGCGTCTGACCGGTAATAATTTAATGTCTCCGTTAATCACCATTTACTCCCTAACTGGATGCAGTTTATTATTTATTCTATTGACAATTCTATGAGTATTAATATGAGTATGAGTGAGTATGTGTAAGTATGTGTGTAGGTATGTGTGTAGGTGTGTGTGTATGAATGTACGTGTTATAAATATAATAAAAACAGTTTTGATAATAATTATAGCAATAATAATAATACTTACTTCACGATTCCAATGTAAAATATATGGAATTGGTATTTCATGTGGAAAATCAAGGTGACAATTGAACACAACATAATCACCAATTGTTGATGTAAAATTATTTTTAACTCTATTGTCGTCTAATAGCAGTCCATATCCTAAAACTAAATAATCAAATAAAATAGTAAGACATTACTTATAAGTAATTTTTCCTATTTTATTTCAGAAATTTATTTAATTCAAACAGAAAACAAATGGTAATATTAAATGAACTCATATAGAAATATTTGATGATGTGAATTATTATATTGTATCAAATGGTAATATTCCATGTGACTTTATTAAAAATCACGTACTAGAAATTTGATAGCTATTTTTTTTGCCGTAGCGATTAAATGTCACAAATGAATAAAAAACAAAATGTGTATTTCGTTGATTATATATATTGTGTATATTTTTTTGTTTACCTGCATGGCATGAAAACGCTAAAAATAATCTATCGAGACATTTTTTCATAGAAAACATACTAATTGATAACATATATATTGATAACAAAAATGATGAAAATAATTTTTTATTATCAATAATGCAATTTATTATTATCACTGGATAGAGTGAATGGTACTAATAAGTAGTCGTGTAATACATCTGTCACCTTCACCTCCGCTCATTTAAATTTTTATCATTAGTATTATTATATTATTATCCAACAATACTTTATTATTAACTGTGAATTATTTTCATAATTATTTACTTAATGTCGTTATTTTATGGCTTTGAATTGTTTTCACTGACATGTTTTTGAATTAATTGCAATTATAATATTCAGTATTAGTATATTATAATTAGTATTTTTCATTTATTATTTTTTTTTTTCACTTTTTATTATTATTCATATATTTTAGATGTATAATAATCTTTTTTTTGGTTTATTTATTGTTTAAATAAATAAGAAGAGTACTGATGAATTATATTATGATGAGTAGAGTGAGTGGGGGAGATGAAATGATTTTGTTAGTAGTTACATAGGTTTCGCACACTGAGTGTTGTTTCTCTTCAGTATCGTGATGAAGAAGTAACGCAGATAACTAAATGATTGAAAGAGCAGTCACGTTCTCTATACACGTCAAGCGGATACAAATCCTGAGAATACACATGAAAGTGAAGGGGTGGGGATAAATCCAGCATTTACGGGCCTGTCTAATACATCGTTATAATCACAGCGAGACGCGCCCTCACAAATGAGGCCGGTGACCAGGTGTGCTTACGACCCTAATATCCATCATTTATATAAGTTTATAATTATTATTATGATAACTGTAGATAAATACATTAAGAGGCAAGAAAAGCAAAAAAATAAATCGTAACTGTTATAATTCTAATGTTTTTAATTAGATAATGAGATAATGAGTAAAAATTCAAGTACAATAGAATTTTTCCCAGAAAAATCAGGGGAAAAAAATGAATACTCCAAGAAAATTTATTTTTCCCATTTATTGGTGACATAATTGAAATCAAATTGTGATTAATTAATCCGTAAAACGTAATTGAACGAATTTTTTTGATGGTATTCAATAAATTATCGCGTCGTCGCTGACACATCATTTACGTGGGTGACCTCAGATTACGTCACATCCGTCCCTTGCTGTATTAGTAGACTGCCCACAGCCCATACTGCCATGCAGTCAAGCAGCCTTGTCACGCTGTTGAGATAATGGATCCATTCGCATGGATCACGCGCCAGATTGTACGTGTATGGGACAGTGAAAATAATTTGTCCACATAATGTGAGACACATGTCTATTTATGTGCTTTTTAAATTGATGGATGATGTTGTCCCTTTTAATTTCATGAGGAGTTATTCACGAGTTATTCGTCTTCGAGAAACGAAGAAAAAGAAAAATAAAAACAAAATAAGAAATGTTTGGGATCAATAATCAATCAATTTTTGTCTTTTTTCTTTTTTTTTTTCTAGATATTGAATTTTCAATCATGAATTTCGTTTTTTTTGTTTTTTCTCATCAATATATATTTTTTTTATTATGATTTCAATATTATTTATATAGGCTCATTCTACTCGACTTGAAGTAACTAAATATGATAAATAATATTATTTTTTAATAATGTAAAAAGTATTGATTATATAAGAGATAGATCAAGGCCATCGAGTTTCAGTTACTGGTACTTAGCCAACCTTGGTATTATGTGGTTATTACAGATTTTTCACTTGTGGATTAAAAAGAGTGAAAGAAGTTTCAGATTGAATAATCGAGTTCTCTATGTGTGTGTGTGTGTGTGTGTGTGTGTGTGTGTGTGTGTGTGTGTGTGTGTGTGTATAATAATGTAATAATATAATGTATGTTGTATATTACTCACCATAAAATGTGAAGAATAATATGAATGATATGAATTATACTGTTAAATGTCAGTAAATTACTTGTAAAATTAGGATTGAAAAATCCAACATCGATTCACAATGTATTTTATATATGTGTATTTAACGGTGTGTGAAGTGGAGTAAAATTACCATCACGATTCTCATGCTATTAAATTCGTGAGAGGTAAACTATTATTATATGTATGAATTGATGAATCTCGGGATTGACAACAGCCGATCATGAGTCTCTCTCTTTAAAATATTATTCCATTTTCGTTTTATTCAATAATAAAATTTCCACAATTTTTTTGTTCCTAATATAAAGACAAAGGTATTGAAATCTTTTTTGCTTAGATTACGAAAAAAAGCATATGAATATAAAGATTATATTTTATATAATAGTTGGCATGTATTTATGTGTGTGTTTGTAAACAGTGAAAAGAATGACGAAATAAAATATGTGTAACAATATTAATTTTTCTTTTCGTTTAAATAATAATAATAATAATAATAATAATAATAATAATAATAATAATAATAATAATACTATTATAGTTAAAATTATAGTTATATTATAGTTAATTATAGTTGAATTATAGTTAAAATATTATAGTTAAAATAATTAAAAATAACTATTATAGTTAAAATTATTATTATTATTATTATTATTATTATTATTATTGTATGTGAAAAAAAAGAGATATTTTCCAAATGTGTTTTTAGTGAACAGAGTTTCCAATTTCACGAGAGTTTAGAAATGATGATCATGCATGCGCACAACCCTTCACTACCTCATTATATAAGGAAAAAAAAATTTCTTTACTGTTTTTCGCGTTTTTTTAGTCATGAGGAAATGAACGAAAACGCGCAACTCTCATCATGATTTCTAAACTCGTGTAAAATTATCAACTTTGCCTACTGAAAACATATTTAAACCTTTATGGGCCGAATGCTTTTTGTTCATGTTCTATCTGCAGACGACTCGCGAGGCATTAAGTTTGATATTTTAGGTTGATGGTGCTGCCAACTGTCATCAATATTGTTGTTAGTTATCTCAGAGACATTGTATAATTAGGGCATATACGTCATCTTGTGAAAAAACTAAAATTATTTGGTAAAATATCGATATATTAGCATGTGTCTTGAAAGTTACACGGGCCCATAGAGGGTTAAAAAGTGTACCTATTTCTTTGCACTCGTCATAAAAAGTATAATGTAAGTATAATGTAGTGCTAAAAAAAGCACTCGCTTCGCTTGTGCCGCCGACTTCACACACGATTTATCAAATTTACCCGCTCGTTTCACGATGCACTATTAATATGTGTCGAGAAAAATTTCATATGTATAAATTTGCATTTTACTTCTTAAGGATCAAAACCAAATGACTTTCAGGTACGGAAGTAGGTGGGTCATAATCATTAATGCACGTAACATGTGTAGCGTGGCATAAATAAATTATACTAAAATTATTGCAAATAAATTATCACCGTAATTCAAGGATTGTGATAAAAAAGTTGAACCAAAAATGAAATAATAGGATTAATTATAATCATTATGAATCAGCGGAAGTGTTTATGTATATATTGATACAGATGAAATAGATTATTCAAATTTATTTAATGAAGAAAAAAGTATTGTGTAATGTGTTTTTTTTTTGTTTTCGTTTAAAGATGTGAAACAGTTTTTAAAAATGATGTGGGGAAAATCGTTTACAACACATATCACGATTCAACCAGGAATCATTTTCATTATTTTCATCTTTTTTTACATCGTGCATTTTTTTATTCTGTTTTTTGTTTTCATTTGTTTTTTTAACGCATAAACATGCAATTTATTGGAAGCGCTCTATAACGCCACTCTCTCATTCTCTCTTACTCTCTCTTTCTCTTTCTCAATATTAATGGTGGGCCAAAAAGACTTAGCGATTCGTGTTTACATATGTATATGAATGTGTGTAAGTGTGTGGGTATGTCCTCATAAGATCGCTGTATCTAACTATATGATATATCTACATATCACTCAAATTCTATCACTTTTGTTTGCATAATATAGATGTGGTCAACGACGTGTTCGAAAAACGACGGCTTATGCGGGAACATAATTCACCGTCGTTTTGATTATTTTTACCTGCCATCGCCTCTATATATATTCTTCCAATCTCTCTCACCTTTATTTTTCATTTTTATTTTTATCTTAAATTTTTATACAGTGCTTGTGTATCATTTGTGGGTTAGTGTATGTTAGTGTATTGGTGTGAATTATGTGTATTATGCAAATATTTCACCATTTATCCATGCATCCCCATCACTCATTCCCATATTCTTCTTTATTTAGATTCATGAATTTGTTTCTGTCGTCATTATCACTATCATCTCGAAAACTTGCAAATAGATACAGAAATACAACAGTGTACACCTCGTGTGCTAAAATGTTTTTTATTAGCTTTGTTTTTTCCTTTTATAAACGAGCTGAATAATTTAAGTTATAATTTTAGAGAAATTTTCTTTTTTTATTATATTCAAATAATGAAACGTTGTTGCTGCTGTTGTTACTATTCGTGTTTTTTCTTTTTCTTCTTCTTCTTCCTCATCCTCTTTTTTTTTTTGTTTTTTTTTTTCTTCTTTTTCAGAATTTGCTGTTGACCGTAGCACTAAAAAGTATTGGGGACCACGCGGACTAACTCAAATACTCATTATGTATATTTTGGTTAACTATGTGGAATTTTTTTTTTCCTTTTAATAATAATTAGTACAATACAACAGCGACTTTTGGTTCGACTGTATTTTACATGATCGAGCCTTGATATTTGTTTCTTGCATTTTTTTTTTTTTTATATTAAAAACATTTCATTTCAATCTTGTGTTGGTTTCTTCCTCACCACTTTTCACATTGTCATCGTTGATTATTAACATTACAGACTACAAATATCATTTACGATTTACAATATCAATGAATTATCAAATTATTAATTCAGTTATTAGAATTACTTTAGAATATTGGTACTCTTTTGTGACGCATTCTCACATTTTTCAAAATTTTTTAACGTATTATCGCATTTATTCATCTTTCACTTTTGTGTCCTATTTTATTTTTTTTTCTCATCTTCGTATTTTCACACTTTCTCTCGTTCTCACAGAAACACCATTCTTATTCTTGCATTCTATTCATACACTATTTCTCTTTATCATTTTCTTTTAATATTCATATTGATAACGGCCTGTCATCATATCTATTTGTTGAAAATTCATTAAATGCAGTTGAATCGTGAGTAAAGCTCTTACTAATCATTTCTTACTGTTTTTTTCGCATTTTCAATTCAATTTTTTTTCTTTCTTTATTCTTTAATATGTATCATTATATATAATTATATTCAGCATTTATACACGTATATGTATATGCATTTTTCTAAATGTTTATAAATAAGTGTTTGTACTATAAGAAAAAGTAAAATATCCGTGGAGTCAGGGTGACAAAAATGAAAAAAAAATTTTAATTCTTACATATCGTCGGTGATGTAGCAATACTATCTACACTTTACGTTCTTGCAGTTAAGAGGTATTGTCACATCACTGACGATATGCTGTTTCACAATTATACAATGAATTCCATTGTTTAACTTGTTTGTTTTTTTTGTTTTTCTTATTTTTTTTTTGGATGAAGTCATACTCACTGAAATATATTTAGTAAAAAATTAATTTATCTGAAAATAACATGACTATCCATATACATATTTTAATAGTATATTGTCGCCTCCATATAATTTTTGATGATACTACCATCATAATTGTTTATAATTACAAATAATATGCGTTCAATACATGTGACATATTTAAATTAATATTGATAGTAAAGGTTAATATTTGTCATCTATAAACAAAAAAAAATAATAAATCAGTAAAATAATTTAATAATATAAAAAGTATTGCATCTTTGGGCCCCGACCCTCGTGATGATTTATTATAATGAGTTTGGTAAGAATTAGGTGGGATATTTGAAGTTAATATGCTGTATATATCTACGCATTTGCGCGATTGAGGTGCGAATCCTTTAAAAATACACATGGTAGTTTTTGTTGTATTTGTTTTGTTTATCTATCTATTTATTTTTTTTTTTTGCAAAATCGGCCATCGATGTCTTTCCTCACTCTGTCTTTTATTTTATATTACACTTGGTGATACAGTACAAGTGAGAATAATAATCACCTGGACGAATAAATTTCATCTTTTATAGAGGTTCAATAAGACGATATCTTTATCGTCATCATACGAATCGGAACGGGTAACAACAATTATACCGATAATGAATATAATTATAATAAAAAATTATAGAACTTCGGTCAGTAAATAAAAATGACCGCGTCAGTTGCGTGTGTAAACTTTTCAAAAACTTATGCGATGACAGTGATGGTTTGTTTGAGTTTTTTTTAAATTTTATTTTACCTTTTACATAATAACGCCAGGGACGGTGGAATTTTTGTGTCATTTATTATTATTATTATTATTATTATTATTAATTTTTTTTTATTTTCAGTGAATGATGGGACACGATGACCGAGTGCTCGCTACGCGCGCAATGATTCAAACACATTACATTATCATTAATTCTTGTTTGTTGTTTTTTTCGTTTACGTTGCTTAAGAGAAATTATTGTGCCAATAAAATGTTGAGCTACTAGCAAAACCCTGAATAGGCAGTGCAAGTACGAGTCAGTTCTCGAGCAATCTCGAGGCAAATTTCGGCCTAATATCACGTTTCGAGTCCATTGCTCATCGAATTTAATTACTTTTTCGTTCATTATTATTATTTTTTCTTTATTTCACTTGTTTTTTTGCTTCATTAATTAGTTAATAAATTATAATATGATCAGACTTCCCTTTTTTAAATTTTCATTTTGTTTTATTTTGTTTTCGTTTCCGTTTCCGTTTCTGGTTTTGTCTTTGTTTTTGTTTTTTTTTTTTTCATGTCATTCGTTCGATAGAATGTAGAGAGCATATGCACGATAGTGCAAGTTTCCTTTTTAGTTCGTTTTTTATAATTTATTTTTCTTTGGCGTGTATATTATATGCCACTACCATCCTTGGTTTGATAGTTTATAATGTATTTAAAATGTTTGCCTTAAGCCGCTGAAAACATTTTTCACACATTTTTTTGTTTAATATCTGCCGTTTCATGATTGTTTATTATTTAGTTTTTTTTTTTCCTATCTTTCCTAACTTTTGTCTACACTCAAAAGATTATTGTTCATTTGAGCGATGTCGCTGAGATATGAATGCCTCCGGAATTGTATAGATATATATACGCATATATATTGGGGTTCAATTTCATAAATACAAGATATGACTTGTTTCTATTTCGAATATTAGTTAATTCAATAAAGTTTTTTTGTTTTCCCAATAGTTTTTCACATATAACTCTCATTATTTTGTATTTATTCAATTTATTTTTAACTGACAGATTTTTCTTTAGCTTCGCTTATTGCTGATAATTTTTTCTAATTGATATTTCAATAGAGCTATTTATTATTATTATTATTATTATTATTATTATTATTATTATTATTATTATAATTATTATTATTGGTTTAATTTCTATTTTTTTCTATTTATAAACAGTAAGTAGTGTAAAATGACACGAAGAGTAATTGGTAATGAATGTTTTACTTCCTTTCTTCTTCTTTTTTTCTTTTTTTTTCATCTCGAAACCGCTTAAATTCATAGAAAAACATTTTTTTCTACATGAATACGTAACTTTTAGTTAGTAGTAGCTGTCAACCTTCTCGTGTCATATCAGAAATATTTCATAATGAAAAGATGAAGAAAAATAAAGGCGAAAACTCATTTTACTATTACTATTTTTTTAAGAGTTTGTATGACTTTGTTTTTCTTTTCATTTCAATGACATATCAACTGACATGCATGCCCATTACAGATTCTCTCACATTGATGCTCATCGTTATCATCGTCATCATCATTTTGACACGTTTATGGTTCATTATTGGTCCTCGAAGCCCAGAAAAAAAAATTA
The DNA here is from genome assembly GCA_963920625.1 of Dinocampus coccinellae. NCBI lineage: Eukaryota > Metazoa > Arthropoda > Insecta > Hymenoptera > Braconidae > Dinocampus > Dinocampus coccinellae. The sequence goes on along the minus strand of OY987185.1, from coordinate 12,152,997 downwards.
TGATCAGAACAAAACATGAAATAATTATTACTGTCTAGAGAAGATGAATAAAACTTTGTTATATAGATTTTCGCTTATTTATCAGCAAGCACTTTCTAAATGTGCACTTTGCCTTCGTCTTGCTTGTCTTTGACGAAATTGATGAAATTCAGCTTTCATAGCTTGCACTCTTGCTTCAATATTATCTCTGGAATAACGTGAAGGTTGATGTTGTTGCTTTGGATGCTGCTGATGCTTGTGTGGGTGTTGGAGCGTGGTGTGAATCTGATGAATGTGAGGTAGCTGTATCGTATGAATTTGATGAACAGGTGGATGCTCCTCTCTCGTAGGCGTTGATGCTGATGTTGGTGTGGGTGTACAAGATACTGGATCAAATTCATAATGACCATCAACACTTCCAGCGTCAACAGCAGTTTGTGTATGATAGGTGTGACCAATTCTAATGATTGGATGATGGTCTTGGAGTTCAAGCCAACGACCAAGTAATGGTGGCGGCGGTGGTCGATAAGGTGGTGGACGCCATTCAGTAACTGTCGAACCACTGCGTGAACTTTGATTTTGTTGCGATGTATTTTTACTACCGAAACCCGAACTGCTCGAACGACTCTCAGGTGATGTTTCTATATGTAAGTCGGGTGATGCTGCAAGCTCAGGTGCTGATCGCGCGTGTCTCGCATGACGCGGTGGCAGTCTGGCACGCGGTCGTCCAGCAGGTTGTGGTGGTGATGATGTTGCCAATGGTTGGACTGGTACAAAACGTCTTGACTCAGCGTGAATGGCTTTTAATGATGGTAATTCTTGACTGTATCGTTGATGAAGATGTCGTAATTGCTGATGATAGACTGGCGGCGTTGGAAATGACCGTTCAACTGATGATGGTTGTCGCACTGAGCTTAAATCACTTAAATACATTGTTGGACTCCAGGGGACTTGGGAAGTTACGCCTCTTAGCGAACTTGCGTGAAATCTTGGTGATGATATTGTAAAAATTTCTGGATGTCGTGTTAGTTGATGCGCCGTCTTCAAATAATCAGCAGGTGGTATACCAATTGATAATCCACTACCATCAGAGCGTAAACTCATTTGGCTCGTTCCTACGAGTGGTCGACGCCACGATGACTTTAATGTATTTTTTTTGGGTAAAAAACCACCGTCATCGCTACTAGATGCATCCAAGATACTGTTATTGACTGAGCTCAAAACTGAATCCGTAATGACGAACCTTCCATCAGCAGCGCGGGAAATTTTGCCGAGTGGACGACCCCGACATGAATCTGGTGTGTTGGGATTCAGGATCTTCCGCAGGAGATTTAGACCTGGTACTCGGCTTTTTCTAGCTCTACAGTATAGACAAGGAAATGAGTTAATAACTGAAATTCATGATTAATGCACGACTTAGCGAGACACTGAACAAAACAATAATATGGGATTTATTTTTTTTAATTCATCCAATGTAACTGTTATTTACGATTTTTCAATTTCATTCAACATTTGGCTACCCTTAAGATAATGGAAAATTCATCATAGACCATAAGTAAAAAAAATCCCATTTTTTTCTCATGTTTCACTACGTCGTGATAATAAAATACGTGCAACGACAACGTTATAAACAAATATAATGACATATATATATATATACATTTGTACGTATATACATATCAAAATGTAAAAAAATAGCACATTTCGACTTTAATTGATAATTGAGGATATTGGATGCAGGCATATAAAAAAGGGAAATAATACATGCGCATGCGCATTCCTGTGCGTAATTGGGCGTGAAATAGGTGTGACAGGATTTAAGGTCAGTGGTTTTGTGTGAATTCCATTTTTCCTTTGTTTAATTTTTTTTTTCATCTCATTGAACAGTATTTTTTTTCTTTTATCAATATTTATTATTTTGAGAGATGATATTTTTTATTTAATTATTTATTATTATTTTTTTCTATTTAGAAATTGTGGTAAAAATTGTGGATTTTTTGGGTGCTCTCCGTTATCTCGTCACCTTTTTTCCTCCTTCAGGTCCAGCGCAGCAGGGGAAGATTGGGATAAGAGAGAGAATTTTTGTAACACAACAATTACATTCACAGAACAACAACTGTGGTTAATAATAATAATAATAGCAATAAATATAATGCTAATAATTAAATATTACTTCTAGGCGGTGTTATCAGGGAGCAAATAAATGTGTGGTATTATAAAACAATATACAATTATGTTATTGAATAATTACGAAAGAAAAAAAAACAGACAAAACAAACAAACAAAGTAGAATTCTAAAGTGTGATTTAATTGTGCGCAAATATCATCACATCATCCGTAATTGACAAAAATGATATTTGTTTTTTATTTTTTTAAATCTTATTATTGGTATTTTAGCTTGGTCAGAGCGGGGCGAGATTTCCTCAAAGGAATTGCATTTTTTTTAGTTTGTCTGTAACTTGATATTTTTACTTATCAATGAGTGTTGCACACCAGATCATCTTTTTGCCTCATTATGACTGTGTATAGTCAAACAGATGCTTGTTTCATTCGAACAATAATAACGGAAGACAAAAAAAGCAAATGCGAGGCATGAAGACAATTGTTAATGGTATGAAATGAGAGAAAATTACTAGCATAAAATAAAATATAGAGGAATAAATGATGCAACAATAATGAAAAAAATTTTAATAAATAAAGAAGCAAAGGACCGAATGAACGATATAAAAATCTGCCAAAAGCAAGAACGTCTACACGGAGAGAATTTTCTCATAAAAATTAACCTGCAATCTGTTTAGAAGAGTCCAGTAATTGTGACTAAATTTCACATTGCATGGCGATTTTTAGTTCTTTAGTTTAAAAAATGTCCAAACTATGAAATTTTATTCTTAACTTGTTTTAATTTTACTCTTATATCTGTAAATTTTTGTCATACAACGCACTATTTTTTTAGTCTCTACTCTGCGATAACAGAAATTACCGATGCTTCGAATGAATTATTCACAGAGTTTAAGAAAATTTTGCCAAAAATTACATCAAAATCACTCGTTAGTGTTCGATCAACTTTGGATAATTTTTACAAACAAACTGATCATGCTGCATTAGGTCATTCATAGCACTTGCGCGCCAAATTAGTCGATCACTCGAAATAGATAATTTTTACCATGCAGGTCTTGCAATAATTATCTCAATAATTTTCATCAAACTGATGGGTAATATTTGCTTCTGACAAGCAGGAATAATTATCGAAATGGAATAATATCTCACGCATACTAGACTCCGAGGCGACTTTTTTTCTGCATTCCATAGTAATATTTAACAAATAATTCTCTCCATGTACATTTATATATATACGTTTTCATGATGGGAACGTGAGCGGTGGTGATGGTGATGATGGTGGTGACAGTGGTACAGGTGGTTATTCATGATAAAATTATTATTGATTATTGAATTTCAATATGATAAACTGTATATAATGAATAATATTGCGAAAACAGAACGATTAAAAAGAAAAAAAAAAAAGAAAAGATAAAAACACATGACTGGGTGATTGGTTATGTGGATGGCTACAGTGGTGATGGTTGTTGGGAAAGACAATAAAAATTTCTGATACCAACTGGTGCACAGGAAAAATGGGTACCTACTTTTATTCTGTATGGTGTTATGAGTGTATTTCATTTTTATTGATCGTCTAAAATTGCGAAACTGAAACGGAATAAGAGACGAATAGTAGTATAGCGAAATATAGAAAATTTTATAATTATAGCCGTGCCACAAAGAAAAAACAAAAAAACAAAAACCAAGAAAACTTATATATGTATCTATATGAAGGAAAAATATAAAAAAACAAGTATAAACGAGCGTCGCGGTATTTGGTTACATGAAATAAAAAGTCTAGAAAAAAGTGTGAAGGAAAAAATTAGGTATCGAAATGAAAAATATGGCGCGAGTACTAGTAATAATTCTTCGACCCAATTACGTTATACGAGTTTAAATGAACATACATATACACAATGTGTTACAAGGTCACTAATCCAAAATCAATGTATTTCTTATGCATGTTGGATTAATGATTCTGGAACAATGTGCATACATATGAGATATTCCACGCCAAATCATTGAGCCAAATGCCCTCACCCTCTTTCGATTTTTCGCTTTCTTATATGTTTTTCTATCTATCAAATAAAGTTCCTGTGCAAAATTATAGCCCTTAATTTCAATTCACATTAAATTAAAAACGTTATGTATTTTTTTGAAATTTTAATCGAAAAATGCTCAACTGCAGATAACTTTTGAACATGTAAAAATAGCAAATTTATGTCCAACACTTTTTGTTCATTTGGAATTGTAGTTTCTGAAAAAAATTTAAAAAAAAATTGAAAGTCATTGTTTTCATTATTTTTTTGATGATTTTCGTAACAAATCGTTTTTTTTTTTTTTTCGAAAGATTCGCCGGTTTTTTTTTTTGTGTGACAAAAAACTTCAATTTATTCTGAAAATGATGAGCTTACGTTGAATGTGGAATTACAATTCTTTTCCCATTTCACAAAATTAAATTTTTATTTTGTTTTTCGATTTCAGACAAAAAACCAGTTTTTTAAACATACTTCAATATATGAATCTGGATTTTTATTATATTTTATATCAATATTTTATACATCGAAGTTTTCACACAGAGTTTGTTTATTTTGCCATGTGGAGTGCACTATTTTCATACAGCTCTTATGATTCGATACATTTTGTCAATCTGATCTATTTTGCTTTTTGTTTTTCTAAATCAATCGTTACCGTCAAACGAATACTACAAAATGATGATTGAAGATTGTTTTTACAAAATATCTGTTATAAAATAGCAGAAAGAAAATCACTCGATCGTTATAATCCTTTATTTGTGAATAAGTCGCCGGCTTCGACAGAGTTAATTCAGTTTTGTTTAAACGCCGGTTACGGCTGTTTATAATTCATATCAAGATTAATTGATTCAGGTGGAAAAGTATTTCCTGATTCATACTTTGAAATACAAACGCGAATTTGGCTGAAATAAGTCGCACGTTACTTGTCGGTTTTGGCAAAGGGACCCTGTCGGAGCATATTTGTTTATATGAAAGTCTCGCTGGACTCGGTCGAGCATCAAGTTGTTGCGAACTGCCAGAATCAAATTGGTTCGCTGGCAGCTCTGTAGACACAGAGAGGCCTCAGTAGGCCTCAGTTAACTGGGGGTCTTACGCGGCGACAGAAGCGCCTGTGATGACCAACTCTAGTGAAAGCACCGAGACGCTACTAAGCGAAGAGTAAAAATACCCAGTGATCGAAGAACCAAATTAGGGCAGCGAAGTCGTACTCTAAGAGAAAACCGACGTGAATTCTACCCCTCGTAACTAATGATTAAGAGAATACAGTTCAAATATTATAAACACTGGTGATTTAGGGTTGATGTAAACTAATGTAACTATTTGAATCACAATAGTAGATAAATCTACGAATCTTATCATGAGATATTCTGTTAAATGACATCAAACTCGATAGATGATTAAGATATTGATTAAAACAACTGACACTTGCTATGATTAAAAGGGTTAACTGAGATTTAACCGATCATATGAGTGAGTCAAGTTATTATAGAGTTATTATTTGATCAACTAAAGTCATAGACAAAATTTAGACTGAGCGCTGGAACTAATATATTGGCAAAGAGTTGCTTTTTATATTTTTATTCATAATAAACTGGAAAACATTGGCTGAACGTGCTGTCATTTGTGAACCTCGGCACCTGAGCTCGAGATGCATTCTAAAACAACATGTTACAAATGCATTATTTCAATGTTATTTTGGAAAATGTAACGCCTGTCCAGGATTACAAATATTGAACAATATATTAATCGAGATTTTTAAAAATAACGATGTTGATAATATTACTTATAGGCGTTGAATTTCGAATCCATAAACTGCCTAGAAACTACCGTATAATCTTCATTGGAACTTGTAGATCATTTTTGTAACAATTTGAAAGTTCTTTTACCTCATGTATGAGTATCTGAAGAGCAATCGAATTTCATAACGTTATTGAAAGAATCTTTACAGCAAGATGAGTTTATTATCATTTGTGATTTTCTGGTGGAGTTTCTTTGCAGCAGCTCATGAGAAAGGACCATGTGATAGTATTAGTGGCACAGTGGAAAGAATGATCGCAAGAACTAGTCTCCAGTTGCCAGTCGATTAACAAATTACAACTCCTTCTTAACAGTATAAATGGACTTCGAAACCAGATAATGTACCGAACACCACGATTGAATTTTCATCGATGAATGAATACAATGACGTTGTAAATGAACTCAGTAAGTGATTTAAAACTACAAAAACAATTTCAAGTACTCAAAAATTACACTGTGTAATATCGGGAAAGGATTGTGCTTCACTAGTTGAAGAATTTCCTGATTCGCAACTATTCAAAGTATGTAAACATTATAAACGTAAAAAATGAATAAATTGGATATTACTATATAATAAATTATATTAATTTATTATTTTGTTAATGAAATTATTTGATGATGAAACACACGAAATTTTTTTTTTCAAAATTATGATGAGACACCATATAGCATATAGTATAATGTAATATGCTTCATTTTCGTTGAATATTCTTTATACTTGATTTAATTGCAATAAAAAGCGAAAAAACTGTTTTTTTTTCTGAAATCAATAAAACAAAAAATTTTCAAAATTTTAGAAAATAGAGAAGGAATTGTAATTCCACCTTGAACATGCACTCAAAAGTTTCTAAATGAATTGAAGTTTAAAAGAAAAAAAATCACAAATCTTTCGAAAAAATCGATATATTTCGAAAATTATTTTAAAAAAAAACAGTTGAAACAATGACTGTCAATTTGCTCGAATTTTTTTTAGAAACTAAAGTTCAAAATGAAAAAAAAGTGTCGAGCATAAATACGCCATCTTTACATATTCAAAAGTTATCTGCAATTGAATTTTTTTTGGTCAAAACCTTCAAAAATTCATAACTTTCTAATTGTTAAATATTCAATAAATATTTAAGATATTTAATTATTCATTTTGTCTCGATTGATGGCAGCACGTCCTGGACATGCATGCTGCTTGTCCTGGATGCTCAACCGCTCCTCCCACACGCGGGGAGGGGGTGCGCAATTGACCAATTTTGGTCAATTACACCTAAAATGATCGACGCGCGCATTGATCGAAGAACAATGCATCGATGCCTCAGGTCGATTGGTTCGGTCTCAAAAAAAGTCTCTCATCGTCTGTTGCGATGTAACCATCAGTCTCAAAAGGTCTCATTCACTCTCATTCGGTCTCATCCAGTCGCATTGTACACGTAGTACACATTCATCGTAATCTCATCTTTTCACATTCTCATCGACTCTCATGATGTATATCATAAAATACTCAACGCAATTAATTGTTTCACTCTCAACGTTTATATCTCACCTCATATCTCATCAAACTCATTGTTAATCATCTCACACATTCTCATCGAGTATTGCGACGCATACAACGAAGCAACTACTCATCTTAATTGATCTCAAAGTATCAATTTCCTCAACGCATCTCATTGAACTTATGTAATTCATATTTGTACATAAGATACAATCTCAGAATACCAAGAGGATCAATAATATCCTCTTTGGTGGTGTTTTGCAATTCTAGTCAAAATTCACTAGTATACATCTCACCGCTCACTACACAACATATTGATCAATAATATCAATTGTATTCTCTTTTCATTATCAAACAATATTTTCTTCTCATCATCAATCTCAAGTAAAATTACAGTGTACAAAATGTACATATCGTGATAAGTACATCTCAATAAATTGTATATATTTCAAGCATAAAACCGGCACAACTGTCCACTACGATTATTGCAATTCCAACAGCAATTCACCCCGGCTTCTCATCCCATCCCAATCCAACATCATACAGTCCACTTCAACTCTCATCCCATATAAAATAAATATTTTATTTTATATCTCATTCAAATTTTTACACTAATGCATCAAAATTAAGGGGTATAATTTTGCTCAAGGACTTCATTTGATGAATAGAAAAACATATATAAACAACAAAAAAATTGAAAAGTATGAGGGTTTTTGGCTCGGTGATTTGACGCGTAATACCCTATATACAATGTGATAATGTATAATAGAGATTTTGTGAGCGGAGAAGAATAGAATAAATGTGAGATATAAGTAACTGAATGCGTGAACAAAAACAAAAATAAAGGCGTGAATGAGAATAAAGAATCAAAAACAATAATAATGTACATATGCTGTAATCGAATACTCGTTTATTCTTGTGAACAAAAAAAAAAAAAAGTAATATGTATCTATATGTATCTATGTACTCCCTAAGTTGCCGAGTGAAGGTAGGTAGATACCGACTGAAAGAATTAGTGAGTCCTAGTTGTTTTAATCTGTATTTGCTCATCTCATCTACATGTCATGAGAATAGTAGTAGTAGTAGTAGTAGTAGTAGTAGTAGTAGTAGTAGTAGTAGTAGTAGTGTTTTTGGTCAGTGATTTGAAAATTTACTTTTCACTTCATATATTTACTTTTTAACATTATGTTTCGTCTCATTTCTGGTTTTTGGTTTGTTGTTTTTTTATTTTATTATTTTTTTTTTTTTCATTTTAACATTTATTAATTTTTTTATTATTTTCGTTGGTAACATTGATGTGGGTAGTAACTTTTTATTTACTTTTTTGATTTGTTTAGCGGAGATTGGGCTTACTGTTCCGCCTCTCTATGATAAAAACGCTCTCATAATCTCGATTGTCGAGATGGAGCGCGTGATGATCACGGTCACGATTCAAGGAAGCCTCGTGGACCTGCTCCGAGGTGGCAGTGACGGGGGTTACTTGCGTAGGAAGTGGTTGATGAAGAGGTTGTGGTTGCGGGTTCAACGGGCTGCAACGGGTCAGCATCGACACTGACTCGCCGCACGCGTTTAAGTTTGACGACCTACAGAACATAAGAGAGAGGACAGATGGAAACACCACGTGGTGTTATTGTAGTGCTATCAAATCACGTTTCATTTCAATTAATTATTAAAATTTTTTTGCTTTATAAATGAAATTTTCTATAAAAAATTGTAGTGCAATACAGTGAAAATACTCTTGAACATAACGTATTAGAATTATTTTATTTTACAGTTTTTCTATTTTCAATTCTTAAATTTATGATATATTAAAGTTTTCACTGTATCAAACCAGAGCAATTTCACCAGAGTTCACTAATTAATTTTTTTATCCTTCGTTCCATGGCTATTCTATTATATAAATCTATTTTTTTTTCTCTCATAATATATCGCTTTTTACTTTTTACTTCATTCAACTTCAATTAGTCGTGTGCGCGGAACCGAAGGATAATTAAATTCCTGGCAGAGGCTGAACCGTCCAGCCCGTTCTGGATATTCTGAAGGCACATGGTACACATTAAGATTGATGAATCATAATAAAAAATCAATGAAAAATAAAATTATTCCGCAGATAAATTTATAAATACAATAAAAACTTGAAAAAAGAATAAGGAATTAAGAAAGAGTGAGAAAGAGTGTTGGAGTGTGAGAAAGAATAAACTATGAATAGAAATAATAAAAATCATTTTCAACTGAACTGATACGCACGAGATAAATTAAAAAAATATATATATGTATGTATAAACGAGCTTATTTCATTTTTACTCTTTTCTCATTTTCATTTCTTTCTTGACTCGCGAGTCAATAAAATTATGCATAATTGAAGAATTACGCATAAGAAATAATCAAAATAATCACATAAAATTTGATAATGATCCAGAATAGGCATCACTGCAGTCGTATTGTGGACTTTTGGATGCCGCACAAATGATAAATTTCTCATCACTGATTTTATTTTTATGTTTTGATAAAAAAAAAATTTTATTCTTTTTCCATTGAATTAAATCTTATTTTGTGATTGCATGCTGTGTGTTAAAATGTTATTGCGAGGAAAGACGTTGCGTGCACAAGAAAAACGTGATTATAATGAATAAAAAAAAAATAAAATAATAATCCCGAGGGTGGTGATATCAATTTATCGTCGATTGAATTATCGTTGAATTTTCTCGTGTTGTTTATGTAATTATAATTGGAAAAGAATAAGACAAATATGCACTACGTCGCACTCCAACCTCGTCCAAAATACCTCTGCCGCTGCGGTTTAACCTGCCGCGCTCTCTTTTTTTAAATATAATAATTTCTACGGCTCACTGTTTTCCATAGAAGAGAAGATAAAAATTTATTTTCACCACGTTTTTTGTTCACGTGCTGTATTTATGCATAGTATTTTATTAATAAACAAAAAAAAAATAAAGAATTTTTAGTGATGTTCCATTTTATTTCATCTTCTTTTATCTACTATATGCGTGTATATATACTAGTGTTGTATTTATATACGTACATATTAATAATACCATTTTTTTTTCTTCATTTCTTTTATACTTTTTTTTTTAAATTTAAATCTTCTAAATTCAGTTGTGAAAGGTTTTGTTAGTACAGTGGTGCTTCGGTGGCCTATTGCTCAGGGACTTAAATGCTAATTCTTGCTATATAAAATTGCTAAATCATAATTTATTAGACCATTCGTCTGATAATGAAAATTTTATATTTTTCCGTGAAGTATATCATATTTAAATAATTTATCTATCAATCGTATTTAGATCGAATTACTTCAATCAATTGTTAAATGAAATTTATATAGTCGTAATAAGTTATGATATAAATTCCACCACCCCTTGATAAAGGATTTATAGATAAATTTATAATTAATTTTATATATTTTCGAAAATTTTTAGTCAATTATATTATGTAAGAATTTATATATTTATGTATTTTTAATTTTTCTTTTTCATATGAGAAAACTTACTTTTTCAAAGGCACTGTTCCTTGGGGACCCTGCCCTGCCCCATTGCGAGCGTCAGTGGGCCTGCAGGCTACTAGATTATACGCTGAAATCAGTTCTATAATTTTACAAAAACATGTTATTTAACTATTTTCTTTTCAGTTCATCGTGATATTTTGTTAACAATATTCAATTTCATAATTCAGTGAAATGAATGGACCATACCTTTCTCTTGTTTTCGTCGTTTTCGTTTGTTACATATTTTAACTGCACATATACTGAGAATAATGGCGACGATGAAGAATAATATTCCACCCACAACTCCGGCAGTAATGGCCTTGTGTTTAACACGCGCTGGTACTGGAAATTTCACCAGCTCACTGGCGCCATGTGTTGTTGCTGCGTTGGCAAGTACTTGAAAGTAATACGTTCTACCCCCAACTAAATTTTTAACTACAAAATTAAATTTTTATTTTTATTATATATTCAACAATAATTTTGTCATGAACATAACATGAGCTAGCGATCAATTCGATGAATTTAAAAAAAAAAAAAAATAAAATTTACCCAAATAACTTGTTTCTTCGGGACGAATTTGTCCCTTGTTGAGTAGTTTCCAAGGTCCATCTGTTTTGTACTTGATATTATAGTACTGAATTAAATGGCTCTTCTCCAGTGGATGTTGCCAAGTGATTAAAAATCCATTGCTAATTTCTGTTACTGTTAAATTTCTCGGCGGTCCTGGTCGTGGCCCAGCTGTGTATAAGAAAAAAAAAAACAATTTTTTTTTGGCTATCCTATCAATCAAATAATGAAACTCAAAAACCAATTAAGAGATTTCACCGTTTATTGTTTTGTTAAGAAGTAGAAGACATCGAATTGAAATTTTAAAAAATCCAGAAAAATTTTACATTCCAATTAATTTCATCGATTCTCATAATTGAATATATACGAATATGTACGAATACTGAATTATGGAAGGTGAATTAAATCGAAATCACTGACCGTAAAACATTTTAGGGAAGCGATATAACGAGGGACGCGTGCGCCTGTGAGAATATTTCGTCATCAATATGAAGTTATTATGGTATAGCTAATAAAAATATCGTTCTCCCAAAATGTCAGAACAATATCCGTCCCTATCAAATCTACAACTGGAACACGTATTATATTCGATCACCAACAAATTTTGATCCTATAGCCCTATTTAAAATAAACTGAAAAATTATACACCGATTACAATTTTATGATTTTTCATATTTTTAAATCACTGACCAAAAATCAATTTTATATTCACCTATTTTATTAATAAGCTCACCATTCTGATCAGATGTAATACCACCAGTATTCATAGGTGTTGTTGCAGGTGGTGCGATCCCCACATCTATCAAGAAAAAAATAAATAATAATAATAACAATAATAATAATAATTTCGAAAAAATTATGTGCAAGTTAACTATCAAATACTTGCTGAGGTTTGAACATTTTCATGTAAAATTATTTTATCTTACCAAGAGTTCTTATTGTAGCTATTTTACTCGTCATATTATCGGTGATGGCGTTTTTCCCAACAACCTGAAATTCATAAACTGTTCCTGGTAAAAGATTATTGATCGTAACTGAAGTACTACCCGAAGGAGTAACAGGTATTGACGGTTTCCAGGTCTGTGTACCACTTTCTCGATAACTATAAATAAAAAATTAAAATTGTCATATACATATACGCATACATGAGTTATATTCAAATAATTAACTAAATGAGGGAGACAATGTCCATCAAAGTTTACCAAATAGTATAATCTTGTTTGTAATCAGGCCCACCAGAATAACCTGGAAACCAATATAAAGTCACCGAAAATTGCGATGCTGTACCAGTGACATTATAAGGTGCATGTGGTTGAGATCCCTCGGCAATTAATTGCGTTGATGAAACAATTGTCGCAACTTCATTTGATGCAACACACTGATAATATCCAAAATCACCACGGCGTAATCCCTCTATCGTTAAATTTCCACCAACTGTTTTAGCTCTATTACGTTCCAGTGATGCACCATTTCCCTTGATGTAAAATTATGAGAACGGAAATTTTATAAATTACTATCACCGAATAAAATAATACACATTTTATAATGGCAAATGACTCACCCTTTGCCATTGAATTATTGGTTTCTCTGTTCCCTCTGCTTCTTGAGCATCACAAGTCATTGCCACTGTATCCCCAACTTTTCTTTGATACATTGGTTCCGGCTCCAAGGTGAATACTGGTGGATTACGCACAAGAACATCCATTGGCCCAGAGCCACCTTTTGTACCATGAGCATTATAAGGCGTGCATGTATATTTTCCCTGATGATTTTCATTGACTCTGGTAAATAATAATGAGCCATTATTCATGATAACAATATCTTTAGTTTGGTAAGGCTCAAGTAAACGTTTGTCTTTGGTCCATGTGACATACTGTAAAGGTGGATTGGCTTTTATATAACATTGTACAACACCTGCCAATCGAAATGGCAAATATTGAATTGTTGGCGTAAACGTAACTTTTGCTGGATCTAAAATATTAATGGGATAAATTTTCATTATTCAAATATATATTATTTCAATTTTAAAATGATTTTCGAATTTAGAATACTTACATTCCACATTTAAATAAGCAGTGGCACTTTGTGGTTCACCAATGCCATTAGTAACTTCACATAGATAAACACCAGAATCATCGGCGCTCACTGGATTGATGACTAGACTACCATCTTTTTTAATAGACACTCGTGTATCTAATTCAGATACTTCAGTTACTGGTGCACCCTCGCGAAACCAACGTACTGTTACATTTCCTGGTTGTGCCTTGGCTTCGCATGGAAATTGAACTTTTTCACCCTCTGGTTTTGTCTGATTTGTCGGTGGTACAATGATGATTGCTCCGCCTGTAATCAGGTTTTGTATTTTACTTTTATTTTTTTTTCTTTCTTCTCTCTTTTCTTCCTTGGTTTTTACGTAGATATTATTTTCACTCTGTAATTCCATATTCCCGTATGTTATTTTTATTATTCCATTGTACATTCTAGAAATTAAGTAGAAAATAAAAAGCAGCGAGAAAAAAAAGAGCGAGGAAATGAAAAACAATAAAAAATAAAATGATGAATGAATTATTCTGTTTTGTTTCTTGTTTTTTTTTTATTTTTTTTTTATAGTTAGATGATAAATTTATGTTTTTGTCAATTGGGTACTTTTTATGTGTTCCTCTGTGGAAAAATAACTCCTGTGTGTAGGTATATATATATTTTATAGTTGCAATTTTTCACTTTCTTTATATTTGTTTATTTATCTACTGAATCGACTTGTGAGAATATATATTGATCAGGAAAGGTTTATGAGCGAAGGTAATAGATGCGCCATTGATGTCTTCCGACACTATACACTAGGGATAAAATGTAATTACGTATAAAAATCTATTTGAATATATATATATATATATATATCTATATAGGTATGTGTATGAAAATGAAGTGAAAAAAATATATTATATATATTTGTAAAAACAAGAGAATCAAGTGGGAAATGACAGAAGACAATACAGTACGAAATTAAAATTGTTTTCTATCAAGTATGACAATCACATTGCATGTTTTATCATCGTTAATAAATGCGGATTTCCGGTAGTACGATAACTTAATAATAATGATTAGTGGTGATAGGTAAAATGAAAATAAATTAAATTTTACCAGCAATGACGACGCGAGCTGAGTGACTTATTTGTCCCTCCCCATTTCTTGCAATACACGTATAATCGCCAATGTCATCATTTTTGATTGACGCAATTCGTAGTTCCGTGCCCTCGTTGAAAATTCCAATGGTATTTGACGTTGTAACTGGATTGGCATCCTTATACCAAACTATTTCTGGCGTTGGGGTACCCTCGGCTTGGCAATTCAATATAATAGCATCACCCAAATTGACATAGATCATTTCTTCAGGAGTCATTGTAAAACGTGGTGGTGCTGAAAATTGCAATGGAAAATACAATAAATATGAAGAAAGAAAATGAATGAATAAAAACAAACCGTGAACATCCAAATGAAACCATGTGCCATTTTTTGGACTATTAGGCGATCGATTGAGGAAGACGACCTTGCATTCGTACCATCCCTGATCATTTTCTTGAATATTTGTGAGATTGAGACTGGCGATTCCATATGGTGAATCTGCGCTGACCCTTGATACACGTCCCTCATAACCTTCACCACTGTGAGTAGGATACGACTCGTACCAAATGTATATTGGTATCTCCTGCCCCTTACACCAAGCATACCAACACATATCATAAATGATGGGTACTCGCAAATACTGACATGTTGGCCAAACTGGTGCAAGCTGATCAGATACTCACTCAAACTAATTAAAGCTTGAATTATATTCACGTATATAAATTTTATTGTTTACTATATACGTATACAATTTACATATACATATAAATACACACATACGCATGCATAAATAAATTGTAAACCTCAATTGGTTTGCGCTTGTGTGCACTGGTTATACAATAAAAGTCTACTTGCACCAGCCTGTCATTGCCAACAAGAATAATGAGCAAATGCGATGTAGCATTGCATGATAAAGGTGTGACATCCGATGAGGACGACGCACGCGGTACTTCACCAACAATCACACTTCTATCCGAAATTAAAGCCTCTCAAATATATTGCATATGAATATTTACAATTCAATACACACTTAACTATGCTTACATGTATAATATGTAAAATGAAACAGTATATTCTGATTATATAGCAATTGTTTTTTTACTTTTTTGCATGCACAATCATTTATTTCATATTTATTCTTATGCACAACATAATATCATACTCTTTTTCTTTTTATTTTTTTTTCTTTCTCCCCCTTACATTTGGTTCAACAAGTCGCTATACGGTTATGCAATTATTATATATTACTATTGTACAACTATAAGTCATTTGCATGCACGAAATTAATGTTCATACATGAAAAATGAACAAAAAATATATAGATACATGAAAAACAATAAAAAAAAAATGATATTTTTGTTTGATATTGATGATGTAGATTAAAATAATATCATGCTACTACGTCAAAATATTTATATCAGACTTCATCCAATCATTGACGACTCGTTGCCCCCTCTCTGTCTCCTACATCAACGACATGAATATGATATATAGACGATTAGATATGTGCATAAATATATTGTTACTGTGATATTTGACATAAATTCTATTTGTAGTCTGGCCTACTTACAACGATCGAGTTTGATATTAATCGCTTGAGGCAGTTTCTACGTTCAAGTTTCTACATCGTGAATACATTGCGTTATAGCCCGTCAATAACGGAAATTACATTGGCGACCACGAAATTATGCGCTATTGCGTCCCATATTACATGTATATGTATATACTACTCATGATCGTAGTTCGCGAAAATTATAAAAATCAATTTAAACAAAAGAAAATTTCATGCTGTCAATGTTTTCATTGAATTAATTTTTACCCTTTTGATTAGTTTTCTATCTTCTAGACTTTTGATAATAATAATTTCGTTAAATTTTTTGTTCACAAATGAACAAAAAAAAAAAGATTATTATTAGTATTATCATCATCATCATCATCATCATCATCATCGTACAATATAGAGAAAAGGGGTATACCTATAGATATATAGATACAAATAGAAATGGTGGAATAAACTATCCCATCGGGGTCAAACGGACGATTGGAGCTTGCTCTATCGAGCATGCAATTTCTATTGTACCTTTTTTTTTTTTTTTTTTTTTTTTTTTTTTTCAATTTTTCTTTTAAAATTAATCCCTTAACGATAAGTAGTAAATGGTCTTCGAGCGCTGTAAATTCCACTAGTATTAAATAATTCCCATTCACTAACTGTCTGTCATTCTAAATCTACATCATTAATAATTATACTGTAAATACAATAAAAGAGAAAAAAATTACATCGCTGATATATATCGTGAATTGATACCATTTCTTTTTTCAACTCTATTTTTAACGTTTGGGAAAAAAAAAAACGAGCAGGTAAATTACTTTGTGAGCTGAAAGTTTAGTCTAATATTGAAAAGTACACGGAGAAAATTTTTCCATAAAAATTACCGTGAACTTCACGATACGGTTGAGACATCGGAATTCTCAACTTTTTTTCTATTTTAAGATTCACTTTGAATATTACTTACGATTCAGTCAAATTTACGAAAATAATAATTAATTTTTACCGAACTGCACCGCAAAACTTCTACACAATAAAATTTACGTATGTATCACACGGAAAGTTATTGCATTGACATTAAAATATTTTTCTGTTTTGCACGGTAATTTTGTGCGGTCATTATTGTCTCGTGCAACAGACAGCCTTCGGTTATTTTCCATATTGTTCATATGACGCATTTACAATGGTGCCTTTATCCTACACAACAGTCATTTTTTCATAGTTCTATCGGCTATTGAACGGGGAACGTAAGAATACGAACAAAACGGAAAGAGTCTTTATTTATTTTCACTATTGAATCGGGGTGTTGTGAATAATAACATAACAAAAATATTAACTTTTCGAAGAGTTCAATCCGTCAAGATAATTCAATAATGATACTAGAAGATGACGGTCCTCAATTTTACATTATAAACTATATAGTAATGGATGAAAAGAATGATTTTATGTTTGATTTTGTGTTTCGTGACGAAAATACGCAGTCATATAAAATCATCTCCGACCGCCATTCTTGGGTTGTTCTATATTCTCGTGATATAATTATACATTATTGTTATACATTATCATATATAAAATTATACATTAACGCATAAATGAAATAAATGCATATAGTACGCACCAGTGATGGTCATCGGTGCATCGTGACCAAGTGGCATTAATTGATAATTGTTCATAAGTCAATAAATGTAAATAATTGTTCGTATTTCAGTAAATGCGAATAATTTTAATAATTTAAATTTAAAAAAATGTGGCAATGAAAAAATTTATGTAACCTATTTCAACATGAGAGATTTTTTTATTTGAAATTATTGTTTTTGAGAATGAAAATTTTTTGACATACATGTTAATTTTATATTATTGGAACTTCCAATTCCACCAGAATGATAGTTTTTCTGTCACTTCACAGCAATATTTTCTGTCATCTTGTATAATTTTTACTGCGCAGCACAGTAAATTTAAACTGCGTTACCGACAATAATTCCTGCATTACCAGTATTTAATATGGATCAGTTGCGATATTTCAGTAATTTTTATGGGAAAATTCTCTCAATGTAGATGTTATTTATAATCAGTTAACAATTATGAAGGAAAAAAAAATACAATTGTAAATACTAAAAGCAATATGAATGAATTTTTATAAAAATAATTTTCTCATGATTCAACTCTAGTAGAACTCGCGAAAAAAATAATAACAATAATTTGAATTTATACATTAATTAACAATATTGAAAGTATAATTAGTATTATTTAATTATATGCAAAAATTAAATAATCGAAATATGTGACATCATATTTCCAAAAGTACTAATGAAAAAAAGAAAATAATAACAATAATAAGTGAACTAAAATAAAACGAATCATTCGGAAAATCATAATTGAATTTATATAATAATTGAAAATATTATAGGCAATTTAGGTAGTAGAAAAGTTGGATGGAGGTGTCGGCACGAGTGCCTGTTCCCGCAGCACTATCCCAGTCCTTTTTTTCCGTTCCCCTGTCCCTTACCCAAACCTGTCCTTTCTATTCCGGTATTAAAAATGCATTAGAATATGTAGGCAAACATATAAATATTGATTGTGCCCGATGAACATTTATCAAAGAAGCCACCAAAAACTCTGACATTGTTGAATAATTTTCACCAGTTGTCAGATTCTTGGATCTCCAATGGGAGCTTTTACATTATGCACATGCGACCCTTTAGTGTGGTCATGTTAAAGATACTCCAATTCTCCAAGGAGATGTACGTGTTATACTATTTCTATCTTTGTTCATTTATATTCATATATGTTACATAGATAAAAATAAGCGTTTATTTTTGGTGGTTGTTTGTGTTGCTCTTTGTTCCGCTACTGACAATACGCTGGTTATATAACATCATCCAAAATTCCATCGCCACCATCAAACCTATGACTATTCCCGCCACTCCCAAACGAAGCTATCTACGTCATCAACTTAAACCGCAACCCAACTCAAACCACATGACCTGAGCTTATACGCAAGGCCGTGAGGGATGCTTTCTCTCTCTCTCACTCACTCCCACGCACACACTTTCTGTCCTATTTCTATGTCCACGGGCTAACCGGCTAACGGCCAATCGATATTTCACTGGCTAGAGTCAGCGCAGCGTCTCTGAAAATTCTTTATATACTAAATACAATACGTATACACACATAATATATATATACATGAGTATATAAATACACTCATACATGAAGAGAAAAAATTTTTCGACCTTTTCTTCTCAATTTTTATTTCTTTCATTTCCTCTTTTTTTTTCTCTCCGTCTTCTCTTGTAGTGTATACTCTAAAAAATTGACGTTTTATGTTATATTGAGTTTTTAAATTCAACAAGACTTGCATGAAGAGTATGATACGATTTTTTTTTGCTTTCTTTTTTTTTATTTTTTTTTATTTGGTTTTTTCTTTTTGCGTGACATATTGTTGAAAATTAATTACAAGAGATGAAAGATGACGAGAGGGAAAGAGAGAAAGAACAGGGAAGGAGAACGTCTGATCCGGGTTGGTGAATATCAGTGGAATTTTATGCGGGCTTTCCTCTCTATCATTCGCGTGCGCTCGACCCAAACTACCAGAAGCCATCAGAGCGCAAATAAAATGCATTCTCGTATTTGCCCGTTGGCCATTGCAACTAACTATTCGCATAAACATCTATGTGTGAATATACGAAGCGAACACACACAAGGCCACTGCTGCTACCACCGCCACCATCACTACCACCACTACCGTCGTCGTCGTCTTCACCGTTGATTTTTAAACCCCTGACCCTGTGACGAACGTCACTAGCATAGTAGCAGAGAAGCAGGTAGAAAGAAAAGGGTCTCGAGACACGGGACTCGTAGCCAAAGCCACTCCCGACGGTCGGTAGGTACCCGCGAACAAAGAGATGCTGGAACCATGTAATGTTCAGTTAAAAAGACGAGAGGGCTCGCGTTGCGGACTTTCTCGCATACAAAATGTTCCGGGCGTGAGAATAAAAAGACATTGACTATTCATGTAGAATCGTCTGTGGAATCGCTCACGTGCCAAGACTGGGTATTCGCTAAACACAAAACCGTTGATTATTAATTGTGTAACTACTTGTATAAGGGAAGTACCAAGTCCTCTGGGAAGCATACACTGGACTTTCAGCTATCTTCTTCAGATCTGATCTGTGAAAATGTTGTGGCATTGAGTTTGATCCACATAATAGCCTTTCTAAACGAAGTAACGCCCAGCCTTGGTGTTACTATCTTTCCTTGTACTGAATTATATTACTTTGTATTAATCTTGATTTACTACAGCGACTAATTGCGTCGGCTACGCTCAAACATACCTGGAGTCCCACACTAGCTACGGCTGGCAATAAAGTCTTGAGGTATCCACCTAGAGTGGTCAGAGTACCTCTTTTAGATTCATAATCGCCGGATAACGGCAGCATCTAACTTTGGATTTATTTATTGTAATTGACAATAAATAATATCGCTAGTTTCGGCGATTATTTGTTTTTAATATCGTTGGCTTCGATGAAAAGGATTGATTGAGATACAATAGCATCATAAGGCATCATTGTACCCTGATGCCTACGCGGGGATTTAACTTGTTAGTTTTCGCGTTCCCGTGAACACCCATAACGCCTCCCTACAACTGACACTTGCAATGATTAAACAAAAGAGTTGACTGAAGTTTCGATCATCTGGATGAACGAGTTGTTGTACGCGACAGATTATTTAATTGACAATACGCCGGGTAAATACTCATAGGAATTTCGCTACTTTTATGATTCAAAAAGAAATAGAAGAGTAAACGTGTTGTTTAACAGATCTTGGCACCTGAGCTCAATGCAATTATAATTTAACACGTTACAACCCAACATACATATTTATGTATAGATATATCGTTCACTTCATTTTTTATTTATATTACCTTATTTTTGTCAATTCTTTCTTTCTTTCTCATTTTATTTTATTATTTTGATTTTCGTTTCTTTCCAAATCCCATCTTTCTACTTCTTTTCCTCACGTATTCACCCACCCACCCACACACACACAAATATATATATATATATATATATATATATTCATATAATTGTCTACACTTAGACACCATGTACACTCTCTAGTCTTTCACTATGCATGAGCACAACCAGATGGATCTGTAAACTACACGAGATTGGATGAACAATGTTCGTTGAACGATGAAAAATTGATCGAAAATTGTAATTTTTTTTTATCATAATTTTTCATTTTATAATGAGATAATTGGTAGAAATGTGAAAAAAATTGTGTGCCCGAATGTGTAGAGAAAAGTTGAAAAAAAAAAAGAAATTTCACGTCATCCACTGATAAAAAAGAAATTATTTTATCCACTATTTTTTTTTTTTTTTTTTCATTTTACTTTTCAAATAATTTATTTGTTACGATAAAATTGAATGATGTTGATGAGTTTCAATGAAATTTTATAGAACAGTGAATATGAGGATTGCTCGAAATCAATAGCAAGTGGTACATTAATAGATGACGTAAATAAAAGAAGGGGGATTGAGTACACTCCAATCCCCTATTTTCCCATCTTTTTATCTCTTATTTGTCTTTATATCTGATAGAAAAATCAAAAAACTTGGATTATTATAAATAAACCAAATTTTTACATCATACGCAATGTAAAATTGAGTAGCACACGATTTACTTTCGATTCACTAATAAAAAAAAAAAAATTTTTTCTTTTTGATATTTCTTTGTTCATTACTGCAATTCATACGAATTTTTATCTACAATGATTTATGTAACATTTTTTCCCTGTGAACTAATAAATAACTCTCTTTGTTTTTTGTTTTTAGATGTGAATCGAAATCATGCAGCAATGTACAGCATGTTTTTTGCATCAGAATTGAAAGAGACAGAGGCATTCGTGAATTTTTTTTTGTTCATATACTCTAATCAGTTATTTTTTTTTTCTTCGTTTACTCGATATATATCTATATATAATTTTAAAGTAAATGAAACGCGACGTTGATAAATGAGAGAAATCATTAATATTGACTGATTTGAGTTTGATACATTTATAAATTTGTAAAAAAACGCGCTCTGCTCTTTTTATTCCGAATTGCGAAATCAAACTAAAACAAGAAAAAAATTAGTAATACAATAAAGTAAAAATACCAAGTAATGAGAAAAAATGAACGTTAATACTCGTTTTGCACATCAATGAAAAAAGAAAATAATAATAAATTAAATGTGTTACTGAATTAAAGTAATGAAATGAAAAATGAAAATGAGAAAAACACAAAAAATAGAACCAACGCATAGCGTGTCCCTCTCACAGTAGCTAATGTTCAATAAATTCTCTATGTTCTATGAAAGACTAAAACGCGTATATCCATCAATGAAGCATCAGCGAATATTTAAAAAAAGAAAAAGTTATAATAATAAAAAATAAAGAAAAAAAAAGGTGAAACAGATAAATTTTCACGACAAATAACTTTGAATACTGTTCCAACGCTGTTACGTGTATTTATTGGGGTTGCGCTCAGCACGTTCCTGGTACAGTTTGCAAATATTTCTAATAATAATAATGAAAGAAGAAATCACGAGCTTGTTGCTTCTATTATATATGAATTTTTGTTATTTTCTTGTTTTTTAGTTAGAATTTGGCAAAAGTACCAGGTGCACGTGCACACCCGGAGCGAAACCCCGGATATTTAACTCACGGATGGAGAGCAAAGAGGTTGATCAACTGATATCGTACCGTGTCGCCTACCTTCTTCTCCCATTGGAGAACATAGGGCACTGGATGCTCACCAGGGAACTCAACGTGACAGTTGAAAACCACGCTCTCTCCCAAAATGGCTGTTATGTGAACTGCATCCTGATAGCAAAGACCTATGAAAAAAATATATACATATAAAAAATATAAACAAATTCATTTAATTTATTTTCATAATACACGGATTCAGTTTCATTCCTCACGTGAAATGTTTTTTTCAATTACCCTTTCCTTTGTTAAGGGGTTATATACAGTTAGACGGCCGAAAAAAAGTGAATTTTCCAGAATTTTTTCTGAGAAAACTATTAAATTTATTGATCCAAAAATTTATACACATATTATGGTATCTTTTAACTGTATTTTAAGACTTAGTACTAGTAAAAATGTTTATTTGAAAAAGAGCTACAGCTGATCTCCAGGAGCTCCTCTCAAAAAAGACGTTTTGCGGTGACCACTATATCTCGGAACTGGATCATCTGAAATTAAAAAACCAAACAGATTTCGTTAAAATAATGTTAAATCTAGTAATTAATCGAAGGAATAAGCAAAATAAAACTTTTTGACAAAATGGCGGTTTCTCAAATCGGCGGTGAAGAATCGATTTTTTTTTTTGAGAAACCGCCATTTTGTCAAAAAATTTTATTTTGCTTATTCCTTCGATTAATTACTAGATTTAACATTATTTTAACGAAATCTGTTTGGTTTTTTAATTTCAGATGATCCAGTTCCGAGATATAGTGGTCACCGCAAAACGTCTTTTTTGAGAGGAGCTCCTGGAGATCAGCTGTAGCTCTTTTTCAAATAAACATTTTTACTAGTACTAAGTCTTAAAATACAGTTAAAAGATACCATAATATGTGTATAAATTTTTGGATCAATAAATTTAATAGTTTTCTCAGAAAAAATTCTGGAAAATTCACTTTTTTTCGGCCGTCTAACTGCATATAACCCCTTAATAGAATATTTTGTTCCTTTCACACATTTCATATTTTTGAATTTTGGCAAAACACTGCAATTTCTCATTTTTAATGAATGCCGAATCGTATATATAATCTTCCGCTCTTTTTTTTTCAAAAATGCCATTTCAAAAAAAAACCCTCATTCACTATCTTTTTCAAAACCATTTGGACATTTATAGTACGCCCATAGAAAAAATATTAGCAGGCCCATATCGGGCCCATTTAGTGAACATCGGGGCCTGGAAATCTGAAATGAATACTTTTGAGCAGGCCCGAGGCGGGCCTAAAACACGCCCGGAGCGCGCCCGAATTCACCTAGAATGCGCCCAGAACAAGCTCAGACTTGTCATTGTTCCCACCGACACTGTTGAAAATGTAAATGAGCAAAATTGATGAAAAAAAAAGAAAAAAATTGCGCACACGTAATTACGGATGGTATGTGAAAGTATAGCGTATTTGATTAGCATTAACTTTACATTTAATAATTTTCGTCATTAGTCAAGTGTTATACATTATGTTGGAAACCTGAAAGATAATTAAAAATTTAAGATAACCATCAAATATAAATCTGAAAAAATAGAATGTTCGATGACGAGACTCGAATCTTAAATCCTTGGACTGCCTAATATGAGACTGGCACGCTATCCAATGTGTCACTCACGTATATATAAATATAACTGTAAAGAGCAAATATTAAATAGTAAATAGTAAAAGACATTATCGTATAAACTTATTTACGCATATACACACATACACACACACATATATGTGTATATATATCCAAGTAACGACGGAAATGACGGTATCCAAAGTTTTTTTTCGTGTATATATAAGAATTATGAGTGAGAATGTAACTACTTAACCACCTTGACTTTTAGCGTGAAATACAAGATATATGTATACCATATACGTGCATAAATCTAGTGAGCAAGGAAATTTGTAAGGGAGGATATACAGAATAGAATAAACAAAAAAAAAAATAATCGAAAGAGAAAAATACTAAAAAGTCGGGAAAGAATTTATAGAGATAAAGAAAAGACGCAAGCGGCGGAACAACGAGATTCTCACGCAGTATTGAAGCGTAACATTAATAAATGACATATAATATAGAAACAATTCATGAATCACAAATGCGCATATATATATAGAATTTCCTAACATTCGAAGGATATTTTTGTATTTATGGGATTACAAAATGAAATAAATGTTTAAGTCAATTGCGAAGACAGACATCGTGAAAGGTTTTGTCAGTATCTAAATACTCGTACAGTATGATAATAATTAATTAAATTTATTCATACCGGGTGTGATGAGTAGAACAATTCCAAGGAGCAACGTTCCAACAGCAATTTCTGTAATTTGTCTGAAGTCTTTGCACCCCCACATCCATCGTTGTCTTCGCTTCTCCATTTCCTCAAACGTCTCTTCGCTTTCTTCGTCACAATCTTCTGCAGAATAATCTTGTTCCTTATCATTCTTGACAAACCTGTTGTCACCTAAACTGTCTAACGATGATTTAAGATCGAGTGATGATAATGAAGATGATAGTGATGGTGATGATGATAATGTAACTGCGACTGCTTGCTGTCGCTTGCGGTAATGTTGAAGTTGGCGTTTCCGCCAACTTCCCGTGCCTTTCAATTTGTCTTCAATAATACATGACCATCCAAGGCTATTATCACACTCTAATGATTGCTGACGCCTGTCGCGTATACCAATTCCACCAATACAGGTGGGTTGACCGGATGTAAAACCGGCTATTGGTGTCCTCGTTGTCGCCGTCGTCGTCGACGTCGTCGTCTTCGTCGCATCAACAATCGACCTGTGTGCAAAAATAACACCGTGAATTTTTTTTCTTTTTTGAGAATATATTTTTCGTTTATTATTTTTATGGCTTTTGCGAAATTGATCGAATGTATAGATGTGTGAAGAATACATGTATTTTCCTAGAAAAGAAAAAGAAAAAATTTCAAAAAAGAAAAGAAAAAAATCTAAACTGTAAACAAAAATGTTGAGTGTTCTCAGATTTTTAATTATATTTTTGAATAGAATTTATTTGATTTTTATGGAATTTGTACTGACTCACCACTCGTCATCGAAGTGATATGAAATTTTTTCAACAGCAGTCCTGTAGCCATAGTCATCTAATAATTGAATAGTCCTTCGGGGACTTTTTGTTTGTTGAAATGTAGTCGTGAGCCGCCGCTGGAGGTTCATGGCCTGCAGCCCTCTTCCGTACTCCATACCCCCATAGTATCTTTTAATCAAATTAAAAAATATATTTATTCATGAATATTTTATTGTTCAAATTTTCAGTCATATATTCTTTTTTTTTTTGTTTTCCATGTATTATATTTTATTAATACCCCTGCCGTTCCGCCGCCACTACCGCTGCCCCACGCGTTCGTCTCGTCCTTTTATTTTTCTTCCACACCCTGTTTCTTCTATTTCTACGTCAATATGCTTCACTAACCGTCAACGCAATATGCTGCACGCATCACCTGCAAAACAAAAGCACAAAAAAATTACAAATAAATAAAAATGAGGAAATTAATACAAAATTAAAAATCAAATTTCAATAAATGAATATCGTTCCTTGAAATGAATTCACGGTGAAACATCACATTCTTTTTTCTACTTATTTTTTCATTTTTCTTCTCACAGAGTACATACTATATAAATATATATATACTAGGAGCAAGATAACGACTCCAAAATACCCACTCATGAATAAGCGCAATCGTAAACTTTAAATAAAAATTGTAGAAGGTCATTGAGTGTACAAAAAAATTAGAACCTGCTGGCTGCAACCATGTGCCAGGTGGCATGCACGCTGTCATCATCTTTTGTCTTTCACTCTTCCTCCTCCTACTTTTTATTCTCATCATTCAAGCCTGTTTCCCGTAGGTACAGGTATACATGCATGAAAAGAGAACTCCCCCCTCTTTACACACTTGTCTGACCAAACGCAACCATCGCACCGTAACATGCGGATAGGATCATATATTTTCTATCTGCTCATTTATACAACTACAATGTATATATATGACTACCACTATATACATATTCTATTTCCCTTTCTCAACATATGTATGTATTAAATTCAGGATTCGATGAACAAAATTGTACTCATAAGAAAAGCAATATG
This sequence comes from Dinocampus coccinellae, assembly GCA_963920625.1. NCBI lineage: Eukaryota > Metazoa > Arthropoda > Insecta > Hymenoptera > Braconidae > Dinocampus > Dinocampus coccinellae. The sequence continues at coordinate 12,126,003 of OY987185.1, read as the reverse complement.
ATAAAGACAATATTGAGTTAATGGAAGTCTTCTGTAATAATGTTATAACATGCTGTCGAACACTTCATGTATATATATATGAGTTACCCGAGTAAAAATATACAGGCCCAAAACGCGCCCAGAGCACGCCCGAATTCGAAAATGCGCCCGATACAAGCCCGATACGGGCCCAAAAGTATTTTTTTAATCTTAAGTGTAAATATGCACGCCCAAAACGCGCCCAAATTCGAGAAGCGCCCGAACTGCACACCATCCTAATCTTTTTATGAGGGTTCGTTTTATTACCCGTAATACTCAAGAAGAATTTTGCACTGGTCAATGTCAATTGTCAGCATATAGATATACACATTTACATCTATACATATATACCTGAGATGAAATTTTCGAGCGTTGAAATGGCGTTATGACCTCTTTATTGCTTTTTCGGGAGGATTTAACCGATCAGGTGTCATGAAAGATCATCATAAACAAAAAAAACCATAATAATAATCGTTCACGAACTCAGAAAAATTTTGACAAGATATCGGAACATAGATGAAATTGATGAAATAGAAATTTCTCAGTTTACTCAGTAAATAATCCATTTTTTTATAAATAAATGAAAACATATTGAACATTTTGTTTTTGTTTAAATGATATTATTATGAATAGAATGATAATTAGTGGGTTTATAATTATATAATCACTCATCAATATAATTATGTTATTTTCATTCGTTCATTAATTCACTTATTTTTATTCACAATTATAATTATCACCAATCTACTGATTAAAATTATATCTAAATATATTTATTCTATCTCTCTTAGATTAATTGGTTCTATAATATATTTTTGTTTGATTATGTCAATGATTTTATGTCAATATAAAAACATACACAAATGAGATCATTGACATCAATTATATCAAAATTATTTGTTATTGTACATTCATACATACGAGTGAAATTAATATTTTCTACACTTAATTTTGGTATAACATTACATTTTTTTATAACAGCAAAGTATTCCACTACACAAATATCTTTGCAATGTGATTTACATGCACAATTAATATGATTTCCGACCAATTACTTCCTTGAAAAAGGCATAAAATTTGGAATTTTCACAATTTAAATCACAGTTAACTGTGTTACAATCACATACTTTTATGAAAAATTCAATAAATCCAATTTCCGGACCTTGTTCGGTCATAACTTTCACGCAGTAAGAATCAGATGCAGTCTTTTTCTTGTAGCATGGAGAATAAATCGTTTGATTTTTAATTTTCAATCGTAAAAATTTAGATATTTTTATATTACTATGAGTTGTAATTTCTACAATATTGTGGAGGGCTAACTCGAGGTTCTGAGGAATACTATGTAAAAAAATCATTTTTCCAAGTGCATATATATTTGTACCTATTTGCCGAAGAGGATTGACTCTTTTACCAATTGTTTTCAATTTATTACAATACTCAAAAACATCAGTGTCGTTATCTATATTTCTGAATTTACTTGCGGCTATTGAATGATGGGATATTTTGGAATATATTTGTAAACCAATTTGTAAACCAATTTAAAATTTAAAAGAAAAAACAATGAAATTTAATATAATTCCTTAATAATTGATTCGATTCTAAGCAAAAAAAAAATTATTGGTGTTTGTTTATATGGGCAGGTATCTCTTTAAGTGTGAATAAGTTTATATAATGATGTCTTTCATAATTTAATATTTATACCAATATTTATACATGTACGAGTGGCGTATTGGATAGCGTGGCAGTCTTTTGTGTGCCGTCTAGGGACCGCTGGTTCGAGTCTTACCATCTAACATTTTTTGCAGGTTTATGTCTAATTTTAATTTTTCAATTACATTTCAGATGTCCAACATAATATATATATAATATTATGAGTGTTTTAACGATTGAAATTATTCATTGTAAAACCAATAGGAATCATAATATAAGTTGCATACATGTACGACTCATGATTAATTGTGTGATGTGTTCTTTTTTAGTTTTGTCCATTTATTTTATAAAATTGAAATTATGAATTTATAACATTGCAAAGTGATTTTTTTGCACAATCACTTTGTAAAGTGATGTCATTTTCAACAGAGTAGGTGGGGGCAATCTCGAGTAAAAAAAATACGAAGCATATTGTTTTATAATAACAGTAATGAATATGACATTATATATACGTAAGAAAGAAAACCAAAAATTTCACGATATATAATAAAATAAAATATGAATAATCATTCATACTGCAATGTTACAATGATGAGACATTTATCCCAAACGAACTTTCATAATTCCTATATATATGCAGGCATATCTTCATACATTGTGATATATATACCACGTGAAATTTAGATAATTATTTTTATTCAGACTATATGTGTATATACATAGGCGTCAGAACGCACTAAAACCCCCTCTATTGATCGTCAATTGTGAGTTAAGCAATAAAGATTAGCAGTAAAGATAAAAACACTAGGCACTATCATCTCTCACCTATACATACATATATACATACATACCTACATACATACATACATACATACATACATACATACATACATACATACATACATACATACATACATACATACATACATACATACATACATACATACATACATACATACATAAACAAAAAAAGTGCGAATCTTAAGCAGTGTGAAATTCACCCTCGGAGGTAATATATCAAGTGTGACTGATGAAAGTTTCGTATTACCGACGGATATTTTTTTACTTTACAAAATGAAAAATAAAAGCGAGATAGATGAATGAGGGTTCTAAGAGGGGAGAAGGGAGAAGAAGGGCGAAGTGAGAAGAGTCAAAAATGGAGGAACCAAAAATAAAAAAATTGTATATGCAACATATGTAGAATGTAGCAAATATAGTGCAATGAACTAATTGGTTTATGTCACAATCCCACACTTCACCTACTGAAATAACATGTATGCATGTACGGAAGGGTGTGTGTGTGTGTGTGTGTGTATGCCCAACAGTAATTGGTAATGTATCAATATTTCTATAGGGATATAGATTACTAGAAGTTCGTTCACATTGACCATATCACATTAACAACTTTACGTTATTACATCGGCAATATTTCATATATATGTTGATATATGTGTATATGAGTTTTTTCATATTATTTATTGTAATTTTTTTCTGTTTTGCTATTTGGTGGAAACTATCCATAAACAGTCATTTACTCTCTGGAGAAATGACTAATATCAACGAGCAATGTCCCCGGGTGAAAAAAAAAAAAACTGAAAACAAACTGAAAAATCTACTAATTTTTCTATGTTAGATGACGGTCAGAAATTTAACTTGAAGTGGACTAAGGTAGTGAACAAGAGATGGAATGTGATAGGCGACAAAAATACTTAGAATGATCTGAAAATTTACGGAAAACAGACTGAAATTCAACTGAAGAATAGAGACTGAATTCGAACGGAAAACAGACGGAATATATTTACTTATTAATGATGATAGGAAGGATTAAAATATACTGACACCGAATTTGATTCAAATCTCAATATATATATAAATAATATATGAAAAAATATGCATTTGAATAATGATATAAACATTTTATATTTATTAATTATTATTTCTACAATAATTCTAAGGAATTTTCATTACAATTTTCATTTGCATTACTATTATTTTGATTATAATTAACATTACAATTGAAGTAATTATAATTATTACAGTTGTTATGCTCTGGTGGCATATACCCTCAAAATGGTGCTGATTCTATTGATGGAAATGTTAAATCCGTGAGCGATGGAGCTGGATCGGTCAATTTTTTTATGACTTTACCACACATGTTGATAATCAGCGAATCTAAATACACTATATTACCTTAAAGTAAATGAAAGCTTACTTTATTAATGAAACATCGGTATAATTTAAAGAAAATGCACGTGAAATGATAGGCACACAGGACTGACGTCACGGCTCTGGAAAACCCCGAGAATATGGGAAAACTCCGGGAGATAGATGAATGAGGGATGAAAGAGGGGATAAGGGAGAAGGGTGAAGAAGGGCGAAGTGAAAAGAGTCAAAACAACTCTACGATTTTGAAAAATGAATGTCGATTGAAACGACATTTCTATCAATATTAAATATATTGAAAAATACTCGACACTCGTAATATTTCCGTTTCATAGAACTCGGTATAATTGTCTTATAACCAGCGCAAATGACCAATCCACCCTTTTTCTGTTACATAAGGTTTTAACGCCTCATTTACGTCTTTGAAATTCACTATTGATGTTTTTTCACAATCGATCCAATATATCAATACCCACTTATTTTTTAAATTCACTTAGGGCATTTAGATTAAATACATAAAAAACCCAAATTCACAAGGGCTCTACCATAAAAACATATATCTACAAAACTTTTCCAAAAAAACTGAACTTTCTTGCAGTTGTCTTGCACTTCAGATTTTTGATTTCTTGCCCGCTTCCCTTCATTCATGAAACCACGCTTTGCGCGCCACTGCCGACTTGTGGCGACGTGCTCATAACTAACATGATGGGGTCACCTCACTGTCTACTTATTCATAAATTAATTTCAAATTTTATGTATAGCAAAAATGTTAAATAAATGAATTTTCAATATCAAACCCAATTTCATCAATAAATGTTATACTCGAAAATTGATTATTTAATGAAGATAATAATTGTAACAATAATTTTGAAGAACTTAATTGAATCAATTTATCTGTACTTGGAAATTTTCTAATATCAATGCGACAAAATTTCAGAGTCCGACATTCAGAAAATTTTCTCGGTGTTATTGTGAGAAAAATTCCAGGTAATAAAGTTAAGACATTTCAGTTTGTTTTCCGATACAGCTGAACTAATATAATGCTTCCGTCTCATTTCAGTCTCAATTCCATCTGAAATTTCTAAATAGCATATACACTAGATTCCGTGTAAAATTTCGTTTTCAGTCTGTTTTCAGTTCTTTTTTAGCCTTTTTTTTCACCCGGGTCAAACACGATTAATATTTCGTCGCTCAAGTTCTAACACCGCGTAAGTCAAAAAATGGTCGTACAGAGTTACGCATCTCATTCGATAAATACCCGAGTCGAAATTTAGCGTGTCTATAGCATATCCATAGCATATCCAGGTTCTCTTTAGCGCACCAATAGCACATCAAATGCTTAACTTTCAATTTTACTTTGAAATACCGTTTCAATAGTTCATCAAAATTATCAATATTTTGAAAACACCATGGGGTTTCATCGAGTCATCAAGGTTTTCAAACTTTCAAAATAATTATACTTAAATATCATAACGAAAATAACATTTCTTTTTAAAATAAAATGATAATTATTTATTTATTAAATAAAAATCCATATCAATTTTATAAAGTTCTTACGCAATATTTATACTATAATGTACACACATGTACTATTATTTAAGAATTTATTGAAACGCAAAAATAAATCTTTTAAAATTCAAAAATATATATTCATTCCAATTCTTTACTATTTACAGGACAAAAAAAGGACGGGTAAACAAACAAAAAACGTGTACAAAAAAAAACATATATCGTCGCTTAAGTTCTAACACCGCGATTATCTATCGAATGTCATACGTAACTCTGTACGACCATTTTTTGACTTACACCGTGTTAGAACTTAAGCAACGATTTGTCATTATCAAAAATAAATGCAAAAATGAACAGATACACGTACATTCATATATATAGCTCATGTATATGTATTTGGAGTTATTCGAACGTTTATTAAATGAAGTAAATGTATATGATAGAATATTCAGTGTATTTCTCGTGGCATTGAATGGTCGCATATAGTCGACGGTCAAGTTTATTACTCCACCAAAGGAACTTCTATGAGGAGAGTTTGCGGGACAGAATTCGGGTGTACACAGCATGATGTCTCACGTGTTCTCCACTTGGTGGATTTCAAATGGAATTCACTTCTCTCGTTCGCATTGAAACTGCTTCCACAGCAAAACCATTCACATATACATGTATATATATATATATATATATATATATGTAAGAGAGGGGATGAAGGCCTATATTTTCTTTTTCCACTATTTCTTGCACTACAATATTGCGGTTGCTCTACCAATGTACAACCAAGTTCCCTTGTCTCGGTACGCGCAATTATTTCTCTCTATATAGACATAGTTATGTGTGTGCAATTATACTCTTTATATAACGATTGTCCTCACTGCTCGTGTTTCTCTCCGCTAACGCCTTGTCATTTACAGTCTCTTCTATTATTTCTCTTTAAAGTTTCTTTCTCACTCTTTACCAGTGCACTAATACAATTGTTTAAATAATGAACAAGTGAATAAAACTTTATTACATGCAGCGATTATTTACGAATGTAAAATCCGATGCATAATTATCAACTTCAAGTATATTGATGTATGTTTATATGTATAATCACTGAGATTTTAAACAATTCAGAATAATCGTGTCGTTTTCTTCATTTTTATTATTTTCTTTCACCATTATTTTTATTCTTTTAATATAATAGATAAATCCCTTCTTTTTTAAATTACCCCATATTATGCGAGATACAGAGTCAATTCTTTAAAATTCATAAAATCATTTGTATCGCTCCCATTCTTTTTTTCTTTCTATCTATTTTGTCTCCTTGTTTTCAAGCCGATATTGAAATTCAATAGATTATTATTTGGATGCATACGAAATTAGAGAGAATAGCTCAATTTAACTGTTGTATATATACAAAATAACATACAATAAAAAAGGGTCGCATTTTTTATTTTTTTTCAATATATAAGTTCAATTGAATATCAAAGTTTCTTCACTCCTATTTCGTATTTACCATCAGCCAGAACCGTTAATATAAATGACGAATATATTGTATTATAGAGACCCGAGATGGAATTTTCAAGTCTTTAAAAGTCATTATTAGTCCTTCTAAATTGTTATTATTCTTTTTTGCTGTACTCATCGTCCTTGTTAGCATTTATTGCTTTTTCGGAAGGATTATACATCCGACCGAGTGTCTTAGAAAATCATGAAAAACAGTAATTTTTTTTCAGGGACTTAAAAAAATTTCCAACAGATATCGGAACAGATAAATTTGATGAAATATAAATTTCTCAGCCTACTCCGAAAATAATTCATTTATTTATAAATAAATGAGAACGTATTGAACAATTTGTTTTTGTTTAAATGACATTGTTATGAATGGAATGATAATTAGTGGGTTTATTATTATAGAATCATTCAACAATATAATTGTGTTGTTTTCATTCGTTCATTTATTCACTTATTTTATTTCACAATTATAATTATTACCAATATACTGATTAAAATTATATTTATAATATGGTTATATTTTTTATTTATAATAATTATTCTTTGCAAAAGCAGTGTATTCATTCTGTTTCTCTTAAATTAATTGGTTCTATAATATATTTTATGTTTGATGATGGCAATGATTTTATGTTAATTAACATATATTAATATAAAAACATACACAAAAATATCATTGTAAAAGATATATTATCCGGGTTAGATAATTTCCCTCCAGGTTGACATTCGTTTTGGTAAATTTGTCCATCATATACCGGGTGAGTCATTTAACTTGAGACAACGTAATAACTTTTGAGGATCACATTATTTTGAAAAAAATTTCATACGAAAATTGTAGGGTTGCAAGGAGGACATTTGGTGATGACCTTGAAAATGACCTTGACCTCGACCTCCAAATTCATTAGGAGGTCAACCTTAAAAACTCAAATGGGACCCCCTACTTTCGACACCAGTAATGGAAAGAGCGGGAAATTTTACTAAAGATTCAGGTCTAATTATCTGGTTATCCAAGGTAATGTCGGAGGGCATCCCCCTCGGGTAACTGAAAACCCGAATAATCTGGATTTATTTTTTATTCATTCAAAAAATCAACACCAATATTTTAAACAGTTTACTAACGTCTCAAACATGTAAATAATTACATTACAAAGCGGTAAAATATGTTTCTATGCCTTTCTGTATCATATTGCAACTTCTTTTTTTTTGCTGCCTCTAGTTGTTGTTCGATATACCTCAATGCTTTTTCCAAAGAAGTATACCCCAATAACCCAATAACCTAACTTCTTTTCTATGATGTCGGCTATTTCTCTAGAAGAAAAAATAGAAATGATCCTCATTTATGGAGAATGTGCGAGAAATATTGATAATGCTCTCATACTGTTTGCGGAACGTTTTCCTGACAACGTGCGATCACGTGCCTTTTTTTACCGCGTTGTTGAACAATTCGTTAATGAAGGAACTGTACAAACAAGAAAAAGGAAACGTGGAAACTCGGTTACTGGACCTGATAATGAGCTTGCAAAACTAGCTGCAATAGATGCAAACCCTCAAGTTGGTACTCGAGAGATGAACCGTGATTCTGGAAACACACAATCTGATGTAAGCAGGATAATACGGCGTCATGAATACCATCCTTATCACATTTCTCTTCATCAATAACTGCATGGTGATGATTTTCAGAATCGAATAATTTTTTGCGAATGGGCCCGTCAACAAATTCAGTTAGATGCTAATTTTTTTAGCAAAGTACTCTTTTAGCAAAGTACTACAGTATTGAAAACCTACATTGGTTGCGCCAAGTAGAGCGTCAGCGTCCATGGTCTATCAACGTTTGGTGTGAAATAGTTGATGATAAACTTTTCAGTCCGTATTTCATTGAAGGTAATTTAGATAGTGCGAAATATTGCAATTTGTTGAAAAATGAATTTCCACTTCTACTCGAAAATGTTACTCTTGATGTACAACAGAATATGTGGTTTCAGCACGATGGTTGTCCAGCACATAATGCACGTATTGCTAGAGATGTCTTGGACCGCGAATTTAACGGACGCTGGATCGGAAGAGGGGGTCCAGTACATTGGCCTGCCAGATCACCAGACCTAACATCATCAGATTTTTTTTTATGGGGATACTTGAAGGGTAAAGTTTATAATGAAGCACCAACTACTCGTGAAAACATGGTTCAAATGATTAACAACGCTTGCAATGAAATAAGTCCTGATATGCTCCGCTGTTGTCTAAGATCGTTTGAAACGCGCATTAATAAGTGTATAGAAGTTGACGGGCACTATTTTGAGCATTTGTTGAATTAAAATTCTCGACGGTGAGAGGCAAGGGGACTCACCTAAATCCAGCATCCCAAAGGGAACAGAAAACTACTACGTCCACGTCGTTGTTCCTGGGTAGTGCAAAAAGTAGTTGAATCATGTTCTCACGAGTAGTTGGCGCTTCATTATAAACTTTATCCTTCAAGTATCCCCATAAAAAAAAATCTGGTGATCTGGCAGGCCAATGTACTGGACCCAATGTGGGCTCTCAATACTGTAGTAGTGAATATTATGTTTATTAACCATATCATGATTCGTGAAACTGGATTCATCAGAAATGAGTACTTTGCTGAGAAAATTAGCATCTAATTGAAATTGTTGACGGGCATTGATAAAAAATTACTCGATTCTGGAAATCATCACCCCCCGACATTACCTCGGATAACCAGATAATGAGACCTGAATCTTGAGTAAAATTCCCCGCTCTTTCCATTACTGGTGTCGAAAGTAGGGGGTCCCATTTGAGTTTTTAAGGTTGACCTCCTAATGAATTTGGAGGTCGAGGTCAAGGTCATTTTCAAGGTCATCACCAAATGTCCTCCTTGCAACCCTACAATTTTCGTATGAAATTTTTTTCAAAATAATGTGATCCTCAAAAGTTATTACGTTGTCTCAAGTTAAATGACTCACCCGGTATATTTTCATAATTTTCTGCATTTAATTTTATCGAATTGAATACTATTTATAATTAATTAATCAATATAAATCTAATATTATTTATGAAGAAAAAAATGAATATTTTTAATAAATATTCTCTTCACTTACATGATTTATATACAATATTACTCTTTTTTTTTCAATATTAATTGACAAATGTGAATTAAATAATATTTACTAATTAATAAATAGATCGAGTATAACCAGTAGAATATAAATAAATAAAAAATATATAATAATCAAAATATTACAAATAAAATTAGTTGCAATAATTCTCACGAATGATTCCCATACCATTATGAATAAACTAAAAATAAGAACATCTATATGGTAGCTCGGTCGGCAGCGTGCATGTTTCACCTCCAGTGAAATCCAATGTCCAGGTTCGAATCCTGTCGCAGACTAAAAGTTTTTTCAAATTATATTTAATGTAAAATTTTCATTATTCTCAGATACCCGATTTGAATAATAAATGTATGTCTTTAATATTTTCATGTTAAAAATATCTTCATAAATTTCAGTTACATATATATAAATATATCCAATTGAACAACAACTCAAATATCTATCCATTGCAATATTATACTGTACTTACCTAATTATAGGTGTATCAAATATATTATTTTTAATTTTTGCTAATTTACGTTACTTTCATGAATTAGTATGAAGAAATAGTATAATGATTAAAAAAATGTTTATTAATATATATATAATAATTTTGACGGCGTTACATATAGAAACACGTATATAAATTATATACGTTTCGGGGTATATTCAATAGCATTTAAAAGTTCTGAATATAATGACTTTGAAGGGTTATTCAAAAGTATTTCAAAATCCTAGATAGAATGACTGAAAAATTATTCGATAGTGTCTGATCATCCTCCTTGTGGCACTGAGTCGGACTATTTTGAAATACTATTGAATACAAAATTTCAAATTTTTTTATCTAGGGTACCCGAGTAAGAACTTTTCGTCTTTCCGCACGCCCAAAACGCGTCCAAAGCACGCCCAAATTCACATGTTCGGGTGTGCTTTGGGCGCGCATCGAGCGCGTTTTGGGCGTGCAGAAAGACGAAAAATTTTTACTCGAGTCGGCTTTATATTTCTAACCTTATAAAGTAAATGAGCAAAATTGAAAAAAAAAAAGGTTTGTACACACTTAGTTATGGATTGTAAGTGTGTAATTTTGTCGCGTAATTGATTGCTAATAATGTTACATCGGATTATTTAAATCATTAGTTGAGGATTATATATATTATGTTGCAAACCTGAAAGATAATTGAAAATTAAATATCAAACATTAAGCATAAATGTGAAAAAATAGAATATTCGATGGGGAGACTCGAACCTGGAATCTTTGGACTGGCACGCTACCCAATACGCCACTCAACTATTTATCAATAAAATTGTAAATAGTAAACTGTAATTCACTAAGGCATATCATGTACACTTATTTACACTTACACACACACACACACCTGCGCATATATACGAATACCAACACAATAATTTAAAAAAAAAATTTATTAAATATTAAATATATAAATAAACAAATAACTAATAAATATTGAATATATTAAAAAAATTTATGAAATAAAGATGAAATAAAATAAATAATGAATTGATTAATTAAAAATAAATGAATGAATATTAAATATTTCAAAAAAATTTATTAAATATTAAATAAATAAATAAACATAAAATATATTTAAAAAAAAAATTATAAAATAAAAATGAAATGAAATAAATAGTAAATAAATAAATTAAAAATAAATGAATAAATAATGAATATATTAAAAAAATTTATTGAATAAAAATTACATATAGTAAATATTAAATTAAGTATTTTACAAAGATGTATATTTATTTGAGGATTCATTGGAGGATTGATTTGGTTGATTGAGATGTTGATAATTTTCCAAATATTCATATGTATTATAATTAAAATGATTAAAACTTGCGTCATGATAGTTATCATAATTGGGAATTGAACTATGAGATTGATTAAAATTATAAAATGAATGTGGATGATTTATAAAGGGTGGTGGATCTTGATATAAATTACTCGGTAACAATGATGATGATGCTTGAGGAGGTGGTGGACCTTGATATAAATTAATCGGTAACAATGACCGCAAGTAAATTCAGAAGTATAGATAACGACACTGATGTTTTTGAGTATTGTAATAAATTGAAAACAATTGGTAAAAGAGTCAATCCTCTTCGGCAAATAGGTACAAATATATATGCACTTGGAAAAATGATTTTTTTACATAGTATTCCTCAGAACCTCGAGTTAGCCCTCCACAATATTGTAGAAATTACAACTCATCGTAATATAAAAATATCTGAATTTTCACAGTAGAAAATTAAAAATCAAACGATTTATTCTCCATGCTACAAGAAAAAGACTGCATCTGATTCTTACTGCGTGAAAGTTATGACCGAACAAGGTCCGAAAATTGGATTTATTGAATTTTTCATAAAAGTATGTGATTGTAACACAGTTAACTGTGATTTAAATTGTGAAAATTCCAAATTTCATGCCTTTTTCAAGGAAGTAATTGGTCGGAAATCCTATCAATTAAGATCTGCATTGAATGTTGTAGAAAGAAGAGTCGATAATAATATTGACAATAACATAATTCAGGTCGCAATTCTATACATATGGAATCCTGAAAGAGTAGATGTATGTCGGATATTGATTAGCGAAAATTCAATTATTGATTTATGTTTCATTGTTAAAATAAGTGGAAAAATGTATATTGTAGAGCCAGATAATAATATAGAATATTCTGAATAAAAATAAAAAACGAATAAATAAATTATTTTATGAAAAGTTGAGTATAAATAAAATTCAGTATGAATAAAATAATTTGAGTATGAATTTTTTATGTTAATCCTTCGCTAGTTATTTGATTAAGGAAAAGGAGAGAGAAGAAGTTAGATGAATCGCGCACCAGATGATTCTTATAATAATAATCCATATATATATTAATCGAGTATATATTATGTATGATATAGATATATATATATAGATATAAATGTGTATATCTATATGCTGACAATTGACATTGACCAGTGCAAAATTCTTCTTGAGTATTTCGGGTAATAAAACGAACCCTCATAAAAAGATTAGGATGGTGTGCAGTTCGGGCGCTTCTCGAATTTGGGCGCGTTTTGGGCGTGCATATTTATACTTGAGATTAAAAAAATACTTTTGGGCGCGTATTGGGCTTGTGTCGGGCGCATTTTCGAATTCGGGCGTGCTCTGGGTGCGTTTTGGGCCTGTACATTTTTACTCGGGTACGTATATAGATGTATTATATACCCGAGATGAAAAATTGAGGTGTATTTCTGTATGCTTGTTTCTATATCATCCATATCTAGATATCTTTCAACCGTTCCTATATCGTCTCTGTGGGGGAACGATTGAGTGACAATTTATAAATTCTATTCGCGCAGAAATGAATAAGTAATATATCACTCTATATGTCATTACATTACAATAAATAAACATTATTTTTATTATCACATATATTTTTTTTTTTCGTATTAATTCATGAAAGAAACGTGAATCAACAATAATTCAAAAAAATATATATTGTTAATAATCAATATATTCATATTTTATTGTGATAATTTATGAAAAATATTTATCATATTCAAATATCAAAAACATATACGTATTAATCGGATATGCAAAAATAATTAAACTCCAACATTAAACTTAATCTGAGAAAATTTCTGGTTATAATTATATATGATCATAATTATAATCATAATATATTATTTGAGTTTCAATTATATTGAATTTTTCAATCTCGTGATATCATGATGGAATTTTCCCCAGTCCTCGACTGAAAATTTTGATTTTTGTCATTTCATAACCTTTTGTGGGTTTCTCTACAGAGTGCATAATATTTCCGGAACTCAGTCCCTGGGGTGGGACTGTTCCGAGACTTTTCGGAGTCATAAAGATGATCAGGAGGGTCAGGTACGATTCCGTGACTCATACAGTCGCATACGAAGGCATATAAACTCGAGAGTTTCATCTCTGGCAAGTATGAGTAAAAAAAATGGGAAAGGATAAACTCACTCAAGTCAGACAAACACGATGAACTTGCAATAATATATACCTATATATATATTGAAGATGAAGAATTGCTTAAAAGAGATAGTAAAAAGTGAATATTTATCAGCATTAGTCAACTTCAAATGCAATTGAATACACGATATGATGATGTACACATAAGTGTCTACATATATTCTATAATACAAAAAAAATTATTTGGGTCCGTAAGTTTATATTTGTATATAATGTATGAAAGTAATAAATAGTATATAAATAACAGTTTTTGATATTGATCTAATAATAGAACATTTTTACATCGATAAATAAATTTTATGATGTTGCATAAATGATAAAGAAACATCATGCAGGTGAGACATTAATTCATTCATAAACACATTCATAAATTGAATATGAATTTATTCACGATTGATCAGTTCGTCATAATGGATTCACCTAACGTTACGTTATATTTTTTCCTGTTTTTTATTTATTGTATTACGTTAAATACTTAAAATAGAGGAATGTATAAAATATATCGTTTATGACAGAAATCAAGAAAAAATGAATATTATCGCGAATTCTCGTGGATTTCTAAGGTTTTAAGATACTCTAGGAGCTGTAACTATTTCGCCACAGTTTTGGCTTATAAGAAAAAAATAATAATGATAATTCCATTTTGATATAGATAATTTTTATATAATGAGTTATAAACGATCGCGTGAGTTTGAAAATCATTTGTATTTGAAAATATGCATTTAATATATAGTTAATCCTGAATGCGAATGTATATATATGAGCTCAAAGCTATTAAATGCCACACCCTGCATGTAAACCTAATAAATATGAAAATATCAATAATTAAATGGTAATTTTAAAGAAGAAGCCGAAAAAAGACTTATATGATAATTATTCAAAATTATTATAATAATTGTCATCATCATACAAACGTAATGGTAATAAACATAACTATCTCATTGACTTTGAATTATACTGCAAATAGAAATGGGAATAGCTAGACTAATTCTGTATGAGGAACTGTAAATGTTTGCACGAAATAAATAAACATATTCAGAATATTATACTATTTGCGCGCGTGTACGCATATATATACCCGAGTCGAAATTTAGCGCATCAAAAATGCATCAATATTCTATGAAATTGTTGAATACACTGCGATAACCTTAAAGATAGTTGGCCCAATAGTATTGAGCGTTTCGAGCGTCTACTTACTGGCTTTCTGCGACGTTCGAAACGCTATTAGTATGCTATTTTTGATGAATCGGAAATGCTATTGAGTATCCCACAAACAAAAAAATCAAAAAGAACAAATGCACCAATCAAACACGACTCGTATATGTATTGCAACTTATTCAATTACTGTTGGTTTACATTGAATGATTCGAATCAGTAGTGCACTTATATTATATATATTAAGTTGGAAATCTGAAAGGTAATAGAAAATTTGAAATGAAACATGAATCTGAAAAAATAGAAATGTTAGATACGGTGAGACTCAAACCAGGGATCCTTGGACGACACATGAAGAAACTGACTCGCTACCCAATACGCCATTCGTATACATACAAACACAAATGAAAATATTATATTATAAAGGATAATAACAACAACAACAACAACAACAACAACAATAATAATAATATAAATAATGATAATAATTTAGTTTTTGATATTTTAAATTCATCATTTATTAAATTTCACCAATAATTCATCACTCAATAATGACAAGATTCATTCAAACTTTATCTTCACTTATTCATATAATAAATTTATTTTCGTTTAACAAAGTAATATTTTTGAAACAATCGTATATTTCATCGAAAATCAAAAATTATGCCAGATTTCATTAATGGGACTGGAGTTGATCGGATGCACGGCATAGATGGGAGAGGTAATGAAGAAAAACAATAAAATATTATGCATTAATATCTATAACGATTGTGATGCATTTGGTGATTCATTACCTACATCGTTATAATTATTATTTGTTGAAGGCGATGGATTAGGAACTGGAATAAAATTCATTGTTTGATTTTCAGAAGGAATTTTAAAAAGAATAATAAAATGGATTATCATTTGTGTTATTTGAGTTGTACACAGGAGTTTGAAAGTTTTGTTAAGGATACGGTTGATGATTGTTGATAGGAGATGCATGGGAAATTTGTTGAGAGTACGACGGTGTAGTATGTGCAGTATAATATAATTGTTTCTATCGAAAAACTTTTAGATGTATGTATTTACATGAATATAAATAAGCAAAATTATATCAGTTGTCCTGTAAATAGTAAAGCATTGGAATAAATATATTTTTGAATTTTAGAAGATTTATTTTTGCGTTTCAATAAATCTTTAAATAATAGTACATGTGTGTACATTATAGTATAAATATTTCGTAAAAACTTTATGAAATTGATATGGATTTTTATCTAATAAATAAATAATTTTCATTTTATTCCGAAAATAAATGTTACTATTTTTGTTATGATATTCAAGTATAATTATTTTAAAAGTTTGAAAACCTTGATGACTCGATGAAACCCCATGGTGTTTTCAGAATATTGATAATTTTGATGAACTATTGAAACGGTATTTCAAAGTAAAATTGGGAGTTATGCATTTGATGTGCTATTGGTGCACTAAAGAGAACCTGGATATCTTATTAACACGCTAAAGAGAACCTGGGCATTCTATCGACACGCTAAATTTCGACTCGGGTATACATATGTTCATATGTCAAAGTGGTATATTCATCGTTGTACCGGTTAGCGTAAATCACTTGCGCGCAAGATCGTGACTATTCTCACTAACCTCACCCGTGACCGGGTGACTACCCGAGTCGAAATTTCCAATTTACGCTCACCTTCTTCAACTTCAATTTTTGTTTATTTAATCATAAAATAAATTTTTCTGTTCAAATCCGCCTGATATGAAATACATGTGTTTTCAACTTACTTTCAACTCCAAACTATGCCGTTTTTGCACAAAATTCATCGTTTGAAGTTGAAAGTAAGTTGAAACCATATGTCTTTTATACCTGGAGGATTTTATTATTAGGGTTCAATAGATGTTCATGGATGTACCTTTTCTCTTTACCTGCATATATATATATAATAATAATTTTGCAGTTCCTACTATACTATTTCACACAGGAGAGGGGATACAGACTGCATGCGACGTATATTGAGATGAAAACAAAAAAAAATTTCCGGCACATATCTGATCAATATTCTCTAATATTCATCTTTAATTATGTACAAAGTTTATTATACATGCAATTACATTTAGTTTATTTTATATCGAACAGAAATATCATATGGTTATTTAAATTAACATAATACTAAATTACAGCTGAAAAAGAGAAAATATAAATTAAATTTGAGGTAATGGCAGCGGGACTCGAACCTGGGACCTTTGAAATCGGAGACGTAAACGCACTGCATGAGCCACTAGTCATTCTTGTCGTTAATACATTTACTTCCCATAACTTTTTTTTGTTGATTTATTTATTTATTTTTAAATTTTCTTTTCTTATTGAAAATTTTCAGGTGAATGAAAAACATATTTGTACATGAATAGAAATTTTATATATTTTAATTTTAATTATAACATACAAAAAATATCATAATGAATGAAAAAAAAATAAAATGAAATATAAAAAATACAATTGAATAAAATAAAAATCAAATTCAAAAAAAATACAGCGAAGTAAAATGAATAATAATAAGAAAACAAATAAATAAAATACCTAAAATATAAAATGAAATATAATATAATATGAAAAAATAATAAAAAAAATAAAATTTCAATATGAATATTGTGTTCTCGGCAGCGTGTAATGGGTGTCAAAGGACCATGTGCTCTATCCTTGTTTATGCCAGACTTTATTTTAGGGACAGGAATCGACCGTATGCATGGTGTCGATATAGGTATTACAAAAAAATTGTTGACATTGTGATTTCATCCCAATTATAAAATGTTCTCTTTCTCATTAATACCCGTTAAAAATGTTATTGATCAACGGTTGAAAGCAATCAAACCACCGAAATTTGTCCATCGCTTGCCGCGTTCTGTTGATGATTTGCTTCATTGGAAGTCATCAGAATTGAGACTGTGGCTTTTCTATAACTCAATTCCTATTTTATCAAACATAATCCGACCTGATCTTTTCAATCATTATTCACATTTAGTACTTGGTGTTTCTATATTGAGCTCAGATAGTATTCCTATTGATATGGCGGAAAAAGCAGATGATTTATTGCTTTATTTTGTTAAGAATTTCGAATTATTATATGGATTACAATTTCGTTTCATAAATATACATCAATTAATACATTTAACAACATGTGTAAAAAATATAGGTCCATTATGGGCATATAAGTGTTATCCATTAGAAGATTTGAATGGCCGTTTACTTGACCTTGTTCATGGTACATGGCACATCGATACTCAAATTACAATTGCTCATTTCCAATTTATCAAAATGCAAGAAAAATTAGATGAATTACCCAATAGTAGAATAAAACAATTTTGTACCTCTAGAAAACGTCAGGTGCAGCTTCAGGAGAAATTATTTGACCATTGTTTTAGCGTTGGAGTTTATAATGAAGTACATGGTCAAACTTTTGTAGATAATATTCAAGAAATAATTGAACAATCAGAATTTCATATTAATGATATAAAAATATATTCGCGCTTATTGAAAGATAACAAATTATATATTGCAGAATCTTATTGTAGGGATATGAAGACAAAATCGTCATTTGTTGAATTCAAAAATAATAATGACAGATACATTGGTTCTGTGTTATATTTCATTAAAAGTAATAATAATTGTATTTGTGTTGATGATTGTAATTGTGATTCAGCAATATATTATGCAGTTATTCGTAAATATTCAGCTGAAAGGGTTTTCACTATTAGCATCAATAATATTCAAATTCAATTGCCTTGGTTATATAAATGTGACACCGGCGAAACAATATTAATATCAATCAAGCAATCATTATCCATATGTATTTATATGATGATTGACGAACATATATATATATATATTGAAACTATTTTAAATGTAGAAGAATTAGACTAAGTAATGTTTCATTTGTGAAATAAATTGTAAATAAAAATAGTAATAATTATAATAACATAGAATAAAAATATATATTATAAAAACAAAAAAATTTTAACGATAATTTATGCAATCATTGTTAAAAAAATATTTTTATAAACATTAATTTATAATTTATAGAGAAAATTTATCAACAAAAAAATAATAATTTATAAACTGTATATATATATATATATATATATATATATATATATATAATATACATGTATACATATATATGATGCCCACTGCTTCACTGCTGACCCAACAGTGTAGTAGTGGGGGTTAGTTGGGTACAGTAGCAGTGGGGATAGCTTACATAGAACAATTTTACAACGAGTAATAAACTTTATTGCTTGTACGTTGAATATTTTGAAGAAGTTGAAAAAAGTTGAAAATAAGTTGAAATTTGGGTTGATAATCAGTAGAAATTCTTCATTTCAACATTGGTAAGCTGAAGAAGTTGAAAAAAGTTGAGAATAAGTTGAAATTTGGGTTGATAATCCGCAAAAACAAAAGAAATAAGTTGAAGAAGGTGAGCGTAAGTTGAAAATTTCGACTCGGGTACATTGCAGACTGAAAACAGCATGCTGAAGCGGAACGAGGCCATGTACAGCCTCCACTCCCAATTTATAATGTGACAATTTGATATATTTAGTTTTTTATTCTTAAACACTTACCTTCACAGACGGTTTCGTTCTGGTCGCATTGTATTTTTTACCCAGTCGGCCGTATATAGACGCAACACTCATACATGAAAACGAAAATTTTATATGTATGTACAAATATAAAGATGAGTGGAAACGTGACGAGAGGTTTTTTTTTTGTAAATCAGGCGAGGCGGTAAAATATATTCTACCTATCAGACTGAAATTAAGAATTTTGGACCTGGATTTCAGACGTCTACACGCCTGCGTATTTCTTCATGTTCATTCGTCTTATACATGCACAGGATATATGGTGTTGAAATAGGATGATGAGAATTGGAAAGTTTGCAGAATGAAAAGCGTATGAGAGAGTGAATAGGGATTGAGTTGAGTTTAATACAGGTGACATTAAGGGAGAGGTGAGACATGAGATTTATTTTACATTGCAACCTAGACCATGTCTTGCCTTCGCTAGGACATTGTTGCTGTATATTATATTGGCGATGTTTTAAAAATTTGTATTATTCACGTTAATTAAATATTTTCTCCTTCTTCTACGTCCGATTGATGATATTTTGTTTCAATTTTATGTCACTACTTCGAACTGTTTGGAATAGTAACACGATTTTTTCGAATTCAATACACAGGTGCATCAGTCCAATATTTTTATGTTTCACATGTGTCAATGAAATATCTTTTTCGAGTTATATTTTGTATTTAAATAAAAAAAATCCACCACATTGAAAATTCCACTTAGAAGTAATATTTATTACGAATTTCTACACTCGCGTGGGATTATATTTTCTCATTTATCACAACGCCCAAAACTCGTAAAATTTCTTCTTTATTCTCTAGGTGGGATGTATTTCACTTGAATTATTCTACCTGCTATAAATTCATCTAAGTAATTCATACAAAAAAAGAGCGATAAAAATTTACGATAGGAATATTGTTTTTTTAATTTCTGATCTCTCATTCACTACAAATAATAACACACAAAGAACTGTAATCACTCACATAGTACCATACATGAAGTTATTGAATCAATATATATATATATATATATATGTATGTATACATATGTATATACATATATTTATGATAATTAATTTCAAATGACATTTATCACAACGAATTTAATAAATGAAAATATCAATATATAATAAAGACGAGTAATTAAGTAACATTTCAATATATCAATCAAGTAATATATTGAAGAGACGGTTAGAGAATATATTTGAGAGCGCTTGCTCAACGATTGCATGCGGCGCCATGACGGTATAACCGCGCTGCTGTGCAACCCCCTCTTCTTCTCATTTATAGAGGGTGAGTTGTGCGCGCGATCTTCACCCCTCGTATCTCTTCCACTCTCTTCCCCCATCAATGGCTCCACATCTCAGCTAGAATTCCTGCCAGCAACCCTGTACTCTCCTCCCTTCCGCTATCCGCAAATTCTCCCTACCTCTCACCCTCGCAGGTGACCGCATGACTCTGCCCCCCCCCCCCCCCCCTACCACCAGAATAATATTGATCGAACGGGAGGCGACTGCCAGGAGCGTACTATCAACTTACAGAACCACCTACGACCATATCATAACCTGAATTCAAATTCTCTCTCACTCTTTTCCCCTATTCTCTCTCACAGCCGCCCTGTACACCTATCATAGTTCTCTCATTTTTTTTGTTTTGTATTCTGTTTTTTTTTGCCTCTTTTCGTTATTCATCTCTTTTCTTATTATATAATCAAACAAATAGCGGAAATAAACAAAAATTTATGAAAAAATGGGCTTCTCTATTTTTTGAATATTTATACAACTTCAAGTGATATATGAGTGAAACGGGAGAATTGGGGAACAATTTTCTTTGGGTCATGTGCATTCATTAGAGTGAATCGAATATATTTCAATCAGAGAATTTTACTCCAAATGGAGATCTGAAGAAAAGGGAAAAATCAAACAAAATGAAAATATAATGAAAAAAATAATAAAAAAGTAAATAAATTGATAATGCCGAAATTATGTTTCTATTTTTTTATTTAATTTAATTTTTTTTCTTTTCTTCAATATAATAAGTTGCGTGAATCCAATTAAAAGGGAATATAATTGTAAGTGATAATTATAAGGACATTGATAAAAATGCCCTTTGTGCTCACACGATTATCGAACTCAGTGAGCAAAATGAAGCGGAGACTAACGAAACTATTCAAATGCAAATATATCGTTCATACTTGGATTAACGTGGATGATATATACATACATATATGAACATATAGAGATTGCAGTGGTGATAGAAGCTACATTGCGTACTCTTGAACAAACTGTCCCTCTTTGTCTCACTGTTTCACTCGTTCACTCTATTCATCGTCACGTGAAGCAATTGCCCATATATCGAATGCTATTGTCCCACAATAGACATATAATAAAATAAATAAATGAATATTTATTTATAGATTGGAAAAAAAGAAAAGTATAAATTATCGAAATAATACAATAATAAATAATGACAAATTTCTATTTTTTTATTTTTTTTTATATATGTGTATGTCCCGAGATAATATATTTTCAGAATTCTTGAGGCCTATAGTACGCCCACCCGAGTAAAAATATACGCGCCCAAAACACGTCCAAAGCACGCCCGAAATTCAAGAAGCGCCCGATACAAGCCCAATACGCGCCCAAAAGTATTTTGTTAATCTCAAGTGTAAATATGCACGCCCAAAACGCGCCCAAATTCGAGAAGCGCCCGAACTGCACACCATCCTAATCTTTTTATGAGGGTTCGTTTTATTACCCGAAATACTCAACAAGAATTTTGCAGTGGTGAATGTCAATTGTCAGCATATAGATATAAATTTTCAAACGTTGAAATGGCGTTATGATCTGTTTATTGCATTTTCGGAAGGATTTAACCGATCGGGTGTCATAAAAGATCACAAAAAAACCATAATAATAATCGTTCACGAACTTGGAAAAATTTTGACAAGATATCGGAACATAGATGAATTTGATGAAATAGAAATTTCTCAGTTTACTCAGTAAATAATTCATTTTTTTATAAATGAAATCACATTGAACATTTTGTTTTTGTTTAAATGATATTATTATGAATAGAATGATAATTAGTGGGTTTATTATATAATCGTTCATCAATATAATTGTGTTATTTTCATTCGTTCATTAATTCACTTATTTTTATTCACAATTATAATTATTACCAATATACTGATTAAAATTATATCTGAATATATTCATTCTATTTCTCTCAGATTAATTGGTTTTTTTTGTTTATATATCAATTTTTTTAATATATTCATTATTTATTCATTTATTTTTAATTTATCTATTTACTATTTGGTTTATTTCATTTTTATTTTATAAATTTTTTAAAATATATTTTATGTTTATTTATTTATTTATTTATTTAATATTAAATAAATTTTTTTGAAATATTTAATATTTATTCATTTATTTTTAATTAATCAATTCATTATTTATTTTATTTCATTTTTATTTCATAAATTTTTTTAATATATTTAATCTTTATTAGTTATTTGTTTATTTATATATTTAATATTTAATAAATTTTTTTTTTAATTATTGTGTTGACATTCGCATATATGCGCAGGTGTGTGTGTGTGTAAGTGTAAGTGTAAGTGTAAATAAGTGTACATGATATGCCTTAGTGAATTACAGTTTACTATTTACAATTTTATTTGTAAATAGCTGAGTGGCGTGTTGGCTAGCGTGCCAGTCTACAAAATATGCTGTCCAAGGTTCCAGGTTCGAGTCTTCCCATCGATTATTCTATTTTTTCATACTTCTGCTTTAATGTTTAATATTTAATTTTCAATTATCTTTCAGGTTTGGAACATAATATATATAAACCTTAACTAATGATTTAAATAATCTAATGTAAAATTATTAGCAATCAATTACGCGACAAAATTACGCACTTACAATCCATAATTGAGTGTGTACAAACGTTTTTTTTTTTTTTCAAATTTTGCTCATTTGCTTTATAAGGTTAGAATTATGAAGCCGACTCGAGTAAAAATATTTTAGTTCTTTCCCGAGTGAAAATTTTTCGTCTTTCCGCACGCCCCAAACGCGCCCGATGCGCGCCCAAAGCACGCCCGAAAATGTGAATTCGGGCGTGCTTTGGGCGCGTTTTGGGCGCGTTAAGTAAACAAATTAGGGCGTGAGTGTCCTGCAACGGTGCCTGCTTTGGGCGCGTCAAGTAAACAAATTTGGGCGCGCATCGGGCGCGTTTTGGGCGTGCGGAAAGACGAAAAATTTTTACTCGGGTTCCTTTTGAAGATATTCTCGGAAAAATAAAGAATTATGCTCATGGTACGCGCTATATTAGTTTACAAATATATTCAAAAATATCTTATCATTTCATAGCCGCAGATAGACTTGAGAATATAGGCAATAACACTGAAGTTTGGTTAAGTATTGTAATGAATTGAAAACAATTGGGAAAAGACTCCATCCTTTTCGGCGAATAGGAACACATATTAATGCACTCGGGAAAATGTGTTTTTTGAAAAGTATTATTCAGAACCGTGAGTTCGCACTTGACAATATCCAAGAAATTTCAAATCACAGTAATGTAAAAATATTTCTATTTTTACAATAAAAAATTGAAAATTTAACGATGTACTCTCAATGTTACAGAAGAAAGACTGCATCTGATTCATACTGTGTAAGAGTAATAACTTTATATGTATATGTGAATAGATATGCATGTTTATGTGTGTATGGATATGTATATATCTTCTATATAATGTGTTGATAGCTCAGCGGCACCGTATTATTTCTATGAAAGAGATTGACTTCAGCTTAATGTCATGCATTTTATTGATGGAAAATAAAATTGTACTTGTTCGGAATATATAATATATATAGTGTAAAAAAAGCGAATCGCCGAATTGAAAGAAAATTTCTTTGAGTTTGCTTTAAATGTAGGATTCGTTTACTACTAGCGCATGACCTATCATACTTAGCCAATATGCGGTTGTCTCAACTTCATAGAGATTGATGCAACCAATTTATAGAGAGTTTGAAAAAAACTTATTGATCATTTTTTGGAAATACTGCTGTACATAACTGCTGTAATGAGAACACAAAGTACAGATTGAAATACAAGATGAGATAGGAACGCCTAGACTGGGCGTCACTTTCTTTTAGAAAGGCTATACGTGGATCAGATTCGAAACCACAGCACTTTCCCAGATCAATCTGCAGAAGTTAACTGGAGTCCAGCTTATACTTCTCAGAGGTTTCAGTACTTCTCCTTGCGAGTAGTCACACAAAATAATAATATTCAAAGCTTTGTGTATTACGAATACTCAGTCTAAACAAGTGAGATATCCCGAAGACGATTTTACACGAGTCGTCGATGGGTTTTTATGTCCGCGACCGCGCCTGCCTGTACGCGAGAGAGGCCGCGACGCGAGCCATCTCGTCCTTTTTAGCTAAACTAAATCTATTGCGTTATTTCCAGCATCCCTTCTACACGGGCATACTGGAAAAAAGTGTAAAAAAGTTGTATCCCCCCCATCCTATACTTTTTCTTTATCCTCTCGCTTTCTTTCTTTTCTTTCTTATCCCCTCCCTATCGTCCAACGTGCATGGCTTTTGCCTGCGAGTCCCGTGTCCCGAGACCCTTCTTTCTGCTACCTGCTCTTCCTAAACATTTCTATAGTGACGCTCGTCACACTATCTCAGAAAGATCACTTTCATAATTGAGAAGATAACATCCAAAACGCGATTTGTCACAAAAAAAATTATATCGATTTGAGATGCATTTTTCTCGGCTCCATATCTGACGGACAAATCACGTTTTAAAAGTTACTTCTTCAATTATCAATAGTTCGAAGTGTTTCCACATTTTTCCGGGATTAATAACTCACAACTGTTTTTCATTTTTTCCGATATTAATAGAAATACCATTAGTTTGTAGGAAAGTCAATTCATCAATCAAAGGTTTAAATATTATATCCAATATATTCTCATATTCTAGCTTGCTATCTACAGTTTTCTGCAGCATTCCTAGAAAAATATTTTCTAATTTTGACACATATCCCGGAGGTAAACATGAAATTTTATAGTAGACTGCACCAATTTTATTAAGATCGGAATGAGATCCTAATGGATTATTTATTTCCAAATCATCAAAATATATCGACAGTGGTAAGAACGATTTGCCTTATGAAGAAGATTGGATTTCCTTCCAAATATTCCCTTTCAATATACTATTTATTACATCAGAAGGCGACTTTTATATTTTCTCCATATAGATTATTAACGATGAAAAAACATTAGGAACTTCTAAAAAGTTTTTCAAAACTTTTCTCATTGGTACAAAGTGTCCCCTTGAAACGATGTTTCAATTTTATATGAGCAAAAAATAGATTATCTGTATCAACAGATAATTTACAATAAAGACATGAAAAATTCATTTTGTGCACTAAACGTTCTAAATAGATAACTAACTATAATATAATCGTTATAATATGAAAACGATCGTCCATTCAATGATATGTGTGAACTTTTATAAGCTTTCCTATACAACGACGAATAATTCAAAATTTTTTTATATTTACTTCAACGCTCACAGGTAGACAGTACAGAATGATTCGACACTGACAATTGAAAGAGTAGTATGAAAGACTAAGGCACAGCCGTAGATAGTAATAATCTAATGACCAAACGAATAGCCCTATATATCTGTGCATTTATTTTAGAATGAAAATAAACATTTTTTGTTGAAATAATTTTTTTTAAGCTCAGCGAATTCACAGATTATGGAAATATCATTTTCCAACAAATCAACAATGCGCGTCTATTTTTGTTTATAAAAAAATGATTTTTAACAATTAAACGCTCAGATTGCGCGCGCAATTGGCGCTGTTGGAAACCTGTGCGCGCCGCCATGTACAGCTATGTAACGTATATTAATAAATAATTAAAAAACGAAAAATTTCAATTCTCACCAACGGTTTTTTTTTGTAAAAAACTGATCATGTGCATTTTATTACTTAAGCCGTTGCAGATGTAAACTTTACGTCGGTTCGTTTGGGTCTAGAACGAGTCATGGGCCTGTTATTATTAATTACTTAGTGTTTCAATTATTATTAATCGTTTATATATATATATATATATTGTGATGCTCATCGAGCGAAATATTTGTGAAGAATATTTGACTACGCAACTTTCTAAACTGTCCTGTTCGCGGACTTAGTCGACCCCTTATGTGCTTATATTAGCTCAGGATGCAGGATTCTTCGTGGCGAGGTGGATCTTTCACAAATAACTTTTTTATAAAACTTTCCATGTAATTTTTGCATGATTTCTTCGTTTTATTCATGAACTCATGAAAAACTATCACAAAACATTTCTTCATAAAACTTTATCATGAACTCTGTTTGTTTCTTGATGTTAGTTTTTACCTTTCAATATTTCTTGGTACTTTTTCTTAATTTCTATGACTTAATTCAAAAATAGTTTCCTTCTTAATCTAATGACTCTATATAATGCAAATCAAAAATGCTACGATGAATAACTAGAGTGACCTTTCAAATGTTGACTTACTTTATCGTTCTATCCCTTCTCATGACCCCGTTTTTATTGCTAACTGGGCCTGGGCAGATACGAACCGTATCTAGCTCGCTAGCCACCAACCTTGCCACCCGTGGGTGAAGCGCGGATAGAGTAGAATTGGAACACTCTGAGAAAGCCTATATACTCCCCGATACTCCCCGATATATGGCCCCGTACCAACCTTCACCGAGAGTGAAGCTCGCTAGCAACCACCTGGTTGTCTCTCTAAGAGGTACCAACCTTCACCCCTATTGAACGGAGCGCACACTTCTCTACAAATCAGAACAAAACCAGACCAACTGTACCCGTCTATAATCAACCAGGCGTAACGAGCCAGCGGACTGTCAGAATGAGTGTAAATACTCATAAAGTGGACTTCTACCCGGTTAATTCAGAGAGGTACCATCCGTCAGCTCTATTGAAACTACGTACATTGTCCTTTGCAGGAGCTACCAACCATCTGTTTCAATAGAACCCCGCGCACTGGCTCTGATTCTCCTCGGGGTGAGAACGCTCAAATATGTGCTGATAGATCTTGCGGTATGCTCAAAATGCAAAAATCTGTTCAAGCTGTCTCCCGGTCGCAGTCTGAATTTTTCGGCCAAAGTTGTCGCATCTTAACTATTTTTCTGCCGACCGATTACTGAGAGATGCCCGGAACTCCCCAGCGGACACTCGCTGAACTCTATAGCGAGTGCGTCGAGGTGACGTCCAGTCTCCCCCTCTCCGCGTCGCTCCCTACTCCTTGAATTTTCGTTTAGGTGGAGCGATGCCTAGGGACGTTCGTCACAATATATATAATATTTTTTTTCTACAGTACATTTTTGTAAGGAAATTTTAAACAAATGATAATTTTGTGAGAAACAATTTTTCATTATATAAATAGTTTCAACAATTTTTATTTTCATTTTTTTTTTAGTTTTGTACATAAAGAATACTGTGATTGAACAATTAACACGAAAAATGAAATTTGTCATATTTTTTGCATGCAATTTCAATATTTCATTGATTCTGCAGCTCAATTTTTTATTTATATATTAAAAAATTTTTTTTCACAAAATTACCATTTACTTTTGATTTTCTTATAAAAATCTGCTCTCGAAAAAAAAATTTCATCAAAAAATATTTAGTTTATAACAGGAGTATTGTTTAAATATAAATATATTTATCTATAGCAAAAATATGAATTAAGTTACAAATTAGTAGACGATCAAAAAATTATGAGTACTGTCATTAGAAAGAGCATTAAAAATCATTTTACAAAATTATTTTATTAAAGAAAAAATTTTTCAATTGTTTGAAAATTAGAAATTACTCATCAAAATTGTCAATAACAATTTAATTTTAAAATGAGAACTAAAATTTTTTTGCATTAAGAATTGAATATTATCAAAATTCTGAGATAGCCATATTGAAGAGCGAAGAAAATCCAATAACAGATCCTAAATTTATTAGTTTTTATTTACGTTACCATGTGTCTTAAGTATTTTATGGCTTCTGTCGACTACATAGTCTACCAAACGCTTATGAATTGAATATTTTCTTACTGCAAGACCAGGTTCGTTGTTGACGTACCATCTTTTTTTATCACAATTTTTACCTGATCTTGTCTATGCCATTTATTAATACTTGTGAAACGTATTAAAGCAATTTTTATTTTCAACGGTTCACTCAGTCCTTTGAGCTCGTGGTGAACACTTCGAATCGACGCCTTAATAGTTCAGAAAATACATTAAGCATTTTTTTGCGTATCATGGATATCAGTGAATGTTAGAAATATAATTTTTATATGAATAATTTTATAAGTGAATAAAGTGTATTTGTTAGTGTATATTGTGAGTATAAGTTATAAAAAAAAAATTTTTATATCAATCATTTTATTATTCAATGGAATAAAGTATAAGCATAACGATACGAAAAGATCGGACCTCGTTACGATTACAGAAATTTTTTAAAATTTAATATATAGTTAATAAATATTAAGAACGAGTGAAAAAACTGTAACATCATATCTTATAGAATAGTGATTCCCCGACCTCGTTGATAAATTTCAAAGTAATTTTTTTATTCTTGGTTAAATCATAGTTCCAATAATGCAAATTGAACTTGTATGGAAATGAAAAATATATTGCGTTAATATTTATGCGGATATGAACCAACTGAATAACAATTAATAACGAATCATCTTGTATTTTAAAACAACAGCATTTGAAATTTGTTAGATAATATATTATTTTTACGGAAACATAACTTCAGTTGTCCTGTCTACTCATGCGGTTGCCTCAACTACACCACTCAAACCTGCACGGCAGTTGTATCACATTCGGGGCCCGATTCACCATATTTGTTCTCGCGACGAAGTTGGGACAACCTCATACCGGTTGATAATATGAATTTTTTTTTCAGTTTACAAGTATGGGAATTATATAAAGAGCTGTAAAATAGATTTTTCTCTTGTTGAAGATGACACTAATAATTTTCATTCAGAGACATGGAAAAATTTCTACAAGATATCAGAACATATAGAAAATTCACATAACGGAAACTTGAAGATAATATATTCATTTATAATGTTACTGTAGCGATATTGCGTCGGGTTTTAATAATGATGTGAGGAAACTTAATTAGGCGTTCTTTATTCACATACATCTGACATATCTAATGGCGGGTCATCCACCAAAGAATAATGATAATCAGTCATAGTTGAATATGTCTACGACATCGACACCAGATATCGTTTCTTTTACTTTACATCTCTCTTTCTTTGGTGAGAAGCTATGAAAACTAAATTATAAATTTAAGTAACTTATTACAATAATGAACTTAAGTAGTATATAAGATCAAGTCTATTTGGTGGTTTGATTGTTCTTCCGAGCCTTGTTCGTAGTGCTGTCATCGTCTGGCTTGACCCCTGCAACTGATTTGATGTTTGTGGTGACGAAGCTGTTTCTGGTGGAGATGCTGGTGCATCTGACGACTGAAGCTGCTCTGGATTCTGCTGAGCTTCTGGTTCGCTATGTTTGGCCTCAGGTGTAGCTACTCTTTTATTGACTATGTTTGCTTCAGTTTTGTGAAGGTGACTGAATTTTTTTCGTAGGGTTTTACCTTCATTAGTTTGAATCAATACTGATCTTGGTAGATCTTCGGGCTTTTCTATTACTCTCGCTACTTCCCACTGTCTGTGAGAAATCTTGTGTCTCACTTTATCATTGATGTCGTACTTAGTAGATGTTGTGGTGTGTTTGTTGCTGTAATTGGCTGGTTTCTCCCTTAAATGACGTAGTTCCGCTAGGACTCTTTGCATCAATTTCGGTTTTAACTTCTTGTCGTTTGTAGGTAGAGGAGATCTAGTAATTATGCTGAACAGTCTCCGGTTGGGTGATCCTAGTTTGTCATTTCTCAGTGTATTTCTCCAATTTAGTAAAGCAAATTAAACATCGGACTTGTCAATGAAACATTTTCACAGTATATTTTTGGCTGTTTGAACTGCTCTTTCTGCGAGTCCATTACCTTGATGATGTGGGCTGGATGTTACGTCGTTAAACCTCCACTCTTTTTGAAATATCTTGAATTCTCTTGATAAATATTGGGTTCCATTGTCAGTTTGTAATTCTTCAGGTACTCCATGTACAGAAAACCATTTGTCCGATTACTTCGTATGATGACATTCCTTTAAGTTGTTGAAAATTCGAATATCCGGAGTAGCTGTCGCACATTACTATATAAATTTTTATTTTTAATTCAAATAAATCTGATGCGACTATTTGCCATGAAAGTGTTGGAATCTTTTTGACTAAAACAGTGTCTTTGATATTGTCTCTTTGTGTTTGTTCACAGACAGAGCAACCTTTTACTAGTTTAGTTATGTCATCATATTGCCCTTTCCAATACAAAAATTGTCTTGCTCTTCTTAGACAACTTTGTATGCCTAGATGTCCCTGATGGATGTTTTTCAGCATTTCAGGAATTTGTGACTTTGAAACTACAATTTTATCTCCTTTGAAAATAATTCCCTTGTAGTAACTTAGTTCCTCTTTGAAGTTGAAGTAGTAATATATTTCTTTGGGGAGTTCGTTGATATTTTGTGGAAATTCCTGCTTGATTGTTCCAATAAGTACCTGTAGGTGAGGATCTTTTTTTGTAGCTTGTATTAGTTCTTCTTTGGCATCCAATGACATAGATAATATGATGGTGACTTTCAAGTCTTCTCCTGGCTCATATTTAAGGTTAGTTGCATCACAATCTCGACTGAGAAAGTCTGCTAACAGTATCCCAGATCTCTTGTTGAATACAACTTTTGGTGAGTATAGTGCAAGATTGAACATTATGCGTTGTAATCTTGCTGGAGCTGACTGTATATTCTTCTTGAAAATTGTTTTTAGTGGTTTATGATCAGATTTCACTGTCAGTTCCTTGCCATAAACATATTCATGGATATTGAAGAATCAAAGGATAGATTAATTCCTCATCCGCTCATTTGCAGCAGCACTTCCTGGACGTACGAGTTGTATACCCAGGAAGCTTGACCACTACACTCTACACTTTAGGGAGGGAGTGCGCAATTGACGGATTTCAGTTAATTGCACATTAACGATCGACGCGCGCATTGATCGCAAGACAATGCATCGATACCTCGTGTGGAATATTTCATCTTTCGTATTACGTATATCGTGATTATCATACGCAATTATTTTTTGTTCTCAATCTCAACGTATATATTCTATCGCATATCTTATCAAACTCAATGTAAATTAGCTCACATAACTCAGCTCAAACTCACAATTCCAAAGAAGATCAATGATATCTGATTTGGTGATAAATTCAGCAAATAAAACTGAACTTATCAGTCCACATCTCAACACTCAAGCCCATTCACCAATTGATCAATAATATAAATTGATTTCAAAATCTTATCAGTTACATATTATAAACCTATTGTGCTCATCAGCTAAAAAGTGTAAATAACATTAAGTATTTTATCAATAAACGTAATTCATATTTTACACATAAAAGTGTTTGTGCAGTGTTCACTACAAATTTGCTTCACTATCACGCATTAATTTCCCAGCCATCCATTTTCTCATTAATACAGTCCACATTTATTCTTTTTAATTAACTTCAAATCGAATCTCAAATAATGGAATTTCTTACAACCGAACAGTATAGCTAGTGCTTCTTTTTCAATTTGTGAATAGTTCTGTTCTGATTTGGTTAATGTTCTTGCTCCATAAGCAATTGGTTGTCCTCCCTAAAGGAGTGCGGCGCCAAGATTTTTCGAAGTTGCATCTACAGTTAAAGTAACAGGTTTGTTTACATCATATAATTTCAGTACAGGTTGTCTCTGAAGTGTTTCTTTCATTTTATATAGAGCTTTTTCTTGATGTAGTTCCCATGTAAAACTTGAGTCTTTATGTAACAAATCTCTGAGTGGATTTGTTAGTTTAAACATATTGGGTATGAATTTATTTAGGTATGTGATCATCCCCAGTAATCTCTGCAGTTCTTTTTTGTTTGTAGATCTTTTCATTTGTTGTTTTGCTAATACCTTGTCTGGGTCCGCTTCTAGACTGTTTGCTGAAATAATGTGCCCTAGAAATTTCATTCTTCCAGCTCCTAGAATACATTTGTTCTTGTTGAGCTTGAAACCAGATTTATTGAGTATTTCAGTTACTTCACCAACAGTTTTGCGCAATTTTTCCTTGTTTTTGGCGTGTATAAAGATGTCATCAATAGATACTCGTACATTTTTTAATTCACTGAGTAAATTTGTTAAAATTTCTTGGAAAATTTCTGGTGCAGACGATATTCCGAAAGGAAGTCTCTTAAGGGGTATTCTGGTTTAGAAATTCGAAAAAATCGAATTTTTTTTTTTCATATTTTTAAAGTCTAGACCTTCAAAAATATGAGCCTAAGGGGAATTTTTGAAATTCGGATTATTTTCAGAGTTACAGATGTTCTTGTAACACGCTGACTAAACCGGTCCGGCCGGAACGTACTATTATCTAAGTTACGTTGCCCGAAACTTTAAACGCGATTTTCTCAAAACTACTTTTTTCGACCTGGTTGACATGATATCTCAAGTTCTAATTAACCGATCCACTAAAAATTTGTCGGAAAGTGTTCTTTGTATATCCTTCTATATCTGGGACCTTGGATTTTGAAAAAAATTTTTTTTTACTATTTTTAAAAAATTCGTGAAGGTAAAAAAAAGAGGACAGAAACTTTTTTTTCAAATCGTCGCCATTTTGCGAAAAAATTAAAAATTTTTTTTTCCAAGGTCCGGGCTATAGAAACGTTTCTACTGATCAAACCTTTTTTCGTTTTTTTTTGTTTCAGAACGCTACAAAGGTTAGAATTATGTCAACCACGACACACCTTTTTTTTTGGCCCCCACTTTACAACACTATGACTCAATGAATTTTTGATTTTTTTTTTTTTGCAAAATTATTTTGTGTTTTTAAAATAACAATAAAAATTATGTGAAAAAATGAATGGTAAAAATGTTTTTAGTTGATTTTTTTATCCTACGTGGAAAAACATCTGAAATTCAGGCTTCTACACCAGAATACCCCCTTAAATGAATATCTTCCCCATAGGGTAGTAAACGTTAATATTTTTGTTTGTGTTCTTTCTAACATCTTGATTCGCCAAAATCCTTTTGTGCAATCCAATCATGCAAAAAATTTAGAATCTTTGATGTCGGCTGAGATTTTTTCTATGGTGGTGAGTGGAAAATAGCGTCTTATAATGTTTTCATTCACATCGAATGAATCTATACAAATTTTAATTTTACTTTTTTGTCTGACGACTACCAGAAGGCTCACTGCAGGAGTAAGCTAAGTTCCTGGCTTAATAACATCCAGCTTCACCGTTCTGTTAAGTTACTGCTTTACCTCGTCTCTTATAGCATGTGGAATTATTCTTGATGGTTTGATTTCTAGTTTGGGTTCTCGATAGGGTCAATATCATATTCATAATCCTTGTAACATCTCAAACCCTCAAATATATCTTCTTTGGATTGACTCTCCTTCAACGTTTCAATTCTCGCAATAAGTCCTAATTTTTCGCTGGTTTCGAGTCCTAGGATTGGAGTAACTTTTTCTTGAACAACTTTGAAGACTATGTTTATTTCTTCATTTTGCAGCTTACATGGTAATTCTGCTTCACCTAAGACTATCATTTTATCATCTGTATAACTGATCAGATTTTTTGTTCGGCTTAATTTCAGGTTTGCATTCGTTTTGTTCAACAAATGTCTTGGTAATACATTACATTCTCCTCCAGTATCTAGTTTGACTGTAAACTTCAGGTTACTAACTTGTATTTTTTCTGTGCAGGTTTTCTTTTCCACAGTACTTATGGCAGACATGAATACTTCCTCGGAATTTGAGTTTTCTTCCACTGTATTAACTCTATTTTTCTGCTTTGGTTTCTGTTTCTTCGTAGTTCTACACATTTTAGCAAAATGACCATTTTTGTTGCATTCGGAACACTGTTTGTTGAATGCTGGACATTCTCTGCGTTTATGGTTTGTGCCATATCGTTTGCAGTCGAAATTATTATTTTGTTCCTTTTTAGCATTTGTTCTCTTCACAAGTGAGACTTGTTCCGTTTCACTTTTATTTTCAAATTCATCCAGTTGTTTGGAAGCTTGTTCGTTCGTTTTACATCTAGATATTGTTTTTCCTAAGTCTAGTTTATCTTCTGTCAGCAATCTCTCTCTGACTTGATTTGATCTAATTCCGAATACTATTTTGTCTTTCAACACTTCGTCAAGTAAATTGTCAAATTCACATTTGCTCGCTTGTGTTTTGATCCTGGTCAAAAACTCGTTGAATTGTTCATCTTCATTCTGTATTATTTTGAAGAATATGTACCTTTCGAAAGATATGTTTGTTTTCGGTGCAAAATATTCTTTGAACCTGTCTTTTATAACTTGCAGGTTGTTTCTTTCTGCATCGTTGAGATTGAAACTATTGTAGATTTCGATCGCATCTGGGCCTATTGTGACGATATTACATCGGTTTTCAATAATAATGTAAGGAAACTTAATTGCGCGTCCTTTATTCACATACATCTGACATATCTAATGGCGGGTCATCCACCATAGAATAATGATAATCAGGCATAGTTGAATATGTCTACGACATCGACACCAGATGTCGTTTCTTCGACTTCACAGTTACAATATGAAAAATACTGAAATATGAAAATTAAAAAAAAATTGTGAGACAGAGTAAAAGATAAATATTTGATTTGATGTAGAGGTTTAAGATATGTATATATACCCGAGTCGAAATTTTTGCCTTACTTTAGAGTTTTGGCGCCACAAACAATAAAAGTTTCAATACGAAAAATATTCTAATTAATTATTGTGGGGTATCACTAAACTGTCGAGAATTTTACTGTTTTGATTCATATTGTATAATTATGAAAAAAAATATATACCTCATGACATAAATGGTATATCAACATACACAATACGCACCAGTGATGGTCTTCAGTATGTCGTGACTAAGTGGCATTAAATCATAATTATTTCGAAGTTAATATATGTAAATAATTGTATACATTTTGATACAGGTGGATAATTATTTGTAAATCAATAAATGTGTGGAATTTGAAATGAAAAAAATGTGGAATCAAAGAAATATTTGTGACCTATTTCAGCACGAGAGATTTTTTTATGCAAAATTATTTTTTTTCACAATAAAAATTATTGGACATATATGTAAATGTTACATTATTAAAACTTTAAATTCCACCCGCATAATATGTTAATTTTTCCACTACTTCGTGGCAATTTTCTCAGTCATCTCAAATAATTTTTACCGTGCAGCTCAGTAAATTCAAACTGCGTTATCGAAAAATATTCCTGTATTACCAGTATTCATTTTGAATCAACTGCGATGTTCTAAGCTTACCGAATTTCGCTACAATATTTACCGTCCATTTCACGGTAATTCTTATGGAAATATTCTCTCAATATATATATATGTGGGTATTCCATGTGAAATTTACATTTCTTTCCCTGACAATTTCTATTTTTCCCGCAACTGTGATATGTTTTTTTACCTGAAAAAATAATTGATACGTATTGTCGAGATTGTCCAACTAAAAAAAATAATTTTCATCTAAATTTTTTTTCCACATTTTTCCAGAAAAAATAAACTTTTCAAATCAGGGCTATATTTCATGTTAAATTTATATTCTTTTCTTCGAGTTTTACTCCTAACGTACGTAGAACTGGGTGCTTCTTGTAAAGTTATAGCTATTCAAATACTCAAAAATGGTAAGAACCCAAGTAACTTAATGTTTAATTACTTCAAATGAATCAATAATTTTACGTGAATTACTCCATATATAATTATAATTCATTAAATATCAAAATATATTTGAATATATATATATTTATTCGAAAAAAATATATATATTTCCATTTATTACTTCATCGAAATAAAATTATTTCGAATATTTTTCGAATATATATATACCAGCACATGGTATTGTTCAAAAAATAGATATACGAGGTCTGGCTATTAAATAACGAGACTGCATATGAAAAAGAGGTTTATTGTAAGAATTATTTTACAATCGAATGCTCCCCTTCAATGTACTCCTCTCCTCTCGCCACACACCGTTCCATTCGGTTTTTTCATTGGTCAAAGCAATGCTGGAAGTCTTCTTTTGTGAGAAAATTTAGGAGCTCCGCCGATTTTTCGCTTCACCTCTTCCATCGACTCAAACCGGGTTCCTTTTAAGGCAGACTTGATCTTCGGGAATAAAAAAAAGTCACAAGGCGCTAAATCAGGTGAGTACGGCGCGTGTTCGAGCACTGGAGTGCATCTAGCGGCTAAATAACCCCGGCCGTTTCTTACGAACTTGCTCTCACAGTGTTGCCAAAACTTTCAAATAATAAGTTTGGTTTACAGTTTGACCTTCTGGAACCTATTCAATCATCACGATGCCATTGATGTCGGAAAAAACGATTAGCATGGCCTTAAATTTTGATTTAGACATCTTTGCTTTTTTCATTCTTGGCGATAAAGAAGTTTTCCAATGCATGGATTGCCGCTTAGTTTCAACGTCGTACTGGAATATCCAGGTTTCATCGCAAGTGATGATGTTTTCCATCAATTCAGGCTCTTCAGCTAGCTTCTCAAGAAAATCTGAGCACATCTGTTGACGGACGAGCTTTTGGTCGGGAGTCAAATTTTTTGGGACCAACTTCGCACAGATTTTAGTCATGTTCAATTTGTCATGTGAAATTTTTCTGACCGTTTCTTTATCGGCGTTTACAGTCTCAGCAATCATCCGAATGCTCATACGACGATCTTCGCGTACAATTTCATTGATTTTGGTCACCGTTTGCGGAGTTGAAATAGACACAGGTCGACCTAGACGTTGGTCATCTTCGATGATCTCTCGGCCTTCAGAAAACCTTTTATGCCATTCGAAAACACGTGCACGAGATAGAGAATTTTCCCCGTAGACTTTTCTCAACAATTGACAGCACTCCGTCGGAGTTTTTTTTAATTTAACGAGAAATTTCACATCGATTCGTTGCTCATGTTTTTCGTCACACATTGTTATCGGCACGAGTAAAAACCGCGTTCGTTTATAACTTGAATAGAAAAAATACTACTACAGCGACAGAAACGTGTCTTCGTATAGATGTAGCAGACACTACACGCTAACCAACGTTGCATTTGTTTTTCTCCCTACCCCTTTAGGACGTCTTCGGCACGCGTAGTCTCGTTATTTAATAGCCGGATCTCGTACATAACTTTTTCAAGAAGCACCCAGTTCTACGTACGCTTTTTTTGATATATCGCACACCTAGATCTAAACAGGATTAACTCAAAAAAGCTTTATTCTCAGAAATGACGAAAAACTGTTTTCTTCGTTGCTGTGCACTGCAGAAATTTTATCTATGGATTATTCCTTATTATGTATACCTAGGAGAACAATTATATTGTAGGAATTGTTTCGATCATGTATTAGTGCTGAAAATTTGATTTTTGTAATTATTTCTCTTTTGCTTAACAATTTTGATATATTTGTTGTATTATTTTGAGTTGAACCAGTATTGGTGAATTAAGTTTTGAGTTGGCTCCCTTTTGAAGGGGCAACATAATTTCAAAATGTATAAGCATTTCGTGTTATTTATAATAGGTTCAATCCATAGGGAGATTTTTGACCAATATTGGGGACAATGTGTAAGTACATAAAGAGACAATATGTAAATTGAATAATGAATTAGCAGGAAAGCAAATGTAGTACTCAAAACAATCAATATTTTTTATTGATGAAAAATAATGCATTGCTGAAAGTATGTTTTTACCAAAAAATAAAATTCATCCATAAATTCTAACAGAATGGAAAAATATAAGAACATTCTCTTCTATCAAAAACAACTACAAGTGTTTATAAAATATCACATTTGACTCACAATTCTAACTACATAATATACGTTTATTAGGAACCTACTACCAATGGCACTTTGAGATCATCGATGTTGAAATCACCAGTATAAGTGATCTTACTCATAAATAACTTTGGTATTGATTTTCATCATCACAGCTTTTTTTCTGTTATATAACGAGGTTCTTAAGAAATAAAGATCTCAATAACAATGAAGCAATTAATTATCATTATTGCCTAGAACACTTCTATAATACACATCATAATAAGATTTTGGAATAACGTTCTTATCAATCAATTCACGTATGTCTTTTTTTTTCGCATCTGACAATGCAATTTTTTCTGTGTAGGCCTGTATTAAGCCAATTGAAAATAGCGATTGATCGCTTGGTGACCCATTTACCCTTGTACAAAGAACTCTTTTTCGCACACAAGCTCTTTTATAAGCTTCTTTTATAAGATTACCGAGGCCCCAAAATCCATCGAAGAGTTGTTGCCTGGTTATTTCATCGATTTTATCTCTGCATTTTAGCCGACATTTCTGCTCACAAGGTGGTCCAACTTTTCTCTCTGGCACTTGTTTTTTCGATTTTGATAATGACTCGTAGGCTTTGCCAGAATTTCTGAGCGCTTTTGCGACCTTAGATTTCCACTTCACTGGTTTTCTTAGTCTCTTTTTACTTTTTTTTTCTACCTCGGCTTCTTGAAAATTCATTTCATCAACTAAAGCGTTCTGAGGGTCGACTTTGTCACTATCGGTGTCCGACAAATAATTAGATTCGGATGAACTCGAGCTGTCACTACTGGTGCTGGACGAGTTCGATGATGCGTTAGGAGGAAGAAGTGGTACGAATTTAGATGAAGTCTTACTTTTGTGAACCAATTTGAAATTGGGATCTCCATCGGAGTCGTCAAAATCACTTTCATCGCTTCGGATTGGTGAAATATAATAGTTCGGTACACTACTATTGTTTTGTAGTTCAGGGTTATCAACCATGGATAATTCGGCATGGGTTTCCTCAGATGGCACTTCATCAATTGATGACATCTTTGGGTCATCTTCCAGTAGTGGACGTTACGGGAGTATGATAGGAGAGGTGGTGTTTTCTTTGTCTCTTTCTTTAACTAAATTCACTAAAAGCCAGCCACGTTTCAAATTTTGCCTGAAAGAGAAAGTATTCATTTACTTACTCATGGAGTCATGTGCGCCAAATTGATTTGAAAAGCTCTCAAAAAAAATATTCAATCTTATTAAGAATGTTGTGAAATTAGATTTGGTGAAATCCATCTAAAGGGGTCTAATTCAAAAATTGAACTGTATGAAACGGAAAGAAGCCTTGAATTGTCACGATAAAATTTTAATCATATTGAGAAGAGTGAATCTAATCATCAATAGTAGAAGGAATTAATTTCATTTGTTCTTTTGAAGAATTATAAGGAATAAAAAAATTACTCAGCAAAACAGAGTCAATTCCAAAATGCAAAGTGTGTCAACAATACGGTAGCAATCCTAAATAAAAATGGAAACTTTACTTACCCTGCCATCAAAACTGGTTCAACTCAAAATGTTTCGACAATAAACTTTGTACCAGTCGTCAAAATGGCGACAACACAAAATAAAACTGCTTCAATTTTCAGCAATAGGGACACAACTCTAAATAGCTCCAACTTGTTGACGTCAAGTACGTGACTTCCGTTCGCAATTCTGATTCTTACTAACAATATTGCTGTTTCCATGGGGTAAGGCGAGGCTTGCTCGTTCAAAAATAGGGACACTGAGCGCCATTTAGGGTCGGGGGAAGATGCTATTTAAGATTCTGTTTTATTGGTCGGTGGGTAATAGAATCAGGAATTCAATGTTGTGCATAACTCAAAAACTGAGATTTTTGAGTTAGCTCTGTTTAGATCTAGGTGTGCGATATATATATTGTTTATTCATATATCTGTCTGTCACCAGCTCCACTTTGACCTGATCCATCAATAAGCCCAGCATTATCGTCGTCGTCTAGGATATGTTGACTGTACTCCACCTGTTTCTACTTTTCCTAGGAAACGCAAGAGAGGTGATGATGAGTAGTAATACACTGGGGTTATTCAGTCACTAACTTACTCATTAAAGCAACCGACAGTGATACCCAATTATAATACTCCAGATTCAGTATAAAAATGTGTGGTTTTTCTTGGATCCATATTGCGAACATTTAAGGCAGTACGTCCGCGACAGTCCGTTAAAAAGTTTTGGCTTAGTGCCCACATTATACATGTAAGCAGACTGTCTGTAGGCTGTTTTTTTTACATAACTATACCTCTTACTTTGTTATATTCTCTATATGAATATACACATACTATGAAATATTATTCTGCGTGGAAAGGTGACAACGTCGCATATTTATTGTTATACACGCCTTGTAGATTATAGTTTGTTCTTATTTAAATTTAAAAAAAAAAGCTTTCGATAACTATAGAAGATCGTATCAAGCATAAAAGAAGATTCATAAAAAAAAAGTGCTTGATAAAAAATTAAAAATTACAAATTATCTACGCAAGAAAAAAGAATCAAATAATTTGACAAATAATAAGGTTAAATCTAACCTATGCGAAAGCAGTCGCATTGTTAAATTAAAAGTAGTAGGCAAATATTTTATTTAATAATTAATAATAAATAAATCAAGTATTGTATAAGATGAATGTTTTCATTTGATTCATATCGATAATTATCATTCAATAAAAGTTTCAATGTATTTTCTTAAAATTTCAAATGGTTCTGTAATATCGTGCCTTTTTCTTGTGCACCGCCATTTTTCCCGATGCGATGATGCCGGATAGTTTCCACGTGACTATTGGGATATCCCCTCCACTAAAAATAATCGATACAACGGGTAAATTTATATGTATATATATATAAATCCATTCGACTAACTGACGAAAGTGAGATAGATATATCGTGAATAAATACAGTGTGAAAGCCTTGACTTGGAAAGGAAGGGGGGAGGGGGGGACGATGAGAATTTGTTTCTATTGGTTGGGAAAATCAAATTCCAGAGGCAAACATCAAGCGTTATGCATTTATGCAATGTTATTCGGTACAGAGTCGAGACATTCTGAATTCCGTTCGTCACGTGACGTCATTGTAGTTGTTTCGTAGTATTCGTCGTAAATTAATAAAACAAGTATTAATAAAAACGGTGTGTATAATAACAATATATTATTCTTTGACTCTTCTCATTTTTACGTTATTAGTTCTTTTTTGTGATATATCCTTATGCAGAAAACATCTCAAATACGATCATGAAATAAATTTATATATAAAATATTATGTGGCCATATAAATTACACTATTGTATTTCATCATGTATTCACAAATATATATGTAAAAAATTTTATTGTTCATTTTCAAATATTTCGGTAGAAGTGCAATTCATAAATGTGTAATCAATCTATGTCCAAAGTGTAACTGTACAATTAAAATTTGTATTTTACAAATGAAAAATAAAATTGAACTCGAAACAATTAATATTCATTGTAATTTAATGTCACAATATTTATTCAATTATTTAATATTATAATGACTTATATGCGTAATTGAAGTATACGTGAAAATATAATAAATGAATATAATAAAGGAAAAGATAAAACAAACAAAATAAATGTGATATAAAAAATGAATAACATATAAGTGAGACAAATATTCGCGGTTCTACATAAAGAAAAATGAAAAATAAAGAGAATAGGCGAGCATTAATGCAAATTTTCATTGCATGCCGAGCGTAATTCTGCGGTAACACCTTCGTCGACTACGAAGATCAGTACCATGCTGAAATTGCGACGAGGATGTAGATATCTAAAAGGTGACGGGCGAATGGCAGGGGTAAAGAGGTCAATCTCACGTTTCTTGGTTTAATTTTCGCCGACACACATACATATAATATAATATGCACACAGATATTTATGAATATATGTATTTATTCATTCATTCATATCAACACATCCAGAAAATCATGAAAAACATTTCTTCATGTATAGTTCTCTAGAATAATATAAGTATTTGAATAAATACTTACGAATACCAATCTAGGTAAAAATAGACATGAGAAAAATGAATCCGGACCGAATCCCCGGGAAACATAGAACACCAAACAAAAAATAGATCGAAAAAATAGACTACAGAAAAAATAAAACCAGAAATTATAGATCCGGAAAAAATAAATGTGTGATATTTTTCATTTGAATATTTTGTTTCTGTGAAATATTATTGATTCATTGAAATAAATTAGTTTGTTAAAAATTATTTATTTGTTGTATTGAAATTTTCGTCGGATACAAATCTCGCGAAGCGGACGACAAGGGGGCAGCAATAGGAAAAATCAACTATTTTTTTTTTGTTCATCATTTATTTAATATCGCTGTTATTATTTCTCAATGATGTGGGTTCAATTGAGGGGGCGAGAAGCCAAGGGGTCCGAGTAGCTGAATGTTAATTTTGAGATATTTGAGTTCAAAGTTTCGTTATGAACGAAAAAAACTTTTACGATATTTTGTTACTTTTTTTTGCTGAAGTAATGAAAAATATGTATTTAGCATTGTTAAAGACCAGATTGGGTACTTGTAGCGTCTGTGTTTTTTTTCACATGGCCGTACATTAGAAGGGGGTTCAAATTAAAATTTTGGGTGAAAACTGAAAATTTATTTTCTTATGCAATGATTCTCAAAAATATACAGTAAACATTCTAATTAAATGAAAATGAGCTTCGAATCTGAAATGGGTTATGAAAAAACAAAATTACATAAATTACTATTCATCGTCTGACTCAATCATATTAGCAAAGTCATCATCCTTGTTACTGCCATTCGTTGCCTGTACAGAATTCAATGACTGATAAAATTCATGATTAATCGGCGGTATGTAGGGTAAAAGCTACATCAAGTTTTTGTATTTTGCCTCTTTTATTTTGGGGGGTACCTCGTAAAGTTGGGTTAGAAGTGCTATTTTCATGCATTTTCCTCGCAAACCAGCCTTTTTTGATAAGTTTATTTCTTCGAATAAAAAGTCAGTGTTGTAGACATTCTTATAAGAAAGTGTGGATTACTTTGCCTTCTCAAAATGTAACCATCGTATTTGGCTGATCCCTTTGATATGATTGGTCTTTATCATCTGATCCATTGGGGAAATGGATTTGAAGTCGTTATTTTGAATTTTTACAACAATAAATTTTCAACTGACTCCTGCCACAAAATCCACCCACTCCTCGGAAGTGAAAATGTGAGTTAGTCGCCTTTTTGACTTCTCAATCACAGTAAAGTCCT
The DNA here is from genome assembly GCA_963920625.1 of Dinocampus coccinellae. NCBI lineage: Eukaryota > Metazoa > Arthropoda > Insecta > Hymenoptera > Braconidae > Dinocampus > Dinocampus coccinellae. The sequence goes on along the minus strand of OY987185.1, from coordinate 12,082,009 downwards.
GATCACATTCCATAAAAGAATGTCAGGAAACCGGAAAGCGATGATCCACTGTTTGAATGTGTGTGCACTGCACAACATACATCCAAAACTTTATTATATTCTTGTTTTTGCTCTGACCACCGCAGTTGTCACTGAATGCATCAATGTGAATCACTGTTTCTGGCAGACTTTGAATATACTTGAGCAAACATGATATAACGTCCTGGGAGCCTTTTGAAGCTTGATCTTCATGCCACATGTACATGGATCCAATACCAGATGTTAAATCGTGTATTCCTAAATTGCATGTTCATAACTGACACAAGTAGTGAACCTTGTTGCATGTCAAATATGGAGTGGGAAAAGTCTTCTGCAAATCACAACAAATTGCCTGTCTTACTGGATTTCGTTTGGCTAATTCCTTGGCTTCACCCGCAAATGAAGTTCGGGTTCTGTGATTAATCGGGTCCGCTCTTTTGAGTCCGAATCATATGCGTCTTTTTGTGTTTGGAATGTATCACATTTCGCGCAGGTATCCGAGTATGGCTTATAAAACGATAGATTGAATCGCGTGTTGGATATGTCACGGTACTTACTCAGCTTCAATGGTTCAGCATTTTTTGGCACATGAAACTCTCTGTATAGTTTATAAATTTTTGTCACGTTTGATTCGGGAGATAGATATCTGCGATTTGGATTATTTTTTCTCGTATAGAGGCTCACATATTTGGGAAATGAGGAAATAATCTATCACTGAATTCACAGAATCATCATTTATTTTATTTGCAGGTTTATGGCGCTCCCTTTGATCAGTTTCAATAAATCCAGAATCTTTCTTTTTTTTTTGAAAATTTTATAGAAACGTTTTCGGCTGATATCTAGAGCTTTCAAAAAAAAACTCTTCGCAAAGTCGTTTATCTTGAAGCTTGATACAAGTATTGACACTTTCCTGGCGAGTTGTGTTCTCACGGTGCATTTTAGGATGTTCTTTTTTAATGCAGGATGCTATAAATCCACTTTGTAGATCCTATCCATTGGGTTTCTTTCCAAGTTCCCGAAAATCGGCAAATATTCTGTTCCTAACTTCCTCAGGAAAATTGTTATTAAACTTGTATCTGCACGTGTGATCACAAGTCTCTACTGATTTCGTATAATGCACTTCACCTTTACGTCCAACATATTCTTCGCCACCATGGGTACTTGATCTTAATATTGTACCTAATGGTATCATTATAATCATTTATTGAAAAATATTTCTCCTTTCTTATTACAACCATGGCTAGTCTCATCTTTAGTACTGCCTTTAATGTATTTTAAATTTAAATCAATTGTACAATACCGTTATTGTAATAGAAGAGCGGAGTCTAGAGTCAAGTTTCTCTGTCAACGGTTGTCTTTTTGCCCGGACATAATGATTATCGTCTTAATCTATACTCAGCCGTCTACAGGATTAACAATATTATTCAGTATGCTTTATACCTAGATTATCATCTATTTATTGTGAAAGTATGAGCACGTCACCTAGTACAACAGTATCCTATCCCGATTGGATAGTACTGGAATATGGCTTATTGAAGAATCCTATTATTTTGGTTTATTCCGGGAAGGTATCTTGACTATGCCTCCAGATTGAGCTAAATAAGCATTTCAACATCACCATATCTTCTGAATATACTTCTTTTGTTGCTTTCTCCAGTAAGGACTAAATTGAGGAAAGACTGCTACTTTGACATTATGAAATCCGTACAGATAACACTGAGCTCATCCTTTAGGCTTTCCACAATTCCTATAGGAGTGACCTCGATCACCACTCCTCCAAAAATTGCCAGTACCTCGAATTCTTTGGTGTTTTACCCAGGTGAGGTCGGACCATGGCGGCTCCGTACATTATAGGAATGTGCTGGTGCCGCAGCTCGATTCATCAGACTCAGTATGAAAAGACTTAGGCTCGATTCATACTGACGCTGTGCTCTCGTTTCGGTCATCTACGTGGAGTATTCACATTTACACTCCGCTCTCGCTCCGGTCATAATTCAACTCAAGAATTTAATATCTCCAGAAATGAACTGTATCAAGTCACGAGCAATACTGTAGCATAAAAATGTTCATACCTCTGGAAACCATATTCTTTATTTGTATAAAAAAAGTATAGCTTCTTGAAGTATTTTGAAGATAAGAAAGGATGATATCGTAACATTGCCAACTCAGGTATGCGTTTTCTCGGTCAACTAGGGACTAATTTAGGGTCTGATGGAGTGGTAGAAAAAATTCTTATTGAGAAACCCAGACTTTGAGCGAACCGAAAATGGAATTGTAGTGAGGACGTCGAAGAGTCAAACCAGCGCAAATGCGTAAGTATGAATGCATGTATGTAATCCCCTTTAAAACTACCGAACTGAAGTGAGAGCGGGGCGTCAGTGTGAATCCAGCCTTAATCTTTCATGTACTAGCCTCTGAATGATCAAGAAATAATCAATCCGTATTTCGTGAAGTGCTAAGATCTTGAAGAATATGGCTTGTATGGAATATCATTTATGATTGGGGAAAAACTAGATTGTGTATTGGTCCAGAAAATTATCCGGCTATGAGGCATCCTAACTTCTGCGAGAACTTAGTACTTTGTCCGGAAAGGATGCTTTCAAACCCTGTCAAAATTTCTGTAATAGATCAATTTTGTCATGTGGCAAGGCCGTAATATGAAGTGGACCGGAATTCAATACGGTTGACTATATCGAGTCAAGCGACGTAATGGTTTTTAGCCTTAAGGATGTTCGGAAGGTACAATCGTAGATGAAAGTACTGAAAATTCGGAATTGATAAATATCTTCGAATTACATCATATTACGAAGTAAATTAGTTAATACAATACTAAAAAATAATATATATTATTAAAAAAAAAAGAGAAATTTTTACTCATAATGTTGAAAGAAATAGAAAATAACAAATATGAAAAAATTTTAAACAAGTTTCGGCAGTAAATCCCTTGATTTTAACTTTCCAGCAAAAAATTATTTGATTTAAATCTTTATCAATAATGAACATAGAACTATTAATTATGCTTCAATATTAATTGAAACATTTGAATATTATTTATTTTTTATGATTGTAAATGATGAATATTTTCAATATTCATAATTCAACGTTCTATAAAATATGAAAATCGTGACAACACTGTTGATTTATAAGTTGGCAGCATTAGTATATCTTTCTCTTACTTACTATAGTCCTTTCCCTTACAAATGCGTACGACGCTATATACACGCTTCTGCATAAAAGTTGTAAGTGTGAAAAAAATTAGTATTTATCGATAAATTTTTAAAATAAAGATTACCTCATTATATTGCACTTGTAAAAATTCAATATTGTTCTGAAAATAATTAATAATTATTAAAATCTGGAACGAAAAGTTGAATTTCTATGCGTTTCGATTAGAAATAAAATTTTTAAACTATAATTAAAATACATCGTTTCACTGATTCCATCCTCTTTCGTCCTATACCTCTCGCATATAAGTGACAAAGATAGAATTTTTTTTTCATTTCTATCTGGCGCAATGTACTGTAGCTGCTTGTACCGCATATGAAACTATAGCTTTCAACTGAATACAGTGTTGCCCCATTTTCCTATACACCAATTATTTGTTGAGTAAAAACTCAATTCTCGGTTTGTCAATAATTTTTTTTCTCAACAACCGTTTAGTGAATGTTTATAAAACTATGCAAAATCGATTCTATGGAGTTCAAGTTACGTAATTTGAAATTTTGAAATTCGGTGTGTCTTCGGTGATTGCTTCCCCAGACCATAACGGTATCCTAAGTTACATTTGTAATATTTATACTAGATTTCCAAGTTTATACAGCCTATCACTTCAGCAGATTTCCCATCGGCGACTACCATAACGCAGTTTGTCAAAATCAGGTATTCACCTAGTTATACAACCATTCGGCAAGCTGCAGAATTCTGATAGCTCCAGAATTCATATGTGCTCCACAACTATTTCCCTCTGTAGTTATGTCAATGGAAATCGATAATATTCTCTTGTGTCCGAGAGGATCAAGTGAAAGTGTCTGATTGACAAACAATTTACACGAAATCCAAGCTTCTTTTTCACATAAGTGATGTCAATTATCATAAATCTCAAATTCGATTGAATAGTTGATATTTATCTTATAATTAATCAGTCAAAAAGTCACTTCGTGCTATAACAAAGTTTTTCATTGGAATTTGGTACTGACGTCCGTACTCAGGATACCGCCATATTTATCAGGAATCGGGGAAAAAGGGGAAGAAATTTTTGTATACTGGTTTCGATGAACAAAACAGTCAAATTATCTTTTTAAATAATGTTGGAAAATTCATTAAGGGGGTATTCTAGTCTAGAAATTTGAAGAAGTCGAAATTTTTTTTTTTTTCATAATTCGATAGTTTAGGTATTTGAAAATATTTCCCTAAAATGATTTTCCGAAATTCAAATCATTTCCGAAGTTATAGCCATTTTGGTGTCGTGGCAACTAGACCGATTGAGCGGACAACTGCAACAATAGGCGACTGGAGGCCCGGGCTACCTGAGTATGAATAACTCTCTCTCCTTCTTTCTATAATACTTCCAGTATACTTCATCAATAGTTTGAAGGTCACTGTAACGTATTATACAAAAATCTTTATTCAATTTGCTTTTAGTTTGAGTTAGTCACGTGTTAACCTTAAAGCAGTGAAGACGTACAATCAAGTGAGAAATTTTCTTTGAACTCTTTTAAATTGCAAGTGAATATTTTATTTGTGTTTGTAATATGGATGAAAAAAGTAGCAGACAAGGTACTTATCGTCCAAGCAGATCAAAAAAACGAAGGTTCAGCAGCAATCAACATACTTATGTCAGGCGCAACGCAGTAAGAATTCAACGGTCCGAGGTTCGAGCTTCAGATGCTTCAAAAGAAGGAAGAACTGCTCGTTATAAGGACAGAAATGCTCAAATCAATCAATATGAAGTAGAGGAAGGCCCAATGTATGAAGCTGGGATGGCTGATTAAGAGAATGTAAGTTATACGTACTATTCTATCAGTTACTCTGCCTGAAACTTAACGTAAAACTTTAAACGCGTTTTTCTCGAAACTACTTTTTTCGATGCGGTTGCCACGATATCTCAAGTTTTAATCAGCCGATTTACTTAAAATATGGCATGAATATTCTTTAAATATCTCTCTATCGCATGAACCAACAAAAAATGAAAATTTGGAATTTGTAATATTTTTAAAAAATTCGACAAAGTTAAAAAATTAGTGAAAAAATCAACCTTTTTTTTTGAGTAGCCACCATTTTATGTAAAAAATTTTTTTTTCAGTTTTGCAGGTTCATGAGATAGCGACATTTGTACTCATCAAGAATCCATCATTGTTTTTTTTTTCAGATGACCACAAGGGTAGAAATCATGGCGACGAGGACATGGCCTTTTTTTCCCCCCTCTACTTCAAGGACGCATAACTCAATGGAAAAATATTTTTTTTTTTTGAAATTAATTTTGTGTACTCTTCAAATACAAAAAAACAAATGATAAAAAAATGGATGGTAAAAATATTAAATGCTTTTTTTTTATCAACTACCAAAAAACGCTTGAAATTCGGGCCTCTAGACTAGAATACCCCCTTAAATGAAATGAAATATGTTCGAAGAACGTTGGATGTGAAAAAATTAATGCCTGCATAAGCCAATATCAAATATAATTATTCATAATGATGAAAATAATGATCTGTAACCCGATAATGATTACTTCTTAATTAAGAAAATCTGGGCGGGTGCAACGCAGTTCGGCTGAGATGTTCTTAGGACGTCTCAATATTTTGTCAGTTGACGGAGATGGCTGCTGAGTATTTTATCGCATGTCTCTTTTCAATGCTTAGTCGATTGGTTCTATTTGATCGATATTTTGTCGCACAAATCGTAATTACGTTACACTAATATTGTCGAAATAATATACTGAGTGCGATGTACAATGATTTTTATCACTTTTTACGTAGCGAAAAGATGGGATTTAACTTCATCTTTAGATATATTTTTAACACGATACTCACTCAATGAAGGCTCAAGGCGAAATGGCGTACGAAATGGCCGTTTCCGCCCAACTGCAATTTTGCTGCATTGCGACAGATTTATATCAATCTTATTTGCCGTCTGCGAGGACACACGATTCAAATTACAATATGGCTGCACTATGTGCGGTCCCAAACTGCATAGGGGGCTCCCTCCACGCTCTCTCGATATTAGCGGGAAACACATGAACTACTATAAAAATAGACTCTTCACAGTAGATAGGTAATGATAGGTGAAGCGTATGCGGCACTCAGCCATTTTTTATCATCAAATATTTAATTATAGGAGGGAAAATGATGGTGATTTATTGAGATCCGATATCGAGTTTGGCGAAAAATAAAAATTATATAATTGGCATAATTTCGCTGAATTTTCATCATTTTATATTAACCAACTCATATCAAAACTGATTAAATCAGTCATTCTAGAATTTCACAGAGAGTCGTTATTTTCTGAATTGAAAAAAGTTTCGAATTATTTGGACCCGACATATGGTTCAATTGGAAACATTATTGAATTAAAACTGAAAATATCAAAAACATAAAATTATGTGATCTCAGCATTGACTGTACTGAAATATTTAAAGTTTTATAATAGTGGCGTGAGCGTATTGAACTTTATTAATTAAAATGTTTCTGTTTGAGATTATATGATATTTGATGCCGGTAAAGTTGGTGTGAGATAGCGAAAAAAATATCAAACACCATTACGTAAAAATCGAAGTTATTGATTTATTTGAAAACGCTTAAGATGATGAATAACAATGAGTTGTTATATTTCGATTCAATTAAATTGATCTTATTGGAATCTGTTAAATGAGGTCGCGCCGCTTAGTGAACCAAAAGTTTTTTATACAATAATAAAAACAAACTATTCAATGTTTGAATTATTGAGAATGGAGTCTGCAGCTTTTTCTCCTCACAGAAAGTCAAAAAAAAAAGTTACTTTGTGCTGTAAAAGGTTGTGACAGTTCTTTGAAGTATCACTATTTTAATAGTTGAAGAATTTGATTCAAATCTAACTTTAATGTAGCCATTTTCATGACCAATTTGTGTCGACCCAACCTATTCTTTCAACTTTGATGTTTTTGGGCAATATGCCGTAAAGCTCACTAAATTCGACCATTCATTTCTTTGTTTATTTTTACCACATTATATAACATGGCCGGCTTTGAGAATCTATTTTCCTTCGAAAAAATATCTTTGTTTGGGATTTGTACTGACATGATCACAAATTGCACTGATATCTATCATTCTTCATCACTTTGAAAATCTCAAAATTTCACAAATTACATTCCCATTTGACAGATCCCAATTGATTAATTTATATGACTATATGTGGTGAAATATGGTGAGATGTGACTGAAACCACACGGCCTTGCCAACGCGATACCTTCATTTGACCTTTTTATGAGATAAGTAAATGAGAATAACATTCAATTACATTTAATATTATGTTGAGATCTTTGTGAGAATGAATTTAATCATGCACATGAGAATGAACAGATTTCATAGAAAAATGTGGAACGTGGTGCTTGTTCATTGTATGAACGATAAGTGATAAAATATGGCCACAAAATTGATTACCACGAGACATCGATCGCTCTTGAAAAATATCGATGTGTATGGTGATCATCAATATGCAAATGACTAAATTAAAATCGGCGCATGTGACCATCGCGCTTTAGCCTATTTACTGCACTCAATTTGTTACCCGCATAGAAATGGTCAGTGTGTGAAAGGTGTAAATATTAATTATAATGAACTTCCAACAGTTTCCCTATAATAATTATATAATCAATTCGTTATATGAGAAAATAACTATTTAGTTATTTAGCGTGAACTAAAATATTCTCGAAATAGACTAGTCAAAAAATTTTTGATCAAGCAAGATAAAAAGCAATGTTGAGAACAAGAGAAATTTTTTTGAAAAATTCAGATCTAATACTTGGTTCGATCACAAATGCCAATTGAACAATCGTGAAAAATATTGTACAGTCATCAATTATTTCGTTTAATTTTCATAAATATCCCTCCCCCCCCTCTCTCTCTCTCTCTCCTCCTTCTCCCCTCCATGCCCTTTTTTATTTTCTTATAAAAAAAAAAACAATTGTGACAATAATAACAAAATTAAATCATGGAAGGTCATCTTTTCGTAATTATTTCATGATAATTATGATGAAAAGTATAAGGTACATTACCTCGAAATTTTTTTTTATTTCATTAAATACTTCATAACGATGAAGTACTTAATGAATATTGTAAACTTGATAAATGAATAATATACATATGGAAAATACTACGTACAAGTCAATATTTATTGAAATATAAACTTACGTTGGAATAAATTGAGATAAACTATTTCAAAGTTGATAAATATGTTGACAGTGAATAAAGTTCGACTTCGAGTAAATTCATTCAGTCACAAATTATGTTTATATATTGATACGTACCAGTTAAATAGTTGTCCGAATAACAGCCACCACTCTGCACGGTCGAAAAGTGGGCTTGATAAAAAAGTAATTCCTTTAAAAAGATTGGGGATCACATTATTCAAAACATTTATTTTCGTCTACATTTACACAAACTTTATTTACTATTCACCACAACTCACGAAACAAATGTTATAATTTTTAATGTACGAATTCGAGTAAAAACTGTACCTAATATTATACCAACAGGGGGAAAAAAATAGGGAGGTGTGCAGTTTGAATGCACGTCGAATAATGAATAAATTTTCTAGGATGGCTCGAGGACTGGGAGATTGGGGGTGTCAACATAATCCAAAGGTAATAATATTCCATCAGTCACCGTTTGATCACCTCATTATGATTGGACAGAAGGTCTAGCCATGCTGTTTGTTCTAAGAACGCTGATTATTCATCAGCATCTTTATCAGCGTTTTTATGTTGTAGTATATTCACGACTTACCCATGGTTATTTGATCTACTTTATCCGGTTTTATGTTTTATATTTAGGTGGTTAAACTAATGCCGATGGAATATTTGTTCATTGTGTTATCTGAACTAAATGTATTCAATGATACAATTTGAATACATTCTGCTTAATATTAATGTCTTAGACATTTGATTGCTTGTGTGGTGAAATGAATGAATACTATGAAAGAAAGAAAAAAAGTAATATAAAGAAGAAAAAAATATATAAATGAGACAGTCAGCAGAACGTAACACTTCCACCGTTATGACTAAGCGTCCTCGCTCGGTTTTTAAAGTTTATTGAAGGATTAATTTTCCAAAATTTTGAATTCTGGTAGTGTTACGTGTGTCGAAACTTCTGTGGTTTTTCGTTTATTGGTTCGGGGTTTCGTATGAATGGAGTTATCTTAATCAATTATAGATAGTGATGCCGTAGCTGTTTCATCGGATTGGGATACCGTACAGGTGGAATTTTTCAAGTAAGTTATTTTTGCGTTTGTATCGTCTTCGTTATCTTTCCCGAATTTCGGACCTAATTCAATATCTTCAATGTTATATGATCGTTTATTTTTTCTTGCATTATGATGTATTGGAAAGTGTGTGACTGAACTTCAAACTGCTCCTCATAAAGCAATGATCTAGCCAAAAAATGGATGGAGTGCGAATCAGTCTATAATGGTATCAATTGAAAACTTAATGGTTTGAAAGACAATCCAAATGCCAAAAAATGTTGTACTTACGATACCCACTAGATTGAAGAACCCATGTATTTTACCGAAAAATTCTTTAAATTTACTGAATATTGTTTCGCTGTCGAAGAGATGTGCTATATTTATATCTTGATTTATGTAACCTTGGCCCGTAGCTCCTCGAGCTATTAACTGTAGAACTGCAGTTTTTTCAATTCGGAACATTATATTGTCTTTAAGTTTTTGTAGGTCTTCCACGGAGTAAATGCTACTATCGACTAAATTATTTGGGCTTGCATATTGCCACCATGCTTTTGTTTGAGGGAGAATATTAATCGATACTATTGCGGGAACTATTTGAGGAATAAATTGTATTCAGTTATTATTAATTTTGAACATTGGCGAGAGATAGTCGTTACATTCCGTTTGGTTACCGGTTTTTACTAGAACATGTGTTCTAGGTAACATGAATAGTGATGAGTTGCTACGAAATACTGATAGTTCTTGAAAACATTCTTGTGTTCTTCTTATTTTTATTTCGACTGGTATGCATTTTGCTATTCTGACGACTTCGCTTGCGATGTGAGTGATATATTCCTTATCTTTAGTAATTGAATAAGCTATTCCGGCTGGATTAATTGGGGCTGTTGTTAGGGTATTGCGTAAAACTTTTCTTTCTATTGTACATTGTTGTAATATGACATTATTATACATAGCAATGATTTTATTTATGAGATGATGTTCTAGATAAATAAATTTCGAATTGACGTAAGTTAGCATGTCCATGTAATTGACAGAAATTCCAGATTTTTCGTGCAATGACGAATTGCTTATTGACTTTTATAACAAGGGGAGGGCACGACCTGGAAAATTCACTTAGGGACAAGACTCCGCGTCGCAGTAGGACTCCATTAAGATATTCAATCCTCAATGTATGAGCGTCGAATGGCTAGTTGATTTGAAGAAAAAAGCCTTTGAAATTTATTTCTGGATGTTGCGGAGTTCATAATGTTTCATGATACATCATCGTATCATTGTCAAATATATTCAAATATGAAGTAAATAGTTTGACTGTGAATATTTTATAGTAAAAATGTCTGTGAATAAAGATGTTGCTAGTGTACAAGCAGTTGATGATGAAGCTGCTGAAGAATCCTCATATAGTGAACAATCAAAGTTGAGATTAACAGATACAGTTGAGCATTTTAAAATTTTGTTTAAAGAAAATAATTTGATTGTTTCGGAATGCTCGAGCTCTATTTCTCATGAAGCTAAGTTGATTGGTAAGGAAATTTACGAACATACTATCAACATGTTGGCTGGAAAACGTATGATGAGCAATGAAGAGCTTATACGTGCTAACGAAGTGTGTGGAGAAGTACTTTTTGAACTAGTTGAAGTCGATTCCTCATCTGACGAGTATGATCCTGAAGAAAAAAAAGAGAGAGACAGAAAATATCCTACATGGAGTTCAAAAGCATTACAGAATAAGAGATGTGGTCGTTCAAAAGAAAAAAAGAGTATTTATCCAGATGGGAAGACATCAAAAAAGGAGGAAATAAATTTGATAAATATGCACTTATTGATTCTTGGACATTTAATCGTTTTGTTGAAGCAATACAAAATTATCAGCAAGTAACTAACAAGAATTTATAGCAGTGGGCGTTATCAGCTGCTGAACAATTTGAAGATTTTGAATCTCTGTAAAATATTGAAAAAGTAATATTAGCACTTTATTGATGAAAAGAAACAAATTATCAATGAATTAAAATATTTTTGTATATATTTTGTAAATTTAATTATCATTATTAATGTTATTATTATTATTGTGAGGAAAACCCCAGAGTCCAAAAATGGCCGCCAAGCGGGAAAAACTCATGAATCAATGGCCATTCATCATTTTTTATCAGTATCGGAATTTAAAATTAACAATAATATCAGAAAAATATTCACCAAATTTTATTATTACAATTTATCAGTCATTGTTTGTTATCCCATTTTTCACGAAAACAATTGAACGAAAAAAAAAAAAAAAGAAAAGAAAATTAGAATAATTGACCACCATCACGGAGCTATTTTAAAAAATATTACTAAAAGAAAATCATTTGAATTAAGAAAAACTCCACCACATACTTACCGATCATGGTAATGAGTTTGTTGCACAAAAAAAGTATATGGGACATTCCACGCCAAATCGACCACTTTCAGAACCAACCCCTTTCGATTTGGCTGATTTTTTTTTATATTATTCCACCCCCCTAAAAACGCTTCTGTGAATCTTTTTCAGATTTTTTTAGTCAATCAAAAACAATTATAAATTTCGAAAAAAATAGTGTTTTTTTTCCGATCGCTCATAACTTTTTCATAAATGGACTGATCGGGACGTTCTTTTTTTTTTATTCTTCGTTTTTGAACGTATTTTCCAAAAAAAATACAAAAAAATATTCAAAGTTCTATTCTATGGAAATTTTCAATTTTTCAGAGAAAAAAATTAATTTTTCAAAGTTCGCCATTTTTAATTCTTGATTTCTTTTCTTTCCAAAAAAAAACTTTGATTTATTCTGCGTTCAATGCCGCAAGTCACATCGTGGGCCGACTTTCTTTTCTATTTTTTTTTTATTGAAAAAAAAATTTTTTGTTTTTTTCGCAATATAACTTTGTTTCTATTATGAAATATATCTGTAATAATATATAGATTCTACTTGACAATAAAATTTTTGTATGGTTTTGAATGAATTTGATAGAAATACTTCATGAATAATATAATAAATCATCATTCAATCATCCAAATAGAAATATTATGGATTCATTAATATTTCAGTACAACTCTCATATTATGCATATCTGATTTTTAATTGTGTCCAATATAATCGAACTATTCCTTATTTCGATTCATATTTTTTTCTGATATGACGAAAATGGTATTTGAATTTATCACATACTTGAATCGATTGGTTAATGTATAGAAATCATCGACTAACCATCAATCTATTTCTCGGTTCCTCGTATTGAATCTATTTCCCACGTTCCAAATAAAAAATAATATGATTATATTGGACATAATTGAAAATTAAATATGCATAATATGAAAGTAGTACTGAAGTATTAATAAATCCATAATATTTTTATTTGGAATGATTGAATGATAATTTTTTCTATTATTCATGAAGTTTTTCATCAAATTCATTCAAAACTGCCCAAAAATTTTGCTGTTAAGTAGAATCTATATATTATTACAGATATATTTTATAATAAAAGCAAAGTTATATTGTAAAAAAAACAAAATTTTTTTTTTTTCAAATAAAAAAAAATAGAAAGGAAAGTCGGCCCACAATGTGACTTGCGGCATTGAACGCAGAGTAAATCAAAGTTTTTTTTGGAAAGAAAAAAAATCAAAAATCAAAAATGGCGAACTTTGAAAAATTAATGTTTTTCTCCAAAAAACTGAAAACTTTCAAAGAATGAAACTTTGAATATTTTTTATGTATTTTTTTTGGAAAATACGTTCAAAAACGAAGAATTCAAAAAAAATATAACGTCCCGATCAGTCCATTTATGAAAAAGTTATGAGCGTTCGGAAAAAAAACACCATTTTTTTCAAAAATTTATAACTTTTTTTTGATTAGCTAAAAAAAATCTGAAAAAATTCACAGAAGCGTTTTTAGGGGGGTAGAATAATATAACAAAAATTCAGCCAAATCGGATGGGGTCAGGTCTGAAAGTGGTCGATTCAGCGTGGAATGCCCCATGTACATTGCACAATTCGAATAATATAAAGCCGAATATCAATTTATTGTTTTTCACTCGTAAATATCAACTGGATGCTCACGTGAAAAATAACAAATGCTGGAAAGGATGCGGGTATAACCCGTCAAATATTTTGGTACTGTTTGAGAATTGACCAAGCTGGTCACTGCAAGTCGGGGCAGCACTTGCTGGGCCCTCATACACATGCACTCACACCGCCGTGACGTCCAAGTTGGACGATCACGGATGAACCAACACAATCTCGTCGTGCGCGTAGCATGTGCGCGGCAATGCTCACCAACACAACCTTGTCGTGCGCGCTAACAGGTGCGCGACAATGCAAATGTGCTACCTTCACTCTGCAACACATTCACACATCTACACACGGACGCATGGAGTGGGGAGGTCCGTGAATGTGGAACCCGTAGATGTTCCACAAGGCAAAGCACATTTTTATTTTCACTCTCTTTCGTACGGACTCTCAACCGAAGCACATCGTGCTGCACTTCTCGTCTCGAATAATTATTCTCTCTCGTCACAACGTGATCATTTACAATTAATTAAGTGCAACGCACACTTCACTCACCGGGTGTATTCTCAAACTTTATAATAATTAATTAATATAATTAATTATTGGCCAATCTTGCCACGCAATTGGTTTATATATTTTTTCTTTACATACACACTGGCGGCCACGTGTATTAATATAATCTCGTGTGACCTGTTCTCATATACACTGCAACAACATACAAAATTATCCCAATCAAATAATTTTCGATCAACGATCATTACAATATTCTACATTCAACATCTACTCAAGTGTCATTTATCTACAAATTCATACTATATATATATATATATATATATATATCTTTATATATAAAAATCGTCCGCAAGAACCTTTGTAATCATACTCCTCCTAAACGGCTGGACCGATTTTGATGAAATTTTTTTTGTTGTATTCCTCTGAGCTCGAGGATGGTTTAGATTCACAATTCAGTCCACTGGAATATGTTTATTCCATTCATTTAACAATATAAAGAGAAAAATTTGTATTTTTTTGAGATAACTGAAAAACTACTGGACCGATTTCAGAAATTTTTTCACTCTCAGAAAGCTATATCATCGCCGAGTGACATAGGCTATATTTTCCACTAGGAAATTCTGAAGATAAGTAGTACAACTTCAGTAATGTAAAAAAATCAAGAATTATTAGCTATTGTCGTGAACGCTGCAAAAACCGTAAGACGTACATCGAAACAATGTATGACGAAAATGTAGCTCTTTAATAGTTCTACAAAAAAGTCCGCGACAGCATATATCTATCTCTCACGGTTAACATACCATTACTTTTGAATAAATTCGCTTGGTTCAATGTCAAAAGTTAAATCTCGAGGAAGAGTATGTGTATTTGTCGGTATATTTGTTGCGGAAGTATTTGGAGTAGATGTTTCTTGTATTGATGCAATAGGATTATTTACTTCGTTAGTAGTTAGCAGTTTCGGGCGATCTCGTACTGAAAGAGTACAAGCGTCTTGGATGTGTGTGAATTTGTCCTTATATTTGTGTACGTAAACGATCGATTGTTTGCGCGTTTGATTTTGTGTTTTAATAACTTTGTTTCTACTGAATTTCTTTTTTCGTTTACATTCTTCAATCTATCAATAATTAATTTGATAATGTCATTATAATTCGATTCTGTGGGTCGGAATGGTTGCGGTTAAGAAGGTTCATCTTCACTGTCGCTACTGCGTTTTCTATGGGGGTCACGATATTGACTTCTTGGGTCAGTCATTGTGAAAAAAAATGGAAAATTGAAAAAAAAAAGGAAAAATAAATATATAAATGAATAAATGAATTCCAAATAAAATAAAAATATGAAAATAAAATAGATAAGAATATTTGATACGTGTTAAATAAGTTTCAAAAAAAATTTGATGAAAAAAAAAAAATGAATTTGGAATAAATAATAAAAAAAATATAATAATAATACTAATAATAATAATGGACTTTGATGAATTTAATAGAGAATTGTAAAATGTATATAAAAATTTTATTCGGAGTTTTGTAAATGATGATTATTATGGAGTTTGTTTAACGCAGAGAAAAAAAAAACATATATAAGAGGCGATTAGAAAATTTGAATGACAAAAATATGAAAGCGTAATAAGAGTTCGGCGAGAGCAATCAAATGACAAGAATTACAAAAACTTTCTTTGGTGAGTAGTATGTTGCGAAGTCTCGGCTGCAAGCGGCAAACTCATTCAGACAGCGGCTGACTCGATCGATTTGAACACTGTAAATCTAATGCTCCGTTGACGTTGCGCGCGTAATTTCAAGAATTTGAGTTGATTGTCCGACGTTGTATAGTGGATGAAATAGAAATTTTGTTTTCATTTATTTTATTATTTTATTTCATGTTATTATCTTAGTATTTTATTTTATTCATTCGTTTAAAAATAAATTTCTTTTTTTTTTCTCACACTTCATGTACCAAATATTGTATTTTTTACTAAATGAAATCTCGTCATGAACAATTAAATAACAGTTTGAATGTTAATAACGTTTATTTGCACAATTATAGGAAAAGAAAATTTTCTCGTTGAGTGTAGTAATGGTTATTTGAAATTTTCACTTCACACACTTTTTACTTTTCACAGCTAATATCCTCAAGAAATTCACAGTACCTCGCGGAGAGGACAATTATTGAATCTTCGTGTCAAAAAAAAATTTAACTTAACGCACTATCCGCGGCTGTATTTCACCGCTGCCACCAAAATTTCAATTAATATAACTGTTACGTACCAGTTATATATATAATAAATGACGCTTTTTTTTGTTTATGACGTTATGAAAGCGTCCTCGACTACTTCTTCCGTCATTCGCTTTAAAAAACAAAAATTCAAATTTTCAGTGATAGCTACTGGAAGTCTCGTGTATTTGGATGTATTGTTGCCGTAAGGTATATTTGTTTTGCAGATACATGAGGATCGTGTGCGCAAAGAAGATGCACTGCCGCTTATTATTGCTTTTGATACGCCTGAGTGCTGTATGGCCACGCACCTACTGAGCGTATAGGAATATGTGAGAGGGGGAATGGGCCTTGCCCGTGTCCGCGCCTTGTCGTGATTATTTGCAATAGGTACGAGCGAATAAGTTAAATTTTGTCAAATGGCTGCCTGTGGAAAAAGAAGGAGCCAGCACAAAGGACAACGCGGGAGGAAAGCAATAGAAGGGATGTCACTGCATCGGTCGGCCGCACATGTTGGCAAATCGTCGAAATTATTAATGGAGATTATTTCATGTTTGATTAATGATTGTATGTCTTCAGTGTATTAATTGTAAGAATAACGCATATCGGAATGAACGGAGGAAAACCGTGATTATGTTTGTTCCGGTAGAGGTTTGAAGCAGCGCATACTTATTGTATAAATTGTTTACGATTACTGAAACTATATTAATTGTGATTGTGAGCAGATGGATGAAATAGTCATCTATGGAATTTGGGTGATAGGTAGGGGTCATTATGATCACGTGATAGATAGACCTAGCCCTCACGAGTATGCTTTTAATTGTACAAACAAAAATAAATCACTCTCATCCGAGCTGTTGGTGAGTCTGGATTGTGCTCGAAATTGATTGGTAGCCATTCCTTTTGTACGTGACGTCGTACGCCTCCTGCGTGATTTCGACTGCGAATTATATTTTGGTTTGTATTAGATTAGATAACATGCATTACAAATAAGAGGTATTACCGTGGTCAGTAACGTGCATGAAAGACAGCATGAAGTAATGTGAATCAAGGGACATCTCCAGTCGAGATCTGCACTACTGCGATTGCCGTGCATCCCGAGCATTCTAGAGGAGAAATTGTAACTACGCGGTGAGCAAACGTTCATTTGTGTTCTCGCGATTATATCTTTTTTTATTCTTTGTTTTGAATGTTGAGGAATAATAATGATTATAATTATATGTGTGATGAGTTCGCTGTATGAATGCTTCGAGTGCATTATTGTAAAGTACTGGTTGATGTCACTCGTTGCTTGCGTATTAATAAGTTACCTATACCCGAGTAAAAATTTTTCGTCTTTTCGCACGCCTAGAACGCGCCCAAATTCACCTCAATGGGCTTGCAATAGGCGCGCTCTGGCATTGCTTTCGGCGCGTTCTATGCGCGTTAAGTAAACAAATTCGGACGCGCATTGGGCGCGTAACGGGCGTGCGAAAAGACGAAAAATTTCTACTCGAGATTGCCCCCACCTACTCTGTTGAAAATGACATCGCTTTACAAAGTGATTGTGCAAAAAAATCACTTTGCAATGTCATAAATTCATAAATATAATTTTATAAAATAAATAGACAAAATCAAAAAGAACACATCACACAATCAATCATGAGTCGTACATGTATTGCAACTTAATATTATGATTACTATTGGTTTTACAATGAATAATTTCAATCGTGAGTACACTTATATTATATATATATATTGAAAATCTGAAAGGTAACTGAAAATTTAAAATAAGACATAAATCTGAAAAAAATGTTAGATGGTGAGACTCGAACCAGCGATCCTTGGACGGTACATTAGAGACTGTCTTGCTACCCAATACGCTACTCGTATATGTACAAATATTGGTGTAAATATTAAATTATAAACGACATCGTTATACAAACTCATTCACACCTAAAAACATACCCGCCCATATAAACAAATACCAATGATTTTTTTTTGCTTAGAATCGAATGAATTATTAACCGTTTAAGTCCCAAGCAGCGCAATCGCGCTGTTGAGATTTTACGTCAAGAAAACCCAGCACATTTCGAACTCATTTAGAGAAAGCGCGGTTGCGCTGTTTGGGATTCTTAGACAGTGTTTTTTCAGTACCTCTGGGACTCAAACGGTTGAGGAATTATATGATAATTTATTAATTTTTTTTTTAATCTCAAATTAAATTAAGTAGGAAATTAATTCATTAATAAGAAATTTTATTAAATTAGTCCAGTAAGAAATTTCTTTTTTTGTTTATTTATATTCATTAATGAAGTAGAAAAAAATATACATAACACATGATTTATTACATGTTTGAAAATATGTGATTGAATCTTTTTTATAAATTTTTATATTTTATAGTATAGTCAATTGTGATTGATTTTCCTCAACATCATTTGGATTATAATGGTTTCGGTGATGACCTGATTTATGATTATAATATATGAAAGGTGATGGATTTTTGTATGAATATGAAGCTGAAAACAATGATGATGATGGTTGATGAGGAGTTGGTAGTGATGATGAACGCTACCGCTGAGCTGCCGAGACATTGTATAGAAAATGTTTTTATATTTAGTTCATTCAGAATGGTATGAAAATTCTTTGAAAATTATTTCAATTGATTTTATTTGTAATATTTTAGTTAATATATTTTTTTGTTTTGTATTTATATTATTTATTACATCTAGCTGAAACTGTTCGAGATTTTGGGCCGTTGGGGGTTACATCATGTTCTCCGTTTGAAAATATGAATGGCAAATTATGTAGTTTGGTGACAGGAACAAGATTTTCTAGATTACAAATATCTACTGGATTGTCTTATTTTATGACTATACCAATGTTATTCGAAAAAATTGATCCGGACCATGCAGTTTGTGAATTGATTCATAAGCTTAATAACCCACGAGAGGAATATAAATCTCATATCATCTCATCAAAACTACGTGCCATTGGTATTCTTAATAAAAAAACACAAATTCATCCGATAGTCTTAAATGCACTGAATACATTAAATATTGGCGGAACAAATATTCGTATTTTCAATCGTTCAATAAAATCTGGGATACTATATACATCAGAATCATATCACAGAATCACGAAAAGCGACTCATCATATATACAATATTATAATGTTGCTGTCAGAGAATTTGGATTTATACATTGTTTTATCAAAATATCTGATTGTGCATGTAAATCATATTGCAAAGACAGTTGTATAATGAGATACTTTGTTGTTATAAAAAAATGTAATGTTATACCAAAATTTAGTATGTAAAATATTAATTTCACTCGTATATATGAATGTACAATAACAAATAATTTAAATTATAATTGATGCCAATGATCTTATTTGTGTATGTTTTTATATTAACATAAAATCATTGACATTATCAAACAAAAAATATATTATAGAACCATTTAATCTAAGAGAAATAGAATAAATATATATGATATAATTTTAATCAGTATATTGGTAATAATTATAATTGTGAATAAAAATGAGTGAATGAATGAACGAATGAAAATAACACAATTATATTGATGAATGATTATATAATAATAAATCCACTAATTATCATTCCATTCATAATAATATAATTTAAATAAAAACAAAATGTCCAATACATTTTCATTTATTTATAAAAAAATGGATTATTTATTGAGTAAACTGAGAAATTTTTATTTCATCAAATTCATCTATGTTCCGATATCTTGTCAAAATTTTCCTAAGTTCGTGAACGATTATTATTATATTTTTTTTTTTATGATCTTTCATGACACCCGACCGGTTAAATCCATCCGAAAAAGGTTTCGAACGCTCAGCACAGGTCATAACGCCAGATCAACGTCCTTAGACCTGCAATCAGAGGTTTCCAACGCTCAGCAGAGTTTATAACGCCAATTCAACGCTCGAATATTTCATCTGAGGCGGTCATAACGCCAGATCAACGCATTTAGACTTGCGATCAGAGGTTTCCAACGCTCATCAACGGTCATAACGCCATTTCAACGCTCGAAAATTTCATCTCGGGTATATATATATATATATATATATATATATTAAATTGAACAACAACGCAAATACCGATTCATTGTAATATTATACTATACTGACCTCATTATAGGTGAATCAAATATATATTATTTTAATTATTGCTAATTTACGTCATTTTCATAAATTAGTATAAAAAAAAAGTATATTGGATAAAAAATATCTATTAATATATAATTAATAATTTTGACGACGCTTCATATAGAGACACGTATATAAATTAAACACGTTTCTCGATCGTCCTTGTATCAGGGATTCTGAAGGAATTTGAAGAATTATTCAATAGTATTTGTTAGTCCTGGATACAAAGACTTTGAAGAACTGTTCCATTGTATTTATTGATCGTTCTCGTGGCACTGGGCAAGGCGATTTCGAAGGACGATTGAATACAAAATTTCAAAATTTTTCATCTGGGGTGACCATTTTTTTGATGAGATGCCCTATTTATTATTATGAGTTTTAATTGGTTATTATGATTGACTGCAATTTTGTTCAGCCTTAATTGATGCGGGGATTCGATGGGCCCAAACAAATATCATATTCTCAGCAATGAATATGTCCTTCCAGTCACCAAATATTTATCGAAAAAGTGTGAGCGCATTGTGGGTTCACACATCGAATCGTTTGCTGCTGATACGTGCATTGAGAGAATTCGTGAAGAACGATAGCTAGCATTGTCATCTGTTGGAAATTCAATGCGTGAATCGAATAATATGCACAGACGTGGCATAGCTTCTTCGAATAACAGGTATGAAATTCACAATTTTATGATAAATCAACGTTATATTTCCATACAATTACAATATTTACGTTCTATCGAAGGAAAAAAAAATATTTTAGTAGCCCACAATGAATTCAGATGCATTTATAAATATATAGTAATATTACTTTTACAATCGACACTCGTTATTATTTCCGGTTACTTTCTTTCAGGTTTAACATTCCAATAATGTTGAGATATTACAAGGGATATGATGCATTAAAGAATTCGCTAGTATCGTTTGTAGATTCACCGATTTATTACCATCGCTGAAAAATCATTTGAAATCCCGCTGTGAAAAAAAGAAAAGTTTCACGCTAATAACCTTAGGACATAATTTTTTTGAGAAATTTGACCATCGGATATTATTTTTATGAAAGATGCATGAGAACAATCTCGGGACCCCATACATATAATTCACCTGTAGATAGTGCAAATATTTATGTAAATAATTAACTTGTATATATTGTAAATATCGATAGAGCTTGAACTTGCATGTCACATACATTTATATATATGTATAATATAAGATATATTCATGAATCATATTTATTAAATATATTTTTTATGCAAGTCATTGTTTTATTATATATATTGTGACGTTACATTCGGCAACGTCTCCGGAGGTACAGGCGGTGCCATCTAGGGCAACTGCCCTTTGCAGGGCCATCGATAAATTTATCGATAGGCCATTGGAATTAATTAATTAGTCAAGAAGACCGCGTGAGGCGTGGTCAATCACCGCGTGGTGCCGGCTAGCGAAAACGTGGCTAGGCTGGCCATTATAAAAAGATTAGCCCATGAGTTACCGTAGTGTAAAGACGTATAAATTGGTGACGCCGAATATTGAATTGAAATAAGAAGTGAAAAACAGTGAAAAGTAGTGAAAAGCATTGATAAACTGAATTTGAAGCTATTGAGACTAATTGTAGTAATTGTTAAAGTGAAATTGAACTATTGTAGTCATTAAACTATTGAAGAAACTATTGTACTAAAGTGTTGAACGGTGCGACTCCCAACTCAAGTGGAAACCATCACCAGCATTCACCACCATCATCTTACGAGGAGAGGCCTCATCGGTAGATTTTCATCCGCAGCAAAGAGTAATTATTCTGCGATATTCTTTTCACGTAATATTATAATATAAGTTGGCTGTAGGGAGCTATAAGCGCATAGAATTGCGGCGTAGTCGATCTACGTGTTGAGTCGGTAGTGGATCGCGCGGTGACGTAGGCGCTGTAACGTCACTCCCGCGGCATCGTACTACAGCTGCACTGCCTTCCTTTCCCACATTGCCCGTCCGGGCAATACTATATTATACAGGGCCGTATAAACATCGCGCGCCAGATAATTAAATTTAATATAATATATTATTGGACAAATAAGAAAGTCCAAAATAACTGTGATTGATACAATAATAATAAATAAATGAACATTTTGAATAATTAATAAATAAAATCAGTTGTAAGGATTTTTCCTGTTGTTTCTATCCTATTAAAAAACAGGTGGCATCCCAAAGGGAACTTCATCCAACCGCTTCTCCGGAATAAAGGGACCGAAACAGCTAAGTGCAAATTTTTATATCATAGACTTTCAGCTGGGACCGGAGAAACGTGACAAATGGCATCCCTTGTGGGGAAGGCAGGTCGGCAAATAATAAATCAATGATAATTAACAAAAAAATAAGAAGACAATTGAACGTTGAATTATAATTAATTAAATCATAATTAATAAAAACTTTGAATGAAAATAAAATAAATTGAATATTTTATTAGTGAATAATATATTATTGAAAATATATTGAAGGAAAATATTATCGGTGAATAATATACTATTATAAAAAATGTTATTGGTGAAAAATATAAACAATTGGTGTAACAAATAGCAATTTTGTGCCAAGTGAAAATAATTATTGGGGAATAGTAATTATTATTGAGAAATGAATAAAATAGCACTACAGCCAACTAAATAAACTAATGTGAATTATTATTATCATTATTATTAGAGAATAATAATGAAGCATTTAAATAATTGATAAAAGATTATTGTAAACGAATATTGTTAATTATTATGAATAATTAATATCGATAGTGATAATAATTAGTTATTATAATATTTTTGAATTATTTTGATTATTATAATAATTTTGAATTATTATTATTTTTTGAATGTTTGGATATTTTTGAATATTTTGGAATGAATGATTATACCTAACGTGTATAATTCATGTTTATGTTAAATTTATGTAATTTAACACATTTTGCTCACTTTTTCACTGCTCTGCTTGTTGTTAATACTTTTTTTTCAGCTTTTTTTTCTATTTCTAATATTTTGGTTTTGGGTATTATTTACTTTGTGATGATAACGCTTTGCAACCATCCGGACTTAGAGTGATCAGATGTTGATCATTGATATTTAATATTGTTTATTGAATTAAATTGATACAATTAATAGGATTAATTGTTAATTTGAGCTAAATGCTAATGGCTTGTTGAGCTTATTGTACAGTTAACTAATCTTGGAATTTATTAACTGAGTTTTTTCCGGATCGGGTTTATTTGCAAATTAAAGGGGATATCACATTGTAGGTCGTCAAAATGCCAACAATAAAAAGAAATAGAAAATTAATCACGCGTATTAAAAAAAACGTTGCTGATTTAACTCCTCATGAACTTATCACATATTTAGACCTCAAAGGCCTAAGTGTAGAGGGCACCATGGATACATTGAAAGATCGGCTTATTCGATATGAAATGCGGGAACAGCTGGGTGAGGAGGAGGCTCATTGGAGTCCGCGGGTCGACGAGAGGCAAACGGCGTTGCCAAAGACCGTGTCCGCATGGAGGCGAGAGCCATCAGTTGATGACGATGGGATCGCGATGAGGAACGGGAGTCGGGGTGAGGGGATTAAGGAAAATAATCCTCAACTTTCCGCCAAGCCAGCTGGGAGAAAATTCATCCGGAATAAGGGGTCGAGGGAATGTGGAAGTGTCGGTCACGAAGATCTTGGTGATGAGAGTGACTATAGCACTGGGAGGTGTGATGAGTTGGATGGAGGAGACGAAATTCATTGTTCTCGACGTAATGACCCACAAGTGGGGGGTCATCGAGAAAATAATAATAGAAATTCAATTCAAACAGATCGTAGGGTACAGGTCACGTTTGCTGAAGAATTCGGTAGGAGGGCTAATCAATTTGTGGAAAGTAGGGGTAGTAGGAGGTCGAAATTAAATCCTTTCGCACCGGCATTTCCTGGAGGCAGCCGACGAGATGACTTTGAAAGCAGAGATCCGGAGGCAGAGAGTACTCGCAGGAGAAGCGCAGAAGTTTTCGGTCCAGAGGTTGAGCGTGGGTGTGGTGATAGGGTACCACCCCCGTTTCCAAGTCATAGAGTTCATGACGATCAATCTAGTTATCCTAGTCCCGAGTGGAGGGAAAGTAATAGGGATCGGATGAGGTGTGATGATAGGAGTCCGAGGCATTCCAGAAGCTACTCCGATAGAAGGCCCCAGTTTGGGCAATCAATTTATTACCCCAGCATGCATGGAGACGGGTTGTCGTCCAGGTCCAATCCATTGTCCAGAGGTCCAACGGAGGTGGTGTCCGAGAGGGTAAATCGGCTGGGCTTGAGACTTCAAAAAATGAACATAAAATTTTCGGAGACGAAAAAGACGATCCGGAAGAATTTCTTAGACTGTTAGCTGATGCAGTGGAATCGATGGGCATAACACAGAGAGAAATCTTCTTAATTCTCCCATTTGTGTTATCGTCCACTGCTATGGAATGGTATAGAACTGAGAAATATAATTTTGGCGAATACTCAGAATTCTTATACCAGTTTAGGTTGAGATTTTCAACTGTTGATCTTCATTCCAGATTGTGGGACGAAATCAAACAACGGACGCAAGGCGAGCACGAGCCGGTTACGCAGTTTATTACAAAAATGCAGATTTTGTTGAGTAACCTCGAAATGGACCTTCCGGAAGAACAACAAGTAGAAATTGTTTGTAGAAATATGCATCCAAAGTGTATCAGACATTTGGACATAGGGAAAATTAGGTCATTCGCGGATTTATTGTATGAGGGGCATTTAGTAGAGACTAAATTAAAGCGAATCGCCGAGTACGTGCCTCCTCCATCGCCAGAGAAGACTCTTTTCCCTGGAGCTGCATATAGTAGGCCAGAAAGGCAAAATAAACGAGTAAGTAAATTTGAGAGTACCGAAAGGGCATTTGCAACGAGCGAGCGAAACGAAAATAGCATCCGGAATGAAGTTAAAAAAGATGAGAATAGGTACGACAAAAGCAATACGCCAAAAGATGGATATGTATGTTTCAATTGTAGGAAGTCAGGGCATTACATGAGGGATTGCAGAGAGCCGCGAGAAAAGAATGGTCCAGATGTAGGTCGAAAGGGGGTGAAGAGGGAGGAATCTAAGGGGAAAATTTCCAATAAGGACAGTAGAGACAGTAATAGAGAAGAATCAGGGAAAACTATGGGGAAAAAAGCGCGATAAGAGATGAAAGCCCGAGACCGAGTACGTCAAGGGGATCAGTACGTGAACAGGGAATTAGGAAAATTCGAAGTCCGGAAATGATCAATGCCGCGGAGGAAAATCTTTGTATTGGAACGTTGGGAGCTAATGCTCATGGTAATATACAGGAATTGATGATAGGTATTGACGACTTCCTAGAAGCGGTAAAAAGACATCCAATTGAAAATAGGGCGTTTGTTCAGATAGTAATGGGGAAAAGTAAATTCAAAGCGTTGATTGATTCTGGAGCTACGACGACTTTTGCTAGTAGTAGTTTGTTTGATGACTTAGAAACATATTTGATTCCCATGAAAGGCGCAATGAAAGTCGCAGATGGAAAAACTGTCGAGGTGATAGGATGTATTACAGGGAAATTCATGTGTGATAAGAAGCAGTGTACTGTGCCAATTCGGATAACGCACACCATTGCGTATGAGATGGTCATCGGTATGGATGTCTTAGCGGACTTAGATGTTGTAATTGATAATGGTAGGAAAAAGTGGAGAGCCGGCAGAGGTGCAGAGAAAGCTTTCTGGTCCGGAGATAGTGACTCTAAAAATATTCCTCGTATCAAATTAGCTCCGGTACATTCAGATGGGCATCGAATAGATGATCAGGCAGAAATACAGGCCGCTTCTTCTGAGCCTATACACATCATATCACTGTCGTAAGATAATATTGACGAGATGAGGGAAATGTTGAAGGGTTTAATTCCGCCACTTCCAGCGGAGGTTAGAACCATACCGTTGATAAAGCACAATATTGATGTGCAGGGACATTCCCCCATTCGTCAAGGAACTCGGAGATATGCTCCGGAGATATTAAAGGTCGCCCAACAAGAGGTGGACAAAATGTTAGAGGAAGATGTGATCGAGCCATCAAACAGTTCATGGTGCAGTTGGCCGGTCTTACATCGAAAACCCAATGGTAAATATCGGTTTTGTATAGATTTTCGGAAATTAAATGAAGTTACTAAGCACGACTCAGTGCCCATGCAGGACTTGGAGGAATTGTTAGATAGCATTCAGGGCGGAGTAATTATTTCTAAATTAGATTTGAGCCAAGCCTTCTTTCACATTGCTCTAGACGAAGAGAGCAAACCAAAAACAGCCTTCGCAGTGCCTGGTCGTGGCTTATATCAATTCAAAAGGATGGCATACGGTTTGAGAAATGGACCGGCATCTTTTCAAAGACTAACTGATTTGGCAATTCCGAGGGAATGGGCCACAAATGTCCGAAAATATGTCGACGATTTTATCATCTTCACAAAAACGTTCGAAGAACACGTTTTTTTGGATAAAAAGAGTAATCAAGAAATTAACCGAGGCAAACTTATCAATTAATCCCGAGAAGTGCGACTTTCTTTGCGAAGAAGTCACTTTTTTAGGGTATAAATTAAATAAAGATGGACTATTTCTGGATCTAGATCGTATAGAGCCAATTATGAAAATGCCTGAACCACGTAGCGTAAAAGAGGTGCAACGATTTCTAGGTGCCGTGGGATGGTACGCTAGATTTTTGCCTAGGTTGTCGGAAAATTCCTCTGTTGAAATTGGTAAAAAAGGATTGTAAATGGTATTGGGGTCTAGAACAAAAAGAGGCATTCGAGAAAATAAAGCATTCTCTAACAGAAGCTCCAGTTTTGGCTCGTCCAAATTTTAGTAGGCCGTTTACAATACAAACAGACGCTAGTGATTTTGCTCTAGGAGCAGTATCAACACAGCCGACGGAATTAGGTGATGACGTGGAGGCAAAAGGCTCGAAATTGGGTAACGAACATGTGATTAGGTATGCGAGTAGGGTGCTTACTCCGGCAGAGCGAAATTATACGGTTACGAAGAGAGAATGTCTAGCCGTGTCGTGGGCCATCGAGAAATTTAGACCGTATGTTGAGGGGAGCGAGTTCACCGTTATTACGGATCACAGCAATCTCCGTTGGTTAAAGGGGCTCCGAAATCCATCAGGTCGGCTTGCACGATGGGCTCTGGCACTTCAGGCTCATGCTATTAAGATTGTGCACCGTAAAGGTTCTTTGCATGTCGTTCCGGACGCACTGTCTCGCATGTTTGATAATGAAAATGTTGCATTACAGGCTATTTCAGATGCCGAAGATAAATGGTATCACCATAAAAAGAGGGAAGTGTTGGACTTTCCGGATAGAAACCCAGGATGGAGGGTCGTAGATGATCAGGTGTACTTCTTCAAACCTAACCCACAAATTGATCCCACCATGCCTGATGACAATGGGTGGAAGTTGGTTCTTCCTAAGGATGTACGGCACAGAGCAATAGTGGACGCTCATGAACTGCCTCGATCCGGACATTTAGGGGTGGAAAAAACATATCATCGTTTGGCCCAAGATTTTTATTGGCCTGGTATGTTTCACGAGGTGGCACGGTTCGTGCGCTCGTGTGATGATTGCCAACGGCATAAAGTTGAGCAACAAAGACCCCGAGGATTTATGCGAGAAAGAACGGTGGAAGGCCCATGGTCGATGGTCGCAGTGGACTTCATGGGACCTCTCCCCGCAAGCATGGGGCAAAATAAATATTTGATCGTCTTCCAAGACTACTTTACTAAATATGTCGAGATGCGTGCGGTGAGACAAGCCGACGCAAAGACGGTGTGGAAAGCTTTTCACGAGTTAATACTGAATCGATGGGGAAAACCCCAGTATCTTCTTTCAGACCATGGGACAGAGTTTATAAATAGGGAGCTTGAGGGTAAGTTAAATGAAAATGCGATCAAACATACTACTTCACCTCTTTATCATCCACAATCCAATCCGGTAGAGCGAGTAAATAGGACTCTGAAGCCGATGCTAAGTATCTATTTGAGGAATAGGCAAAGGGATTGGGATGTTCACCTTCCGGAATTAGCGTTTGCAATTAATACGTCAGTTCATAGTACGTTAGGGGTCTCGCCGTCATTTTTGAATATGGGGAGAAATCCTCGACCGGTCCGGAATTTGGGAGACGAGATGGAAAATAACACTATGATGACTCATGGAGATCCGGATGGTTGGAAAAAACGAATCGAAAGGATGAAATACCTGCACGATTTGGTACGGAAGCAACTAGGAATTGGATTTATTAAACAGTCGAAAAACTATAATAAGAAAAAACGAAATGTACAATTCAAAGTGGGAGATTGGGTTTTGAAGCGCAACAAAAAGCTGTCTCAAGGCTCCCAACATTATTCATCCAAGTTGGCTCCGAAATTCACTGGACCGTACCAAATCAGCAAGGTGATCTCTCCTGTTATTTACAAATTGAGGGATGCTAACGGGAACGTGGGGAAGAAAGCCCACATAGCTGACCTCCGTAATTATTGTATGTTTCAGAATCAAAATGATCCGGAGCAAGAGACAAGCCCGAGTAGGGCGAAATCACTCACCCAAA
The DNA here is from genome assembly GCA_963920625.1 of Dinocampus coccinellae. Classification (NCBI taxonomy): domain Eukaryota; kingdom Metazoa; phylum Arthropoda; class Insecta; order Hymenoptera; family Braconidae; genus Dinocampus; species Dinocampus coccinellae. The sequence goes on along the minus strand of OY987185.1, from coordinate 12,053,050 downwards.
CCCCATTGGGGAGGGTTGAGTGCCAATGAGTTGGCACGAGCTCAGGCAGTGCGGGTGGTAGTGGCCCGGCTGCCTGAGGAGCAGACTCAGGGAGGGCAGGAGAGGGCCCTGGCCTGAGAAGTGAAGAAGGAAGAGGGAAAAACTGACCTCTGGGGGGGATACTCGATCCCCAAACGGGTCCCCCCAGTGGCCAGCCCTCCCGTGCAAACAGAAAAACAAAAAAAGGCGTGTTATGTGGCCACGCAGGCCAAAAAAGAGGGGATGGACGCCCCCAGTACGTCCAAGGAAGAAATGATACCCAAGAGGGGTGTGAAGGAGAGGTTGGGGACACGGGAGGGCCCCCCAACAAAGACCCCCACAATTGTGGAGGGAATGAAAATAGCGGGAAAGGGAAGCTGCTGGAGGTGCCATGAGAGTGGGCACTCCCACCGCGAATGCCGTCGCCCAAAAAAGTGGGCATACTGTTATCTGTGTGGACAGAAGGACGTGACGGTGGCTAGCTATCCCCAATGTAGCCCGCATTGGGAACAGCAGCAACAAGAACACATCAGGAGACGCTATAATTAGAAATTCGTGCTCCTCCTTCCTTTTTTTTCGTTATTCTGTTTTTTGATATTTTTGATACTCTTTTCTTGTTTTTGCGACAAATGGCTTATTTCATTACCTTTTCTATTTTCATTTTTGTATTTCTTACTTTTCTATTGTTTTCTTTCGCACTCTACTATTGTTTGTGATATTATGCCAGATGGCTTTAATAAATATTAAGATATCTTGTTTTGAGTAAAAATATGCATTCTTTGTTTGCACTGCGTCCTCTGACCCTACTGTTCCTGCATATTTGTACTTTAATTGCATTTTGGTCTGCTTTATGAACGACTAGGTGTCGTGCCTTTATGTTGTCTTGCTATTCTAAATCTTTTTGTTGCTTGCGAATGGTCCGGAAAAAATAGAACTGAAGATTCTAACGGGAAAGCACAATTAGTAGTAGCGAATAGAATAGCACGGAAAAATGGTTGCAAAGTGTTGTAATGAGTCACCGAGTAAGGGGTGATGTCATGCACTTTCGTTGCTAAATTAATGTTTATTTTCAGCTCTCTTTATTTTCAGCAGACTGGAGCAAAATGTGTTGAAACGGTATGAATGATGTTATGGGTTATGGCGAGTGAATGAAACGATGGAGTGAAAGTATGTGAACAATAGAATTAAGAATTTAGTTAGGGAAATTGCCCGGGCGAGGTACATGAAAGGGAAAAAGAAAACAAGGAACCAGAAGGAGTCCAGGGGAGGACACACCAGAGGAATATAGGATCCCGGAAATGGAAGCACGAGAATGTGCATATGATTAAAAAGTATCTTCCGGAAGTGACGTCCGGATGTACCGATGATCGAAGGGTCGATGGGACCAATGACTCGGAAAAGTCACAAGCCCAATCTAAGTGGGGGGTTTTGTGACGTTACATTCGGCAACGTCTCCGGAGGTACAGGCGGTGCCATCTAGGGCAACTGCCCTTTGCAGGGCCATCGATAAATTTATCGATAGGCCATTGGAATTAATTAATTAGTCAAGAAGACCGCGTGAGGCGTGGTCAATCACCGCGTGGTGCCGGCTAGCGAAAACGTGGCTAGGCTGGCCATTATAAAAAGATTAGCCCATGAGTTACCGTAGTGTAAAGACGTATAAATTGGTGACGCCGAATATTGAATTGAAATAAGAAGTGAAAAACAGTGAAAAGTAGTGAAAAGCATTGATAAACTGAATTTGAAGCTATTGAGACTAATTGTAGTAATTGTTAAAGTGAAATTGAACTATTGTAGTCATTAAACTATTGAAGAAACTATTGTACTAAAGTGTTGAACGGTGCGACTCCCAACTCAAGTGGAAACCATCACCAGCATTCACCACCATCATCTTACGAGGAGAGGCCTCATCGGTAGATTTTCATCCGCAGCAAAGAGTAATTATTCTGCGATATTCTTTTCACGTAATATTATAATATAAGTTGGCTGTAGGGAGCTATAAGCGCATAGAATTGCGGCGTAGTCGATCTACGTGTTGAGTCGGTAGTGGATCGCGCGGTGACGTAGGCGCTGTAACGTCACTCCCGCGGCATCGTACTACAGCTGCACTGCCTTCCTTTCCCACATTGCCCGTCCGGGCAATACTATATTATACAGGGCCGTATAAACATCGCGCGCCAGATAATTAAATTTAATATAATATATTATTGGACAAATAAGAAAGTCCAAAATAACTGTGATTGATACAATAATAATAAATAAATGAACATTTTGAATAATTAATAAATAAAATCAGTTGTAAGGATTTTTCCTGTTGTTTCTATCCTATTAAAAAACAGGTGGCATCCCAAAGGGAACTTCATCCAACCGCTTCTCCGGAATAAAGGGACCGAAACAGCTAAGTGCAAATTTTTATATCATAGACTTTCAGCTGGGACCGGAGAAACGTGACTATATATTCATAATAAACATCGATGTTCCATATTTATAGTACATTTTTTTGTTCAAACATACTATTTTCGTGTATATTGGTTGTCAGAGAAATTTTATATGTATCATCCCGAGTCGAAATTTAGCGCATCAAAAATGCATCAATATTCTATGACATTCTTGAATACGCTACGATAACCTTAAGGATAGTTGGCTCAATGGTATTTAGCGTTCCAGTAGCGTTTCGAGCGTCTACTTACTGGCTTTTTCCGACGTTCGAAACGCTATTGATATGCTATTTTTGATGACTTGGAAATGCTATTGAGACGCTTTTCTTGAAAATTAGGTTTCCATAGCATTTCAAGAGTATCCCGAGTAGAAATTTTTCGTCTTTTCGCACGCCCCCACCTACTCTGTTAAAAATGACATAACTTCACGAAGTGATTGTGCAAAAAAATCAAAAAGAACACATCCACCAATCAAGCACGAGTCGTACATGTATTGCAACTTATTTGATTACTGTTGGTTTACATTGAATAATTTGAATCAGTAGTGCACTTATATATACATATTATGTTGGAAATCTGAAAGGTAATAGAAAATTTATAATCAAACATAAATCTGGAAAAATAGAAATGTTAGATGGTGAGACTCGAACCAGGGATCCTCGGAAGACATATGAAGAGACTGACACGCTACCCAATACGCCATTTGTGTACATACGCAAAATGAAAATATTATATTATAGAAGACATGATTATACAAATGTATCCACACTTAAACACATACACGCCCATATGAACAAATGCCAATTATTTTTGTGTCTATAACAACAACAGTAATAATAATAATAATTCAGTTTTTGATATTTTAAATTCATCATTTATTAAAATTCACCAATGATTCATTACTCAATAATGACAAGATTGCACGAGAACAGAAAAAAAAAGAAAAAAAAAATTCTTTTCACATCACATCCTCATTCAAACTTTTTTTTTACTTATTCATATAATGAATTTTATTCCGTTTAATAATGTAATATTTTTGAAACAATTGTACATTTCATCAAAAATCAAAAATTATGCCAGATTTCATTAATGGGACTGGAGTTGATCGGATGCACGGCATAGATGGAGAGGTAATAAAGAAAAACAATAAAATATTATGCATTAATATCTATAACGATTGTGATGCATTTAGTGATTCATTACCTACATCGTTATAATTATTATTTGTTGAAGGCGATGGATTAGAGACCGGATTGAAATTCATTGTTTGATTTTCAGAAGGAATTTTAAAAAGGATAATAAAATGGATTATCATTTGTGTTATTTGAGTTGTACACAGGAGTTTGAAAGTTTTGTTGAGGATACGGTTGATGATTGTTCATAGGAGATGCATGGGAAATTTGCTGAGGGTACGACGGTGTATGTCGTATGTGCAGTATAATATAATTGTTTCTATCGAAAAACTTTTAGATGAATGTAAATAAGCAAAATTATATCAGTTGTCCTGTAAATAGTAAAGAATTGGAATAAATATATTTTTGAATTTTAAAAGATTTATTTTTGCGTTTCAATAAATTCTTAAATAATCGTACATGTGTGTACATTATAGTATGAATATTTCGTGAAAACTTTATAAAATTGATATGGATTTTTATTCAATAAATAAATAATTTTCATTTTATTTCAAAAAGAAATGTTTCTATTTTCGTTATGATATTTAAGTATAATTATTTTAAAAGCTAAAGAGAACCTGGATATGCTATAGACACGCTAAATTTCGACTCGGGATCTCCCCGTTAAATACGTTTCTGTGTCACACTTTCGTTCCGATTACAACGTTGCCATTCAGTATGCACCTCCATTGCCCGTACTGACGATTTCTGTTGTGTCATTCTCTTTTTCAATTTATTTAAATAATATGTCGATTAGTAGTACTCTTTTTTTTTTTTGTGAAGATTAAACTTTGAATATTAATAAACAAAACAGAATTTCATTTCTTCACGGTCTCTAATCATCAAGTATTTTTGATATTCGATTGAAAACATTTTCCTGTCATTCACCAAAAGAGACTTTGTTTTTTCGACGATTTTAAAAATTGTATTTTTTCACTTGAATCATCGATATATCTCCAAATTTTTGTTGAGGTGGAACTATGCATCTTATTCATAACATATATAAAATTAAGAATCTTATATTAACACTTTTCAGGCATCTGCCTTAGTTGCAAAGCGTTATTGTCCGAAGTTGAAAGGATAAGCTATCCCGAGTCGAAATTTCCAACTTACGCCCGCCTTCTTCAACTTATTTCTTTTGTTTTTGCGAATTATCAACCCAAATTTTAACATTCTTAACTTCTTCAACTTACCAATGTTGAAATGAAGAATTTCTATTGATTTTCAACGTAAATTCAACATATTCAACGTACAAGCAATAAAGTTCATTACTCGTTGTAAAATTGTTCTATGTAAGCTATCCCCACTGCTACTGTACCCAACTAACCCCCACTATTACACTATTGGGTCAGCAGTGAAACAGTGGGCATTTTATATATGTATACATGTATATTATATATATACAGTTTATAAATTATTTTTTTTTTTGTTGATAAATTTTCTCTATAAATTATGAATTAATGTTTATAAAAATATTTTTTTAACAGTGATTGCATAAATTATTGCTAAAATTTTTTTGTTTTTATAATATATATTTTTATTCTATGTTATTATAATTATTACTATTTTCATTTACAATTTATTTCACAAACAAAATATTACTTATTCTGATTCTTCTACATTCAAAATAGTTTCAATATATATATATATATATATATGTTCGTCAATCATCATATAAATACATATGGATAATAATTGCTTGATTGATATTGATATTGTTTCGCCGGTGTCACATTTATATAACCAAGGCAATTGAATTTGAATATTATTGATGCTAATAGTGAAAACCCTTTCAGCTGAATATTTACGAATAACTGCATAATATATTGCTGAATCACAATTACAATCATCAACACAAATACAATTATTATTACTTTTAATAAAATATAACACAGGACCAATGTATCTGTCATTATTATTTTTGAATTCAACAAATGACGATTTTGTCTTCATATCCCTACAATAAGATTTCGTAATATATAATTTGTTATCTTTCAATAACCGCGAATATATTTTTATATCATTAATATGAAATTCTGATTGTTCAATTATTTCTTGAATGTAATCTACAAAAGTTCGACCATGTACTTTATTATAAACTCCAACGCTAAAACAATGGTCAAATAATTTCTCATGAAGCTGCACCTGACGTTTTCTAGAGGTACAAAATTGTTTTGTTCTACTATTAGGTAATTCATCTAATTTTTTTTGCATTTTGATAAATTGGAAATGAGCATTTGTAATTTGAGTATCGATGTGCCATGTACCATGAACAAGGTCAAGTAAACGGCCATTCAAATCTTCTAATGGATAACACGTATATGCCCATAATGGACCTATATTTTTTACAAATGTTGTTAAATGTATTAATTGATGTATATTTATGAAACAAAATTGTAATCCATATAACAATTCGAAATTCTTAACAAAATAATGCAATAAATCATCTGCTTTTTCCGCCATATCAATAGGAATACTATCTAAGCTCAATATAGAAACACCAAGTACTAAATGTGAATAATGATTAAAAAGATCAGGTCGGATTATGTTTGATAAAATAGGAATTGAGTAATAGAAAAGCTACAGTCTCAATTCTGATGACTTCCAATAAAGCAAATTATCAACAGAACGCGGCAAGTGATGGACAAATTTCGGTGGTTTGATTGCTTCTAACCGTTGATCAATAAAATTTGTAACGGGTATTAATGAGAAAAAGAACATTTTATAATTGGGATGAAACCATAATGTCAACAATTTTTTTGTAATACCTATATCAACACCATGCAAACGATCGATTCCTGTCCCTAAAATAAAGTCTGGCATAAACAAAGATAGAGCACATGGTCCTTTGACACCCATTACAGGTTGCCGAGAATGAAGAGCTTGTTTTCCGTGATTGATCGTTTGTTATGCAGTTCTTAAATTCACTTGCTTTGTGTACTTATAAACATGTGTATGACCACCATATGGAAAATGGAATGTTTCTTCAGAACAATTTGAACAACCATATAATCCATTAAACTGAGTCAAATTCAAAAATTTTGCTTCTGCGGGTAGACCACAAATTCCATATAAAAGCATACCCTTCATGGTTATAGCACTTTTTCTAGGAGGATTTACTATATAACCTTTGAATAACTGTTCTAATGAAGAGCGGAACACCCGTAAAAAATTATTTGCTCTTTTTGTTTAATAATTTTGTTGATAAATACAATATTCATATCGAAATTTTATTTTTTTTATCATTTTTTCATATTATATTATATTTCATTTTATATTTCAATTATTTTATTTTATATTTTAATTATTTTATCCATTCGTTTTTTTATTATTTTTTATTTTACTTCGCTGTATTTTCTTTAAATTTGATTTTTATTTTATTCAATCGTATTTTTCATATTTCATTTTATTTTTTTTTCATTTATCATGATATTTTTTTTATATTATAATTGAAATTGAAATATATAAAATTTCTATATATGTGCAAATATGTTTTTCATTCACCTAAAAATTTTCAATAAGAAAAGAAAATTGAAAAATAAATAAATAAATCAACAAAAAAAAGATGTGGAAAATAAATTTATTGACAAGAAGAGTGACTAGTGGCTCATGCAGTGCGTTTACGTCTCAAATTTCGAAGGTCCCGGGTTCGAGTCCCGCTGCCGTTACCTCAAATTTGATTTATATTTTCTATTTCTCAGCTTTGATTTAGTATGATGTTGATTTAAATCACCATATGATATTTCTGTTCGATACATAAAATAAACTGAGTGTAATTGCAAGTATGATAAAATTTGTACATAATTAAAGATGAATATTAGAGAATATTGATCAGAGATGTGTCGGAAATTTTTTTTTTTTTTTTTTTCATCTCAATGAATAAAATGTATATTTATATACGTCGCATGCAGTCTGTATCCCCTCTCCTGTGTGAAATAGTATAGTAGGAACTGCAAAATTATTATATATATATATGCAGGTAAGGAGAAAAGGCACATCTATTGAACCCTAATAATAAAATCTTCCAGGTATAAAAGACATATGGTTTCAACTTACTTTCAACTTTAAAAGATTAATTTTGTGCAAAAACGGCATAGTTTCAAGTTAAAAGTAAGTTGAAAACACATGTATTCCATATCAGGCATTCATAATTTTTATCAACTGAAAAATTACACAACTCAACTATTTCATGATAACTTCAACGTAAAGTGTACATGTAGAAATTATCTCATACAAAATATTGCCTAATAGTTATTTACAATGAAAATCAAATATATCATTCGATACTTCATATATATTGTATTAAATACAGAATCGACAAACTCATCAAAATAACAACTCAAAATCGAAAATAAATGTTGAACACATTAGCTGAAAATGAATAATATAAAGCTCACAATTCAATCATACGTACACACTATCACAGTACAGTTGCACATATTGTTAGGTTAAGCACTGCGAGTAAGGATGAATGATATGGAAATAGGAATAAAAAGGAAAATACTGTGAGATAGTGTAGAGAATTTCAACTTAAATAAGGATTAATTCAACGTATTTGTTATTCTCGGCTGGAACATTGTATATAAGAGCGTTATGTAAGGTAATCAGAGTGAAATTGATAAGAAGATTAAAAATAACAAAGATACAAAATACACCAAGACGTCATACCAAAATGACTCTGGGAAATAAGAATACGGGATACTCAAGGTGTAAGAGTTATCTCAAAGTTAACGTGGGAATCAACCAATGGCAATGAGACACGCAATAAATACCTGAGCACTGTATAAGGGTAAAAAGAAAAGAAATAGTAAATTATGGCTAACGGAACTTGACAAAAGTTCTTCAACAACACGTGCTAATGAGGAATGCACATTTCGAGTTCAACCTACTGTTATTCACTTTATTCGAGTGGCAGTATTTATTTTACAGTTCAACATGTGGAAAATTTTTGGATATTCAAAAATTGTAAAGAAGGAAAAAAAAGAAAAAGAAATGAAAAAGAAATGAAATGAATTGAAGAAAATATTTGAATAAACAAATAGAAAAAAAAAAAAACGTAGAGAAATTTGATTTTATACAATTGATGGAAAGCCATTGAATCAATCTCAAAATCTACCGGGGTTTAATATAGACATTTACACATAAATATTGCGTTTCGAATTAATGATAAAGTATAAAATTCGTAAAAAGATAGAGAGAGAGTAAATAGAAGACGGCGAATAAATTTAAACTGATTGACGAAAAGACATTAAATCGCCCAAAGTTTTCAGCGATTTTTCACTACACAAATCCATATATATAGACTAAAAGTTAATAGTAAATAATAAAAAAAAGCAGTTGAAAGAAAAGAAAAAAAAAAATGAAACAAGAAAGCAGCAATAAATGTAAAGAAGAAAATTAAGGATCAAAGGATCAAGAGTCTTAGAAGACTGTCTACAAAGATTTTCTCGAATATATCATTATATATACATAAATACATATATATCATGAGGGATGGCATAACGCCCAGTAATAATTATAATATTCTAACGAGTATAACTTTCGCATGAGGCGTCAGCATCAGTCAGAATGAATAGACCGCGTGCGTTATACGCAACCGGCCATAAGAGGAAGAGACAGCCCGCAGGATTGGGGCGCGGCCGCATTTGCTCTATCGACCGCCGAGTATCCACGAGTCATGCCGAATTTACCCGAGAGAGAAAAAAGGTGAAAGAGCCAGCGAGAAAAAATACAAAAGAGAAAGCATGCATCGCGTATCTCCATTCGCCTATTCGCCGCTTCTAACCCCTGAAAGAAACCGAAGCAAAGCATAAGAAAGAAAAAGAAAAAAAGACCAAAGTATGAACATTATATACATGTAAATATATGTATATTTATATACTTGGCACTTTGGGATCTTGTCTCATCTAGTTCTACATTCACGTCGCTGTCAAGTAATACTTTTTTCTTTCATCCTAAAAACACCGCGTGTTTATTATCCTTCCCCCTCACATTTTGTCACTGATGTGGCCCGTAACACCGTTTAATCTTATACGATATTACAACAGCTTATGCTCGAATATTACTGTCTATAATATAAAAGAATGGGTGGAGTATATTGAATTGGACATGTATATATTTTTTTCAAATAATTTACAGCCATGTCTTTTTCTTTTCTTTTCCACCGGATGTATATATTCTATATTTAGAGATTTGCTGGAATATTATATATGCATATGAATATAGAGAAATATGTAGAAAACGAGGATTCTCAATGACTTCCATCTCATCAACCATCTTCCATTAAACAAAAGCAGTATAGACACGAAGGAGCTGTGTTGACATTGTTGAGAACAGAGTTCACCTTCACATATTCTTCGCATTTCGACGTTTGGTCTAGTCGTTATCACACTCAAGATTCTCTTTGAATTAACATTGAGAATATATATTTCCTATATAAATATATATAGAAATATTTTTTGAGATTAATCTCAATATGGAAGTGATAATATTTTCTCACATGCATATAAACATCTATAACAATAATAATCTGTATGTCATGAAAAAATTACATAAAATACAGTATACATAAAATAATAAAATATTACAATAAATCTTTTTTCACTATTTTTTACATCATTATTTATTTTATTATATATATATGTGTCCATCGCATACATCGGAGTCGAAAATTTTATCCAGCGCATATTTTTACGACATTGCATCTTTTCAGGTCTGACCCAAAAGTGTTCTTATATGGAATGCATCTTTTTGGATCTTTTTCGAAACGGGGATTAAATGAATACTTTTAGGTCCACTCATTTCTTACATTGTATCAATAGATGGCGCCAGAGTACATCATTTCATCTCAGAAACCGAGAATGAGATTTGAAAATTATATTCAAGTTTTTTTTTTCCCAAAATTATCGCTCGAAGCGTGAAATTTATTTGTTATTGTTGAAACATATATTTGAATGAAATCATGAATATTTATACAAAATGTCCTCAAAACATGCTATACATCAAAAATGGAAAAAAAAATTTTTATTATTCTTTTGATCACTTTTTTTCTCCATTTCGCAATCATATAACCAATTTGATTATTACTACGTATCAAATCATTGATTATACATCATGAAATCGTTTCAATAAAATTTTTTGAGAGATACATGGAAAAATGTACACATGCATCAAGTGATGTGTGCATGAAGTCTACATTCCGCAAATGTGAATTTTTCACTACTGATTGAAATTAGCATTGGAGATTCAATACTACGGGAATAATGGAATACCAGATACACGATGGACTTATCGGAAAAAAAATAGCCGATACCAAAGTAGGGCAAGCAATGATACAGGAAGAATCTATATATCTTATACATGTGAAAATATAAGATTATATTGATTGTGATTTTCTTAAATTGAGATATCTCAAAACAAAGATTCACATTCGTCAACACGAACAGATGAATTGTTGATTTTTTCCGTCACTATACAAGTTGTCTTTTATCATAAAAATTCATCACGACGGGATAGCAGGATCATGTTTCTATTTACACTTCTATGTATATACACCGACTCTGTTTTGTTTTTAAACGTCTAGCGGTCGACATTCGTGCTCAATAGAGTTTCATATGAAACAAAATATATGTGACCTTCATCAAACTTTATTTCGAACAAATTTTTTTTTTTTGTGCAGTATCATTGAATGAATAATATATATATGTTCTGTTAGAATATTAGAAACACATGACACACAGAATGGAATGATATTTTATTTTATTTTATTTCAAAATTACGATGTAATATCTGTAGCTTATTTTTCGATCTGCCCCTATATGATGTAATGATGTTTGAGTATTTACTTGAAATTTATAAAAGAAAAGTAAAAAAATTTGATAATATTTCCTGCAGTCTCTCTAAATTTGTAGATTGTACTGAAAAAATTTTCGCAACAACAAATGAAATGTTGTTATGAATTTCATGTTTGCGTTGCCTCCCGTCGGAGATTGAGACGCAGAACCTATTCGACGAGTGACAACGACCGCGCGCATTCATCAATCACAACGCCCAAGGATAATTTCTATGTTATTAAATTTCATGTAGAGCAAACAATGCATTCAATTTATCATGATCAATTCAGATCTCTTTTTTTTTTCGATTTACGGCCCCCGAAGTATACGCTCAGTTGAATATATAACGCATGTTGCATTATATGATGTTCCATCAATTTTGGAATAATATCATGAATGTAAACATGAGGAAAGAACAATTTTCAAACTAGTAACAGACATTAAAATGATTTGCGCTAAAACAAATGAAATGTCACGATCTTAGCTTCCACGGTTACATTGTAAGCCGTTCGATATTCAGACGTAGAGCTCATTCGAGGAGTACGAGCGACCGTGCGAATTCATCAACCGAACGCAAAAAATCATTTCATTACCATATTTACTTTCGTACAATGCAAGTAGTGCATTACATCAATCAAACCAAATTAGAATGTTTATTTATTAATTTTTTTTTTTTTACGGTTTCACAGGTCCCAAAGTATGCAATTCATATCTAGATTCAATTACCATAAAATGCAATGATATTTCATAATTTCCCTAAAATTAACGAATGAATATTAATCAAATTCAATAATGGAACCTACATTCCCTGAGAATTTTTCGGTCGCATTCTGACAAATTTCTCTGTAACGAAGAAAATGTTGCTAACTCAACGTTCACGCTCACGTTGCCTGCCGTCAAATATTGAGGCGCAGAGCCTATTCGACCAATGTAACATCGACCGTGCACATTCTCCAACAGAACGCAAAAAATCTTCTCATTGCTAGATTCAATTTTGTATAATGCAAGTAGCGCATCACATCAATCAAACTAAATTAGACTGTTTATTTATTGTTTTTTTTTTCCGGTTTCATAGGTCCCAAAGTATGCAATTCATACCCAGATCATTCACTATATGATGTTATGATATTTCATGATTTCTCCGAAATTAACAAATGAATATTGATCAAATCCAAAGATAAAATCTGCATTTCATGAGAATTAGTTGGTCGCATTCTGACGAATTTCTCTGTAACGAATCAAATGTTGCTAACTCAACGTTCATGCTCACGTTGCCTGCTGTCAAATATTGAGGCGTAGAGCCTATTTTCCGAGTACTAGCGACCGCGCATAATCATCAATCGAAATGCCCAAAAATAATTTTCATTTTCAATTTCTCTCAAGTATTGTTATCTTATCACGTAATGATGAATATCTTTACTTTGCTCACAATATTCAATATTCAAGATATAAATAATTGTAAGGGATATAATGTATAGTCCCACAATAATGAATTCGGAAGTATACACGGGAAGCAGTCCTCATATGCGTTCAAATCATGAATTTATCAATTTTGAAGGGGTCCCCAAAGAATGCATTTGATACATAAATTTATTATATCGAAAGCATCTTTTGAGCACTGATATCACATATCGTGAACATAGTTCCAAGACATTTACCATGTATTAGGTCCATTTTGTGAGGATATTTGTGCGATCAAGTATCAAAATATAACATTATCATACAATCTAATTTCTGATTGGCTGGCATATCAGTGACAAAAAAAAATCGAATGTCCCAAAAATATGCATTACATATACGATAACTGTCCCGAAACTATGCGCATGATATGTAATAACTGTCCTTAAAAGATGCTTTCTATATATATAGGACCCATTTATCGAACGCATAGTTTTGGGACCACCGCGAAATTGACCAATTCATATACTGAACGTATAGGACGGAGACTGTCCCCAATAGATGCTCTCAAACACTGAGTCCCGGAAGTGTGCTTTACATACGTAAAGTATATACATTTTGGACAATTAGTATATATTACATAATTCCAATTGTTTTCAATTGATATAATGTAGCTTAATGAACGTATGCAGCAAAAAAGGTATGTCCAAAAATATGCGCTGTACATATATATATATATATATATATATATATATATATATATATATATTTGCATGAAAAGAAATGTTAATATAAATGCATGATAAATATAAATTAAGAAGAGACAAAAGAGAGTAATTTAATTGATAAAATTCCTGGATTGAGAGAATGAATAAAAATAAAAAATTGCTGGTCGAATAAAATTATTATGATAAAATACCTATTTTATATTGAAGAAAAGAAGATGTATATATATATATACATAAAAAAATAGATTTCGTTTGAAACATATATATATGCTGTCTAAAAAATCTCCAGGGGCTCGTTCTCGTTGTCGACGTCGGCTCATCGTGAACTTTGCATTTTCTAACATTGTGCTATGTGTCACGAATGTGTAACTCCTTATCCCTCATAAAATTCACATACACACATATATATAGCATACATAAACACGCACATTCGTTTTTATCCACGTATAAGAACGGGATGATGCTGCACGGAGAGAATTTTCTCTTGAAAATTAGCCTGCGATTCAGGATAGGCTCGGGACATCCCACTATTACGAAAAATATAATTCATTTTTATGGAAATATTTAGTAGAATCAGTCAGAAAAATTCCTCTCATTGAAAATAAATTTTACCATATTGCATGGTGATTCTTAGGAGAGTTAAAAAAATGTCCAAATCATGCTAGATTATATTCTCAATATGTTTGAATTTTACTCTTATACTGATGTATTTTTGCCATGCAGCACGCTATTTCTTTAATAACGCGCCACAATAACAAAATTTACCGATACTTAGAATGAATTATCCAGCGAGTTGAAGAAAATTTTACCACATTTACATGGGAATTTTTCGTTCATGTTCGATAATCTTCGGAAAATTTTGGGCCCGTTACAAATTGACTATACTGCATTGACACATGCATGGCACTTGCGCGCCAAATCAATCGGTCACTCGAAACAAGTTAAGATGTGCTTTAAGTGGAAAATATTACGCACAAGTGACATACGTTTCTATTATTACTCTTGTGCCTCTTAAGTGTATATTATCAATCGGTGTACATCATTCATCATTGGAGAACTGGATTATCTGTTTATACGTAAGTATATTTTATACTTATCATTACTCCGAGAAATTCAGATTGTATGTATATTTAATACATGCAGACTAGTACCTCGTTGCAACAAAAATATAAAGCGGTCTTTGTTTTTATGAATGAAGATAAAGAACGAAAAAAAAAATTACTATATATTTACGTAGTATGAAAAAAAGGAACAAGTGGAAAATATTTGTGATGTATCCTATCCTTTTTTCTTTAATGAAATATTCTTTTTTGTATCGTTTAAATTTTTTTTCATTTTTCATTGTCTAATTATTCATAGATAAATAATGATAACTGTTGAATATACAATGTGTTTTTTGAACATAGGTTCAAGAAGTCAACTATCAAGGTTATCCTGCTGATTCACAACTTCGAAATCACGTACGTATTAACTACATATTACATCGGCAATCAAATTTCATTATTCTCATATTGACAATATTTACTTTCAAATGTAGCCAATTGGTCGCATATTGCTGGAATCGGCGAATGGAAAACTCGTATTATCATCGTATCGGAATCAGGGATATTTTGTAAAAAAATATTCGAAATTTGATGATACGACTGATAATTCGCGAAGAAAAAGATATCGTGACTCAAAGGGGATAAGAGGAGAGTTTCAGCAATCGCAATAATTCACGTACGTATCACCTTGTATCAACATTATTATTTGTCAACAAAAAATTTCAAACAGAAATATGTCTTATTGTACTTCATTATTATTATTATTCTGAGTTTTTTTGCTAGGATCAAAAGAGACAGATTTGAGGAATTGGCAGCAATCAATTTTTTCAAACATCTTCTACCTATTTAAATACAAAGTTCAAATACAGTAACTACGTTGAAAAAAGTTGTATTTAAAGGTAATGTGCTATTCAAAAGCAGCATTTCAAAGATTCCTGGAGATGATGACTCGTTATTTTATGAAATTTATAAAATAATAATTTATGAAAAAGAAAATATTTGTATGATTGTGAAAAAAATGAATGATGTGTATCTCAACGAGCATATACAATCGTATGAAATTATTACGGATAATTATACGTAAGAAATTCTATTTTTATGTGATATGAATGAATTTGTATTAACACATATCGTAAGAATAAGTACAGGTGAAAAATTTATAGTAAGAAGATGGCATTGAACCTTAATGAATAAATATAAATTATTTTTATGTCGATATGTTTATCTTTGTACATATTTATTTCAATCAATTTACTTTTCAATCACCACTTATTTTAATAAAATTATGAAAATTTTATTCAATGGCTTTTTAACCTCGAATAATCAATTTTTAATTTATCAATAATTTACTTTGATTGATATATCCATTTTCTTTTCCGAGAAAAATAATTACGTAATCATAATAGAAATCTTCATCACATGGTCCGTGTATATTTTATCGTGCACGGTAGGTACATTCATCTTAATTTGCATATATTTTATAAAATATGAAATAATTTTTCCCATTGCTTATGAGTAAAATTTTAAAAAATTATGGTGAAATTTTGATCTACGGTCGATAAAATATGCTCACAAAAAGTGTTTATTCTATTCTACACTAGAGGTAATTTTTACCATGTAGTTCGTATAATAATTACTACAATAATTTTTACCCAGCTGATGGGGAATATTTGTTCCTGCCAAGCAGTAATAATAATTCGAATACAATAATATCCCCGACCTACTCGATTACAGGGTAATTTTCCCCCTGTATTCGAGGGTAATATTTATCAGATATTTCTCTCCGTGTATATATGTGAATATTTAGTTGAACTCCGTCAAAAATTTTTCGTCTCATTATCATTCACACTATTTTTCTCTCCACTGATTTTACAACTTTTCAAAACTTCAACAATGAGGAAATATTCTAATAAATTTATAATAACCTGGGTCAAAATTTTCGCCCAACTTTAGAGTTTCTAGGCCGCATTTCTTTTGTTCTCCCCTCTCGGACGAGGATTTTCAAGAAATTCTCGGCCGCAAACAGAGTTCCTGGGCCTTAACATATATCTCAAAAGAGTTTCAAGACGAAAAATATTCGAAATAATTTTCATGGTGTATCATAAAATTACTTCACGCAGATGAAAATCGAGAATTTTACTGTTTGATCCATATCAAGGAGGTTGAGGTGCTGTAGCAATACTGTCGAAAAGTTTTGGATCATATGTGCGGTAAAATAGTAGATGAGCTCGTAGTGAAATGAACCATAATTTTCGTCTAAGACTACCCATGGAGACACTACACACACACAATACTTATATATATGTACACACAAATACTATCAAACATTTTCATAAGTTACAATTCGGCAACGTCGCCTATGCCCTACCAGTTGATATATTGGATACTGAGTCGATGTACAGTATAGATCAACGTGTGCATTCAGCGTTTTTTTTCAAGGTTTCGTTTTTAGTAAATAAACATGAGTGATATACAAAAGTTTAAATACATTGATAATAGTGGAAAATAATGTTTTATATCGAAGCGAAAACATGTGGAAGAAGCCGTTTTTAATCAAGGATTAAGCCCAACAATTAGTTGGTAAGCAGAAACTGAAAACCAACAAGTTTCCTAACCTCTCTGAGCGCGATCGACGAGGTCGACGGATTTTTGATGTTGACGAATTGACAAAGAATTTAAAATGCTGTTCATGTCATAATACACTTTCTTCATGTAATATCACAGATAAAACACGATGTGGTCTTGCTACTATATTCACTGTCAAATGTGACAAGTGTCTTATGTTAACCACAGTATCATTTGACCCGAAGCATTCGACAAAAAACAGCAAAGAAAGTTTTGATATAAATACTGAAGCTGCATTAGGTAAGTACAATTAATCATTAATTAATCATAAGTTAAAAATTTATAAAGTTACAATTTAATTTTTACATATTTTAGGAGTTCTACATGGAGGATTGGGATACATGAGGAGTGTCAGCAAACGTTAATATACCACCAATAGATTCAAAGCTGTTCAAAAAACATGAGAAGGAAGTTGGGCCAGTTATAGAAGAAGTAGCTAAAGAAAGTTGTGCTGAATAGACTGCTGTTGAGCGCGAATTGACTATCAGCAATGAATAAAATATCAAGAATTTTCTGTGAGCATAAGGATACATTGTTCCTTCCCTTCATCATATGATGACATGATGTGATATATATTGTGATGGAATGATCCATCAAACGGGTCCCGCAACGAAATGTAAAATAATATTATTCAAATATTGCCACCCATTCCCCTAGCAACAAGTCGTTCAAACATATGAGTATAGAAGGCAGATCGATAGCAGAAACATGATGACGCGTCCATCGATCACGGCGACAAATCGATGGAAACGGCTGGCGCGCAAATGCATCATGTGGGTGCAAGCGCGAGGAAAAATAACACATATGAAGGCGCATGCTAGCCGGCATGCATTAGAAAAGCATTTGACCACGCCATTCCACGGATAGATATCGCTGAAGCATTAAGTGTACAGCTCTGTATCGAAAAAAAGTAAAGTGACGAAAAAAGCAAATAGAATCGAATTAAAAACATATAAAATTGAAAAAAAAAGTAAATAAAATTGAAATAAAAGTGAATAAAATTGAAATGGATGTGAATAACGAAAACAGAAAAAAGATAATTAACAGAAAAAAAGAAGTGAAAAGTGAAGCAGTGAAGTACTGAAAGAAAACTGAACATATAAAACGTGATAAGTAAAATAAAAGGACTAATATTGAGAATCAGGAAAACTTGATAGATGTTGAACCAAATTGAAATAAGTGTGATTGTGCCAGTGGGTGAAATAGATATCATCCATTGTAGAAGCGCAGTGATCCACGAGGCAACGCCATTGTAGCCACAGCAACTGCAGTAGCGTAAGACATCTTACATAGTATTGTAATAAATTGAAAACAATTGGTAAGATAGTCAATCCTCTTCGGCAAATAGGTACACATATTTATGCACTTGGAAAAATGATTTTTTTTACATAGTATTCCACAGAACCTTGAGTTAGCACTCCACAATATTGTAGAAATAACAAATCATAGTAATATAAAAATATCTAAATTTTTACGATTGGAAATTGAGAATCAAACGATTCATTCTCAATGTCACAAGAGAAAGACTGCATCTGATTCTTACTGCGTGAAAGTTATGACCGAACAAGGACCAAAAATTGGATTTATCGAATTTTTCATAAGAGTATGTGATTATAAGATAATTAACTGTGATTTGAATTGTAAAAATTCCAAATTTTATGCCTTTTTCAAGGAAGTAATTGGTCGGAAATCCTACCAATTAAAATCTGCATTGGATGTTGTAGAAAGAAGAGTCGATAATTATATTGACGATAACATAATTCAGGTCGCAATTCCATGTATATGGAATCCTGAAAGTATAGATGAATGTCGAATATTGATTAGCATAAATTAAATT
Organism: Dinocampus coccinellae; assembly: GCA_963920625.1. Taxonomy (NCBI): domain Eukaryota; kingdom Metazoa; phylum Arthropoda; class Insecta; order Hymenoptera; family Braconidae; genus Dinocampus; species Dinocampus coccinellae. Next base: position 12,033,959 of record OY987185.1, on the reverse strand, counting down.
ATTAATTTATGTTTCATTGTTAAAATAAGTGAAAAAATATATATTGTAGAGACAGATAACTCAGCCTATTATTTTATGAAAAGTTGAGTATAAATAAAATTCAGTATGAATAAAATAATTTGAGTATGAATTTTTTATGTTAATCCTTCGCTAGTTATTTGATTAAGAAAAAGGAGAGAGATGAAGTTGGATGAATCGCGCACCAGATGATTCTTATAATAATAATCCATATATATATTAATCGAGTATATATTATGTATGATATACGAGGTCTGGCTATTGAATAACGAGACTGCATATGAAAAAGAGGTTTATTGTAAGAATTATTCTACAATCGAATGCTCCCCTTCAATGTACTCCTCTCCTCTCGCCACACACCGTTCCATTCGTTTTTTTCATTGGTCAAAGCAATGCTGGAAGTCTTCTTTTGTGAGAAAATTTAGGAGCTCCGCCGATTTTTCGCTTCACCTCTTCCATCGACTCAAACCGGGTTCCTTTTAAGGCAGACTTGATCTTCGGGAATAAAAAAAAGTCACAAGGCGCTAAATCAGGTGAGTACGGCGCGTGTTCGAGCACTGGAGTGCATCTAGCGGCTAAATAACCCCGGCCGTTTCTTACGAACTTGCTCTCACAGTGTTGCCAAAACTTTCAAATAATAAGTTTGGTTTACAGTTTGACCTTCTGGAACCTATTCAATCATCACGATGCCATTGATGTCGGAAAAAACGATTAGCATGGCCTTAAATTTTGATTTAGACATCTTTGCTTTTTTCATTCTTGGCGATAAAGAAGTTTTCCAATGCATGGATTGCCGCTTAGTTTCAACGTCGTACTGGAATATCCAGGTTTCATCGCAAGTGATGATGTTTTCCATCAATTCAGGCTCTTCAGCTAGCTTCTCAAGAAAATCTGAGCACATCTGTTGACGGACGAGCTTTTGGTCGGGAGTCAAATTTTTTGGGACCAACTTCGCACAGATTTTAGTCATGTTCAATTTGTCATGTGAAATTTTTCTGACCGTTTCTTTATCGGCGTTTACAGTCTCAGCAATCATCCGAATGCTCATACGATGATCTTCGCGTACAATTTCATTGATTTTGGTCACCGTTTGCGGAGTTGAAATGGACACAGGTCGACCTAGACGTTGGTCATCTTCGATGATCTCTCGGCCTTCAGAAAACCTTTTATGCCATTCGAAAACACGTGCACGAGATGGAGAATTTTCCCCGTAGACTTTTTCCAACAATTTACAGCACTCCGTCGGAGTTTTTTTTAATTTAACGAGAAATTCCACATTGATTCGTTGCTCATGTTTTTCGTCACACATTGTTGTCGGCACGGGTGTAAACCGCGTTTGTTTATAACTTGAATATAAAAAATACTACTACAGCGACAGAAACGTGTCTTCGTATAGGTGTGGCAGACACTACACGCTAACCAACGCTGCATTTGTTTTTCTTCCTACCCTTTTAGGATGTCTTCGGCACGCGTAGTCTCGTTATTCAATAGCCGAACCTCGTATATATATATATGTGTATAGATATAGATATAAATGTGTATATCTATATGCTGACAATTGACATTGACCAGTGCAAAATTCTTGTTGATTATTTCGGGTAATAAAACGAACTTTCATAAAAAGATTAGAATGGTATGCAGTTCAGGCGCTTCTCGAATTTGGGCGCGTATTGGGCTTGTATCGGGCGCTTCCTGAATTTCGAGTGTGCTTTGGGCGCTTTTTGGGCCTGTATATTCTTACTCGGGAAGAATAAATTTGATTTCATTCCAATTTCAGTATGAATAATAAAAATGAATAAAGTCCAATTCAATTTATGTTATTTAATACTGGTTTTGATGTGACGTATTTTTTCTAGCGTATATTCAATCCTTATTCACGACCCGATAGAATCCAATATTTTCGCACATTTTTTGTATTTTTCTGTTACAGCTTTTTTTTCAGGTTTTAAATATCTTCTTGGTTTTATGACAAATCAAGTGGCATCCCAAATTCTCCCTTTGGTAATTTTTTAGTGTTTCAAATTCCCCCGTTATGCCCATGGTAAGAACGAGAAATGTAATGGATGAAATAGTAATTTTGTTTGTATAGTTCAAATTCGAATACCACGGGAACACCACTACAATATATCAATTTTTTTAATGTCATTTCAAAATAATTATGGTAACATGTTACATCAATATTGATGTCAGTTATTTAATGATATAATTTTCAGTAGTATATACATGTAATGCTAAGAAAATAACCTAATTGTACATACAAATATAGTAATAGACAGCAAAAGTTAAAAGGCAACGCCAACATTTGAAATTTTGCAACTTATTCTCCGACTTATAATATATTCAAAAGAAATTGTGCTTTTGCATAAAGATAACCTCAATCGTAAATAATTTTGAATGAAAAAAAAATTTTTTTTCCTTGCTATTTGTATATCTATGAAATAAAAATGCTTTTTTCTTTTTCATGATAAATATTTATATATCTTTATATAGATGTAAGCAATATTGGTTTTTTACCTTTTTCTTCAGACCTCACGAACGACAGTCGGATTTCATAATTAAAAAGACGATGAATAGCAACAACCATACTCATTTTGACGCATGTAATTCATCTGTATCTGACAATGAAAAAATCGACGCAAATTCTTTAACTACTACTAGAGATGAAAACAATAATTTTTCATCAGCATCTTCAACAAATGAGCTGACTAGTAATACATCGAACAACGACGAAACTGTAACGAAAGAAATGTATAGCAAAATTTGCCGCAAGAAACAGAACTATCTTTGATGATGTAGTGCGAAATATTGTTTCTTATGATATGGGTTAGTTAACCCGTAGTACTGGTAGGAGTTATGATAGCTTATTTGGACACGCCTTCATTATTGGCCTATATACTGGTCGTGCTTCACAGTATATTACAAGGAGTAAAAAATGTCGCATGTATGATAAAGGTCTAAAAGCGACCATGATTGTAGGACGAAATTTACTGGAAGCGTTAAAGCGGTGGAACCTAGTGGAGCCGTAGAAGCTATAACCCAAAGTGCAATATCGAAAATATGCAATTTAGAAGTTGGAGTTCTTATAGGTGATGATGACAGTTCAACTATTGCTGTTATTCGAAATGCTTTTTTTGTTTTGATTATACAAAGATATAAATGGTGAAGCTATTGAGAAACTTCGACAGTGTTTCACGTATGCTGTTGAACAAAATAAGAACTTATTAGAAATATACCATTCCATTGTGTTAATTATCATGAAAAATGTGGTAGTTCGTGTGAATTCAAACAAAATACTGATTATGAACCGCATTCTTATTTTAAGTTAAATTTAAAAGATAGTGAACATACTGATTGGTATATTAAAAGTATCACTAAACAAGCAAACGATCGACGTTTATAGGTTAAAAAACGACGTTTACTTCTTAAAAAAAAACGATGTTACGTAACCGTGTTGAAACACCAGGAAGAACTTCATATAGCAGCAATATGGGACTCTTTAAAGTTCAACCTTTGAACTAAATTAAAGCGAATTATCATCAATACCAAATGCATCACCATGCATAGTGTTTTTTGATATAAAAACTTCTAGTTTCTCAAAAACTGCTGACAAACTGCGAATAGCTGCAAAATATGATTACTCCACATTTTCAGCTTACATCAATCCTAAATAACCAGTTGCCAAAGAAGCTACAATTGCCAACGGACTGGGTTATTTTGATGGTACTTTAATGCTGACTGTACAGCGAATCGACTCCAAACCTCGAGCAACTGTATTACATGAATTTTCTGAATTCCTGTATCACTTAAAAAGAAAATGTATACTGTGTGCCCATAACTGTACATTTGATGCGGCTCGACTGGTACGAGCATTCAGATTAGAGTCATTTATTAAAAATTTTCATACAATAATCTATGGATTTATGGATAAATTACCAATCATCTGAGAAAAAACTGGGGAAAAAGGAAGCGTAGAAAATACTTTGTGTAATTTAGCATCCAGCCTGAAAATACCTACTGATGGAGCTCATAATGCGATCTATGATGTAATGTTAGAAGAGATTATCAAAAAATAAGAAATTTCTGAAGATGATTTGATTGCTAAAAATGTTACTTGGGACACTTTTATTGCTAATGAAGCTCGATCTCAGCGAAACGCATCAATATTAGAAACTTTAATACTTTTGGAAGATCGCGTTTCAGTCGGTATGCGTAAAAAAATTGCAGAGGCTGATATTTCGTACAATGTACTCGTCGAACCTTATCGTAGTCAGAATCAATTAGGTATTAAGAAATTATTGGGTGCCGTTGAAAATGATAAAGTTGAAATTACTAACTCATCAAGAGTATTATTACCTATTTTCAATTATTTAAAAACTGTTATATAATTTTAAGATATATTTTATTATAAAGATGTTCGTATTTTTGTTGCAAGTTGCATTATAATAATATCTTCGAATGTTGGAAAATAAATTATTACATTCATAATTGAAATGACTTATTATTTATTTATATCTTTACTGTAAGTTGCATTCTATAATTATATTCGCAAGTTGAAAAATAACCTAGTATTTTATAGTGAATGTCACTTATGTATGAAAAAATCATAACAATAAATTAAAAATAACATGCTTCCATTTTCTCAAATATTTGAATTTCCCGCCACATACTTATGCTTGTAACGTTGCCGCTTTGTTGAGAATAAAAGTCCATAATTGAGAAGTACTGATGTTGAATAATTTTTTTTATTTATTAAAAATCTTCTAATTGATAGGGGAAAAATATTGAAATATGCGTAAGACATCAATGCTTCACATAGTTAGTTTTCGGAACTGCTGACTTTATTTGGTTATTTGCTATAAATTAAAATGTACCGTCTGCATGCTGGATTGACATATTTTCCATAACACCACATGTAGAATTTTTTTTAAATTTTTAACTTTATAAGTTTTCTGATGACTTTGAATTTTTTACAGGATATTTTGTCACAAAAAAATCTACTAAAAAAACTTTATTTCAGATTTTTTTCATTATTTTCGTCTGATGCCTCAACTTCTTCAAGGCCTTATCGGTCTGTTTGCGGTCCGCAACTTTATGATTTGGACCCTAAATACAGCTCAGGAACTCTCTGCGGCCCAGAATTTTCATATTTTCAGATATATATATATATGGGTATTCAACGGGAAATTTACATTTTTTTCCCTGAACATTTTCAATTTACCTGCAATTGTGATATGTTTTTCTGCTTGCAAAAAAAATTGAGACGTATTTTTGTTTTTTTTTTCTTTTTTTTTTTCCATAGATTCATTTTTATAGGTTTTACGCCTTGTTGAATTTTCAATTTTTCAGAATTTCTGGCTTCTTCCCATCATAATTGCTCAAAAACTATCAACTACATAGAAAAAAATTACTCATATCAATTTTCATCAGAATTTAACGTAGTTTTCTGAAAAAAATGCCCGATTAAAAAAAAAATTTATTTATGTCATTTTCGCATTTTTTAAAAAAAACGAACTTCCTATATCAGGTTCATATTTTATTATCAATTAATTTTTATTTTTTTTACAAATTCCATATGTTTTTACAAAAATTTCGAGCGCACGTAGAACTTGGTGCTAGTCTTCTTGAAGTGATGATCGTTATTCGAATATTCAAAAGTAGTAGGAATTCAAGTAACTTAATGATGAATTACTTGACAAGAATCAATAATTTAATTACTAAATTACCCCATATATTAATGATTCATTAAATATCAAAATAAATTGAAATATTTATATATATTAGTTCGAACACAAAAATATATTTCCATTCATTATTTTATCGAAGAAAAATTATTTCGAATATTTTTCAAATATATGTATACATTGCGACGTAGTTTCCAAATAACCAGCGTTATCACAGAACTGCGTCGGAAGTTCGATGATATTATCTGGAATGTAATGAGGAGAAGCCGCGACAAATCACCAACATAGAGTCGCAAAATTTGCGGTACGATGGCGTAAGACAGCAAAAGTCACACGCATTTTCACATACTTTCACTCGGGATTCTCTGTGGAAATCATCCTGGCGCGACGCAATCGACACTTCGTTAATTGAATGAACGAAATATTCAAAAATCAATTGATAATAATGCTGTTTAATGATTCCGCGAACGATGCACGGTCGAGATTACCCGTGAAACATTCAATCAAGGCTTACAATAATATTCAATGAAGGTTCATACAAAAGAAAATGTCGTATCTCAGCGAAGTGTGTGCAATACATTTTGCTTACCGCAGTCTTCACTCAGCCTCGGTTGGACCCACTCAACGCACATAATATGCGATATACGACCTTATCGCTGTATTACTCATGCACACAACACCATACAAAGTTACAGTCTACTCATTTCCATATAGTCGGGAAGCTAGTGACGCACGTTTCATGAAGTGTTTGATGTACCTTGAAATTTAGTGTAATAGTATCTACTGGATAGATGAGCAGGTAAATATGCGTTGGCTTGACCTACCTGGGGACACCAGGTACTGCGCATAAGAGAAAGATGTAAACAAATATGGCCCAAAAAAAGTGTTTGATTCAGAGGCTAACAAACACCAATCGAAAGATAAGGTAATTTAAAACACAGAGATAAATAAGGCAGACACTTTTGAGGGGGTCAACATTCAACAAATACACCCCTAAGTTGTTTTTTCAATAATACAAAATGAAGTGCTTGATTCACGCTGAAATTTTAACAGCGTCTTAATTACATATAGTAAAAAATAATTACAAAAAGTCAAACACTTTTCCCGGGATTTACTTATCGGCAAACATGAAAATAAATGTTGCTTATAATAGAGAAAGATAGACTGCGCGTAGTCGTAAACGTAAACGAGACTAACGATCACCAGCGTAGCTACGGTCTCTCTCTGCGCTCTCATTGGCTGTTGATCACGTGTTCTTGTACAGCTGTACCGGCTATACATTTTCAGTTATAATATTTTGGAGCGAGTATACGCTACTAGTTATATACTGTGTTGTTGTGAGCACATGTTTTAATATTTTCTTTTAATGTGTTAAACAAAAAAACAATTTATCAACAATTTCTCCAGAATCTCCTTCTTCGTCAGATATTGTATAAAATTTGATTATTATGAGTTATATTTTATATACAATGAAAATATATCTAACAATATTTTAAAAATGAATAAAAACAATCATTTTGCCGTAACATGAGGCAGCTGCACGCGTTTCTCTTTCTAATCTTTATACCTGGAGTTTTGTACCTATGGATCCCGAATGAAATGCAAGGTCATGGGCTACTAATACGTACTTACATTTCCGCACCAACCTCACTTCCAATACTTAAACCTTTAGTATTTTTCTATTTAACCCTTTCGCTACGGACGCATTCTGCGTCGCGCTTTTTTTCGTAATCACCGTTCATACGTGGTGAGCGTCGGGCGTTGGGTGACTATAGTCACCGCTCGTAGCGAAAGGATTAATGATATGTACCTAGATTTTGTTAGAATAATCAGAACAACTTCTTATTAATATTTTTTGTTTTAGGTATTTCTCCAACAAGTGAGCAAGTTATCGGAAATGTTGAAATTAAACAGACGGAACCTCAACTTGGAGAAAGTGTTGGTCACAAAAACAATGAAGATCCTCAGTCCGAAACTCAAGAAGGCTCAGGTCAGAGTTTTGAACATGGAACAGCTGATCTTGATGCAACATCAGAAAATACCAATGTTTGTATTTTTTGCACCAAAGCTCGCAAAAAAGTTAGAGGCCGGCATGAACAATTATATTTTATTGACAAAAATGCTCTGCTAAAAACTCTTCAACCATATGAAGAATCCCTGGAGGATACAATAGAATATAAACAATTACGAAGTTCAACAAAGTTGAAAGCACACCATATTTGTCGAGTTGGATATATAAATTCTTCACGTATATATGAAGATAAACCGAAAACTGACTACCATAAAAAGCTAAAATATTGCGAAGAAGTATTTAAGGAAGTTTGCTCTTTCATTGATGAAAATATTGTTGAAAACAGGAAATGCTTTTTTTTCGCGTTGGTACTATATTAATACTTTCAAAAAATTAACTGCTGACAATGGAGACGAGTTTGATAGTGACTTAGATCAGAGTTTCTTCGAGAAAAAATTAATAAAAAAATACGGGGACTTACTTGAAGTAACTATAATGCATCATAAAAAGTTAATAGGGCCTAAGGGTCGTAAAGTTGACGATGTTTGCCGATGAGTAAATCCCGGGAAAAGTGTCTGACTTTTTGTAATTATTTTTTACCATATGTAATTAAGATGCTGTTAAAATTTCAGCGTGAATCAGGCACTTCATTTTGTATTATTAAAAAAAAAACTTTGGAGTGTATTTGTTAAATGTTAACCCCCTCAAAGTGTCTGCCTTATTTATCTCTGTGTTTTAAATTACCTTATCTTTCGATTGGTGTTTGTTAGCCTCTGAATCAAACACTTTTTTTGGGCCATATTTTTTTACATCTTTCTCTTATGCGCAGTACCTGGTGTCCCCAGGTAGGTCAAGCCAACGCATATTTACCTGCTTATCTATCTAGTAGATACTACTACACTAAATTTCAAGGTGCATCAAACACTTCATGAAACGTGCGTCACTAGCTCTTGGACTAATAGTCATATCGATGCATCTCAATCCACGTGGCAACGCCATCTTGACCCTCATATCGCGAATCCCACGTACGTTATCCCTATGGTCATGGATAAGAGAAAGCATTCCCCTTCCCGCTCACGTGCATATCCGCGCGCTCAATGGATGCCATCTGTGCTCGAGACGCTCCCGCGCGAAAACAAAATTATTACCGTTTTATCGACCGCGCGCATTACCGTGATGGTCCAGTCGAGGAATTTGACTGGCGAATAGTTCACTACGTCACAATATATGTAATTTATTGAAAATCAATGTATATTTGAATAAAAAATTACACATATGCATATGTACTGCAAATCTATGTATCACATTATATTTTACTCGCGTATTATGAATAATTAAAATTCAATAGTATATATAATCGAGATAATTTTTGGTCTGCCGCGGGACTCGAACTTGGAACTCTGGATTCACCGACAATTTACGTATGTACACGGAAAGAAATATCTGTCAAGCAATACCATAGAATACAGCGGAAAAACTACCCTGCAATCTGGTATGTCTGGGATATTATTCTATTTTGATTATTATCACTACTTGTCTGAAGCAAATATTACCTACACGAAGAAAATTTTTGAGTATTTTTTACCACAAAAATTTAGGGAAAAATTACTATACTTTTAGTAACTGGCGGATATTATTGCAGTATATCAAAAATTACCGATAATGTAGATATTTTTCATATTTGCACGACACAATTTACCATGCAGTATTATAAAAATTATTCAGTATCAATTTTACAAAGCGCATTATAATTTTTACTATACCGCTGTAGTGAAATTTCCTGGAAAGCGTATCAGTAAATCAAAGCATAATTTTGAAATATTCTCAACAAAATATTTATTTTTATTTTGCGGTTTTTTGAAATTAATTATTTGAAAAAATATACAATATATGAATCTGTAAAAGAGGATTAAAAACAATAAATATTCAAAATAAATAAATTAATTTTTTTGTTTATTGACTTAAAGAAAAATTTCATATTTATTATAATTGAATATATATTAAAACATAAATATCTTGAACTTATAACTTATAACTTGAATATATCGAAGCCAGTTTTTCACAAAATATTTTCGCTATTTTTGATACGGATTTTGTGGGTTATATTACTACAATATGAATCATGTAATTTCAAAATTTTTCATTCAAAACAAGTATTATTGACCATTTTATACGCGTTCAGAAATATCATAAAATGCATCATATAATTTTGTAACGACATAAATTTCCTCATTATCAATAATTCCAACATGTATTTTATAAAATAATGGACCATCTTCTGATGGTACCATTACAAAATCATTGATAGTGAAGCTATTTCCATCTATGTTTAACTTTTCAATAATATTATACGAAATACAATTCATTATATTTTCTGGCAATTTTGTATAGAAAAATAATAATTCAGCTACATTTGATTTTACTGGAATTTTCACTGAATCGGGGTCAAAGTGAGAAAAAGGGAGTCTTTTTCTTTCATAAAACGATAATTTAAACGCAGTTGGTGTTTTAATGCAACTGTTCGACATATATTCACGCGATTTAATGATGTTTTGGATGTCATTTTTGCTTCACGATGTTTACTTTCATATCTTATTGATGACATACTGAAAAACGGTCCAGAAATTCGAAATACAGTGGGATAATGAATTAAAAAATGATGTTTCGGTTTTAGACAATTTGGATATAAACTTGTAAATAACTGTAAGTAATCATGAACAAGTGTTCGGAAAATAGAATCGACATTTTTATTCAAATGTTTGCTCATTGATAATTCTACAATTTTTTGTAATTATAGAATCAAATCCCATTGTTTTACATCATACGGGACTGCATGATGAATAAGTAATGATTTGATCCTGAAACATAATACAATAGATAAATTATAAAAAGTTATCTCATAGTATTGGCAAATAATTCAGCTAAAATTTATGTCTTACTTCAATTTTGCGAGGACATTGGTATCTCCATGAACTTCAACACCACAATAAGCTATGTCAATTTCTTTTTGGACCACAATCCTGGATAATAAATTGCGTAGATTTTTTGATAAGAATTTTTTCTCCAAATAATATTTTAAAATAAGCTTCCCATTAGCACTATTATTTAAAGTCACACAAATTGTCTGAAATAATGTAAAATATTCATTATTAATTATTTGTGCGACTCATCATTAAATTAATAAAATATATAAATATAAATTCCACATTAAATTTACTTACATTACTTTGTTGGTCGATGGTGAAGCCTTCTCCGTCCTATATAATTAAAAAAGATTTTCAATTATGCATTGAAATTAATCCTAATATGTTTTTTTTTTTGTTCCTATAATCTAATTGAATAATAAAGTAACTATAAATAAACAAAAAAAAGCTTCATGCATACCGTCGGCAAATCGTCCATGATTTCCACTAGAAAAACAGAAACGTCAAGATAACCTATGACCAAATTTGAACAATTGAGAGATGAAATGCAAATAAAAGAAAAATCATTAAGAATGTCTAAACAGGAATGAGCTTATATATTCGAGACAAAATGTATTAATACAAGCAATTATTAGATTTGAAATGTGCATATCAACATTAACATAATTTAAATGTTGAAACATGCTATCGAAAAGAAAATCTATTGTGAATCATAAAGAAATAAGAAAATAAATAAATTTTTAATACCACATAACAAAATTCAGGTTAGGAGAAAAAAAAATGCGAATGACAAGGAAAGAGAAAGTGATCGTATCTGATGATGCGGACATAAATCGATATTAATATTATTTTTAATAATTTTCTGCTGCCAAATAAAGCATTAAATGCACTTACCTTTATAAAATTCCAAATAATATTTGATAATGATGTTGACACACAAATTATTTTCAATTTTTAACAAAAAAGTTTTGACTCAACTGATGTTTAACACACGTTGATGAATAATGGCGTTCCTTTGTACTTACGTACTCCAGCGCCTTTTTTTGTTTTCACATCAACCGAAAATTATCGAAGAAAACCGATTACTGGTTCAATTGCATTGAAAATTTTACAATGCAGTCCTGTAAAATTTGTTAGAATTTAACATATTTTGTCCACAACGCCCCCAATCGAATGAAATAAGTCCCTTGCAGTACAGTAAAATGTACCCAAATGCTTCACAATTTTTGTAAAGCACATTATAAATTTTCCCTTTTGGTGATGAAATACTACATGAAAATCATGCATTTTTTGTTATGTTATAAATTTTACTCTACAGTATAGTAAAATTTCTTATATTGAATTTTAATTTCTTTTAGATTTCTTTTAAAAATTTTCACACAATAATGTATTATTCCTTAGAATATTGAGTTGTCCGTTCAGTACCTAAATGTTTTATGTAATTTTTACTAGAAAATTTTCTCCGTGTATCAGCTGGATGAAAATTATTGAATAAATTATTGCACGAACTTGGCTACGTGGTAAAAATTACCTCTAGTGTAGATTAAAATGAATACTTTTTGTGAGCTTATTCTATCGACTGTCGATTAAAATTGTATCATAATTTTTTCATTGTTACATATAATTGATAAAAAAAAATTATTTCATACTTCAAACATAAAATATATACAGATTAAAATGAAGTGCAATTAAATATCATTTTCATAATTATACTAAAATAAGTAGTGATTGGAAGGTGGATTGATTGAAATGAATATGCATAAAAATAGACATCTATACAAAAAATAATTAGTATTCATTCATTGTCATTCTGATGCCATTTCTCACTATAAATTTTTCGTCTATACTAATTTTTACAATATGTGAATATTTGTACAAGTCTATATAAATCACACAAATATAAAATTTACCATATATAATTATTCGTAATAATTTCTTACTATTATATATGTTCGTTGAGATACACATTCAATTTCTTTTTTTTCGCAATCACGTAAATAATTTTTTCTTTATAAATCATCATATTATCATCATTTTATCATCAGAAGCACAAGAATAATAATACAAGCGTTCGTCACTTATGCGTAATATTCATATCACTTGAAACACGTCTCAACTTGTCTCGAGTGACCGATTGTCTTGGCGCGCAAGTGCCATGCCGTCTCAGCGCAGCATGGTCAATTTGTAACGGGCCCGAAATTTTCCGAAAGTTATCGAACATAAACGACTGATTCCCATGCAATTTAGGGTAAAATTTTCTCAAATTCGGTAGATAATTCATTCAAAATAACTTAATTTTTATTGTCATGACGCGACGCTAAAGAAATAGGATGCTGCATGGCAAAAATTTATTAGTGTAAGAGTAAAATTGAAACATGTTGAGAATAGAATTTAGTATAATTTGGATATTTTTTAAACTTTTCTAAAAATTATCATGCAATGTGGTAAAATGTATTGTGAGATGGCTTGAGCCTACCACGAATTGCAGGGTAATTTTTAAGAGAAAATTCTCTCCGTGTATGTATGTTTGTATGTATGTATTCATGTTAATGCACAAAAAAAATTTTAAATACATAAGTTCATATGATAATGTCTCTTACTATTTACTATTTACTGTGATATTGAGACATGCATAAATAGCGCATTGGATGGCGTGCTAATCTCATAGTATGCAGACCGAGGGTTTCAAATTCGAGTCTCGCCACCGAATATTCTATTTCTCCAGAATTATCTATTATGTTAAGCCTTAAATTTTCAATTATTTTTCAAGTTTCCAAAATAAAATAAAACACCTGACTAATGACTAATAATTAGATGTAAATTTAATCGTAATCAAATATGCAACAACTATTCATACAACGCGTAATTAATTGTGTGATATGTTTTTATTTCAATTTCGCTTATTCACCAGTAAAAACGTTCGACATCCATCGATAAATTCGATAAACGAAAAAAAAAAGGTGAGCAACCATGAGTATACGACCTGAGTGTCAGGGATATCGGCTACATAGAGAAAAGGGGATTTTAAATCATCGGTAACCATTTGTCTCTTGACCGCGTTTCAACTTCAGAGAAAAAGGAAGTCGGAACCATCTCGAACGGCGAATTCCGACTCTGGAAGCCAGGAATTATCATGTAGTTCAGTGTAATAAAGATTTTCCTTAATCCTCAGTGCAATAAATTTAGGCTGTGAGGGGCGAAATTCCGGCTCAAAAATTTCAACTCAGGAAAACTGATCAAAACTTATTAAACATTCATCGAGACTCACAAGATTCATCAAGACTAGAAAATTTCATATCGGTTATGTACAAAAATGATATTTTTTTTTTATTGTTATTGTTGAAGATTCACCCTATTTTCAACATACATTTTCTCATTAATGGCAGCACGTCATGGACATGCATACTGCATGTCCTAGATACTTGACCGCTCCTCCCGCACGCGGGGAGGGGGTGCGCAATTGACCAATTTTGGTCAATTACACCGAAATGACCGACGCGCGCATTGATCTTGAGACAATGCATCGCTATTGCGTTAGAAAAAATCAATTTAGTATTCATCAAGTTAATCGGCTTACAACCGCGTTTTGGCTTCTCACAGGAATTCTCAAGTACATTCTCATGTTCAATTCATTGATTTGTGTAACAATAATTTGCATAAATTTCTCATGATTCCAAGTGGATAAATATTATCCTCCTTGGTGGTGTTTCATTTATAACGAATATAAATTAATTCATCAGTCGACATCTCATCATACATCTCAACGAACTGATCAATACGATTAATAGTTTTTTTCATCAAAGTTACAATATTGTTTCACATCATTCTTATCTACAAGATTGTACAAAGTGTAAATATAGTGTTGAGTGCATCTCAATAAAGTATATATATTTCAACATAAAATTGGCACAACTGTCCACCACGATTATTGCGCTTCCAAAAGCAATTCAACCCGGCTTCTCATACCATTCCAATTCATCCACAATACAGTCTACTATAACTCTCATTCAAAAAATAAAATAATTCAATATTTTATTTTTTCTCATTCATATTTTTTACAGTTATCATTTACATTTTCAACTGATCATAAAATATTTCATCAATATTATCAATCGGAATAGAATACTTTTTCTATTTCTTTCTAATTTATTTCTTCTCTTTTTTTCCTCATGTTTGAACAAAAGTATATCGGTTTCGCATAGCTCAAGATGAAGGGTGGGACCCTTCTCACGGTATTTCCTCGGCACTGCAGACCACTTCTATATATATATGTAAGAGTCGTCTTTTGTCTTGTGATAGATGTGAGCAGGATGCGACTGAGTGTGGGAAAAAATAAATACAACCATTTAAAATATACGAGTTATAACGCAAAATAAAAATTACTTATCGCAAGCGATTATAATAATATTGTTGCAATTTTTTCACGTCATTATGACATTTAATTTTATAACATTATGATATATATGTATGAATATATTTATAAGTGCACTTACACCTACATCAATGTATAAATATGAATATGTGAATAAAATTCATTTTCAATATCAAGACCTTGACCTCGTCCTTCTACGAAATTTTATTTATATAAACGCAATACTCATAGGAGTTCCATACGAATGATTATAATACATGTGCAAGTGAAAACAAATGATAGTTTTATTTAAATATCTACATATATGTATATAACGAGGTTATGTACCTCGAAGTATATAAGTGTTAAACGTACCGTGACGTTCACACATTCATTATACGTCATTGTACTCAGTGTACTGTCAAGATAATTGTTTTTTTCTTTTTCCATCTTTCAAGAATTACATGAGAAAAATATGAAATTACAGCATATAAATATACTTACCAAATATATATATTGAACTAAAAAAAAATTAATAAAAAATAGAAATAATAATGAGTCCATCGTATTTAAAATATGCAAGAAAAAATAAACAGAAAATTTTATATATATTAATTTATATGTGTAGAAGTGAAAAAATATCCATGTCTATATGTATATGTATAAATTTACGTTCAATTCTCGATTCGTGAGTAGTGGCGTTCATATCGATAGCACATTAACTGCAACTGATGTCAACTGCGTAACCGCAACCGACTGAAAGGAGTGAGAGTGAGAGGGGAAAAAGAAAGATGTTCTGAAGCGCCGTCATTACATTATGCACATGTGCGTCGCATAAATACGTCTATCTCCAGGTCGTTTAGTTGAATTTATGTGAAAATAATTGGATTTTGTTCAGGTGATATTTCACAAATGAAGAGAATGAGTTAGGTCTGAGGATGAAAAGATGAGAAAAACAAAAAAGATGGAGAGAGTATCAAAAAGATGAATATATAAATATATACATATGGATGATATATATATAGATATACAATTCGGATAAATAGTTTGAAAATCGTGCGACTCTCAATTTGACAGCGACAACGACATTGATGACGATTGCATATGAAAACAACACAATTTAACGCAACGTTCATGAATGAATTAGCTTGAATTATTTCATCATAGTAATAGAACGTGAATAAAAAAAAATTGGATGACTAAAAAAATTTTTCATCAAATTGTTGTTTAAGTAACAACCAACAAATTTTTGAAAGTATAAAGTAAGCAAACATATGTATTTACAAACGATTCACATGTCCTATGCACATTATGACTCGTTATACCAAAAGTAACAAGATTGTATAATACATATATACGCATGTGAACTGCAGACCAGACTTAAAACCTACCCATAGACTATATACCGGTTCACCTTGGAATAAGCCCTCCAACTACTTAACGTTCATACGAAGATCTCAAATCCGACTTCGTTCGTCCTACTGCCACTCGAATACAAGAAAATCAATAAAACTGTATCAGTAAAACTTCCTCATTGAACTGTATCCATCCATGAACAAAGATATATCCCAATATTGTTATCATAACCGTATAATTTAATTTATTTGATATATGTAATTCTCGTAGTGTGTTTTTGAACAAAAAATAATTCATTCATTTATAAATAAATGAAAACATATTGAACAATTTGTTTTTGTTTAAATGACATTGTTATGAACAGAATGATAATGAGCGGGTGCATTATTATATAATCACCCGAGTCGAAATTTAGCGTGTCTATAGCATATCCAGGTTCTCTTTTACGTGTCGATAGAATGCCCAGGTTCTCTTTAGCGTGTCTATAGCATATCCAGGTTCTCTTTAGCTTTTAAAATAATTATACTTAAATATCATAACGAAAATAGAAACATTTCTTTTTGAAATAAAATGAAAATTATTTATTTATTGAATAAAAATCCATATCAATTTTATAAAGTTTTCACGAAATATTCATACTATAATGTACACACATGTACGATTATTTAAGAATTTATTGAAACGCAAAAATAAATCTTTTAAAATTCAAAAATATATTTATTCCAATTCTTTACTATTTACAGGACAACTGATATAATTTTGCTTATTTACATTCATCTAAAAGTTTTTCGATAGAAACAATTATATTATACTGCACATACGACATACACCGTCGTACCCTCAGCAAATTTCCCATGCATCTCCTATGAACAATCATCAACCGTATCCTCAACAAAACTTTCAAACTCCTGTGTACAACTCAAATAACACAAATGATAATCCATTTTATTATCCTTTTTAAAATTCCTTCTGAAAATCAAACAATGAATTTCAATCCGGTCTCTAATCCATCGCCTTCAACAAATAATAATTATAACGATGTAGGTAATGAATCACTAAATGCATCACAATCGTTATAGATATTAATGCATAATATTTTATTGTTTTTCTTTATTACCTCTCCATCTATGCCGTGCATCCGATCAACTCCAGTCCCATTAATGAAATCTGGCATAATTTTTGATTTTTGATGAAATGTACAATTGTTTCAAAAATATTACATTATTAAACGGAATAAAATTCATTATATGAATAAGTAAAAAAAAAGTTTGAATGAGGATGTGATGTGAAAAGAATTTTTTTTTTTCTTTTTTTTTCTGTTCTCGTGCAATCTTGTCATTATTGAGTAATGAATCATTGGTGAATTTTAATAAATGATGAATTTAAAATATCAAAAACTGAATTATTATTATTATTACTGTTGTTGTTATAGACACAAAAATAATTGGCATTTGTTCATATGGGCGTGTATGTGTTTAAGTGTGGATACATTTGTATAATCATGTCTTCTATAATATAATATTTTCATTTTGCGTATGTACACAAATGGCGTATTGGGTAGCGTGTCAGTCTCTTCATATGTCTTCCGAGGATCCCTGGTTCGAGTCTCACCATCTAACATTTCTATTTTTCCAGATTTATGTTTGATTATAAATTTTCTATTACCTTTCAGATTTCCAACATAATATGTATATATAAGTGCACTACTGATTCAAATTATTCAATGTAAACCAACAGTAATCAAATAAGTTGCAATACATGTACGACTCGTGCTTAATTGGTGGATGTGTTCTTTTTGATTTTTTTGCACAATCACTTCGTGAAGTTATGTCATTTTTAACAGAGTAGGTGGGGGCGTGCGAAAAGACGAAAAATTTCTACTCGGGATACTCTTGAAATGCTATGGAAACCTAATTTTCAAGAAAAGCGTCTCAATAGCATTTCCAAGTCATCAAAAATAGCATATCAATAGCGTTTCGAACGTCGGAAAAAGCCAATAAGTAGACGCTCGGAACGCTACTGAAACGCTAAATACCATTGAGCCAACTATCCTTTTTTTATCCTAGCGTATTCAAGAATTTCATAGAATATTGATGCATTTTTGATGCGCTAAAATTCGACTCAGGTAAAAGCTGAAAAAACTGAAATTGAGGGCCATTTATCATCGATAAACTTTTATCGCTGAAGTACTCCTTTCGGTCCTACAAAGTGGTGTAAATTGACAAAACAGACACTCTGCGGGACTGACGAAGAATGAAATAATTATATGATTCAACGCAAATCAGAATTTTAAATACCATTAAAGTCTAAATATATCTACGGTCCAGTCACGACCTCAGACGTACACACTTGAAGTCCGATTTCGGTTCACTCTTAGTCTCAAAATCAGGGTTTTATCCCAAGTTAATCCCTAGTTGACCGAAAAAACGCATACCTGGATTGACAAATTTATGACTTTATCCTATCTTACCAGCATTTAGGAAAATGGCAGAAGTTGGTGGCTGCCTTCGCGCAATGCTACTCATTTCCTAGATGATAAATAATTGATGTGCATGTATGAAAAACTATATATTTCAATCAAGAATTTTCTCGCAGAAATTCGGAAGTGCATAGAAATTATTATGCTATTAAATAAATTTCTAATAAGCATGATATACATATAAATTTGTTGGATATATCAATTCGTTTAGTGATTGTTAGTTATTCAAATGAATAAAAGTTTGGATTCATTACTAATTATTTGAACAAAATATAAGATCTTCTGAGGTAAACAATGTTATCTTGCAGCACTGCTTGTGACTTAACGCAGTTTGCCTCTTGAAACATACAATTTTTGGGTTGACCGAAGCGAAACCGGGCCGAGCACAGCCATAAAAGTCTAAATACATCTATGATCCAGTCTCAGTCCAGTTTTGACCCAGTATGGATTCTTAAAGGGGGATTACGATATACATGCACATCTACGGTCACGGTTCAATCACTGTTTCACCATGTAAAACTTGAAGACCGGACCGAGAAAATTAAAAATGATAAAACACTGTGTTTCACCTCTTTAGAAGGCATTGAAGGTGACTTTATAAATAAATATGATATTACATTAAATTTTTTCTTGTTTTTATTGAATCTAAAAATTAATAATATATATATTATTCATCTTTGCTATTGCTATATCGGATTCATCATATTGCAGATATTCGCTGTCACAAACTGAATCTTCCTCCAAGTCGATTTCTGCACCGTCACCTGAAACATAATTGAATTATTACGATTTTTGGAAAAACCAAAAAAAAACGGTATGATATCCGCAAAAAAAATATTACCGTCAGTCTCTTCATCAATAACATCTTTTACGGTGCTTGGTAGTTGCGGCTCATCAAACCATTTGAATTGATATTTTCCATTGGCTATCAATCATCCACAATCCTCTGGTTCCAAAGACGTTAATATTTTTTTGTGCGCATTTCTCCACATTGTAGCTATGTACATCGATCTTACCAAATGTTGTTTTCATTCTGAATGGCAAGGAGTTAAAGATGAAGCATCAAAATTATATAATTTTTTCTTCTAAAATGGTTCATTTAAATTATTGACTTTGTACCTTTTTAAAAATAATGCGAATCGAGTGCTATTGACTGAATGATGAGATTTAAATGTATACAAATTACAGATTAATTTTCCAAGGACGGGAAAAACAGAATCTGTGTCGCAACTTTCATAACCTAACTCATTGAATGCTTTTTGGAACTCTTCGTTGTTTTTTAATATTTGTAGAAGGCATGTCTTTCCTTTGCGGAATTATGCCGGGTCGAAATCGAATCCAGTTAACGTATGAAATCTTGCTAATGATTTGCAAAATAAATCACTAAGTTCTTCATACAACGCTGACACGTCAATAAGCTGTTGCTTGTTCCAAAGTCGACTTTGAATCCGAATTTCATTGCCATCTTGTATATTTTTTATATTAGCTAACATTATAATCAATATATCCGTGTCCGAACACTGTATTGTAATATTAGCTGTTGGGTCAATGTTACATGCGTGGTATACAATTTTTGTATCAGCTTCTTCATGACACTCGAGTGTATATTTATCGCTGATTGAAAATAAAACGTTTTCATTTACAACTTCATATTTGTAGCATTGATCAAAGTTGAGTAAAACTTTCTTATTGTTCAAAAACGGTATTATAACGTTTCGTTGTCATTGTATAATTAGGAATTAACCAAAGCTTCTTCAAAATGACTATTTCTAAACTCTTCTACGAAATCGGCTGGTCGTGTTTGCTCTGGACCCGAAATCATACATACGATAAGCAAACGAACCTCCTTGTATAGTTATAGTTCTTTCGTAGTCTTTTATGGAGGGTGAAAAATAACGATCGAAAATTAAATGTATTTCACGGGCTCTGTTGTTGGTCACCATCTGAAAGATTTTGTTTAATATATTCCTAAACGATTTTGGTAAATCTTTTATACAATTTGTAGGAAAGAATCCGTCGATCAAAGAAATATCTGGGTATGTTGGAGCTTTGCTGTGAATATTTTTTTCCAGAGATTTTAATAAAGCAGATTTATCGGTTTTTTAATATTAATCCATCCAAGTGACACATGGACATTGGAACAGGTGTTAGGGGATACATGTGAATTTTTTCTATATTGGTATTCTCATTCATTAAAATTGCCAACATGCGACCGAATAAATCCTGTTGCAATCGTACCTCTTGAATTTTCGTATTAATACGTACCATTTTTTTTTGTTTACATGAATCAATCCTCTTATACCTAAACAATTAATATTGCTCACTTTTACTCTCGAAATTCTATGAGTCCACTTTCCAAGCTGAAATTTTTGTACGTAATCAACTTTAGCATATCAACTAAAATTTGGCATAATAAAAGGGATTTCTATAATGTGATCAGTCTCCTTCTTGCAAGCGCTTCTTGCCTCTTACTGTCATCTGCTACTCAATAAATCAGAAATAAAATTATCGTGGCATATTTATCACACTCTGGAGTAATAAGAGAGATGAAACACAGTTTTTTATGATTTTTAGTTATTTTTCAATATTTATTCGCTAAGAGTGCTCGAGTAACGGTGCGATTTTCATAACGGTCTGCCGCAATTTTACCCATCGTTTTTTTGTCTGCCATTTTGCATGTGGCTTGTCGAATACATAATAAAACATGCAATAAATCTGCATGCATATATCTGATGAATTTTTTTTTTTTAATTTTGCGCCACTCTGATGCTCTCTGTCGGCGCTTTTGCCACTGGCAAACTTTCTGCCAATAATTTTCCGCGTTTCTTAAAAAGATTCAGCAGCTATTTTCGCAATAATTATCCATGTAGCTTATAATATTTTTTGTACTGAAATTTGATATGTTTGACCGCCCACCCCACCTCAAGCCACGGGATCGCACTGGCAGAAAGGATGATTTGGATTTGAATACATTAAAGGATCCTTTTCTAATAGATTTTAATCGTGTAGCTGATGCATGCCTTTTTCATGCATCCAGCTCTTAGTCCATAATATCTAAGATAACACTGAATACGTAAAACTTTTTTCAAAACTTTCATGAATCCCCTCCCTCTTCTCCCTCCCTCCCTCGCATAAGTGCAATCACCTTATCTTTCGATTACATTGAGTAATTATTCAATATATATGATGGAATTGAATCACCAACAAAATTATGTTTCTATCGTCATTTCATCGAATCATGACGAAAAATGTAGGACAAGTTCACTTATGAACATTTTTTTTTATTTTTCATTACATCGATTGAAGGAGAAAAAAATTGCGGATGAATGTAAATTGTTGGCGAACGGTCTTTCATGAATAATAATAATAATAATAAATGAATAAATAAAACTTATAAAGTTGTGGATGAAGTGTTGCGCGCAAGACCAGTTAAAAAAGAGGATGTGTGTGAAACAAAATTCACATTGAAAAATCCGGTTATACTATTTGTGTGCTACCACAAATTACGATCCATCCAAAATTGCTCGTGAAAAATAGAAAAAAGGTCGGGGATATTATTGTATTCGGATTATTATTACTGCTTGGCAGGAACAAATATTCCCCATCAGCTGGGTAAAAATTATTGTAGTAATTATTATACGAACTACATGGTAAAAATTACCTCTAGTGTAGAATAGAATAAACACTTTTTGTGAGCATATTTTATCGACCGTAGATCAAAATTTCACCATAATTTTTTAAAATTTTACTCATAAGCAATGGGAAAAATTATTTCATATTTTATAAAATATATGCAAATTAAGATGAATGTACCTACCGTGCACGATAAAATATACACGGACCATGTGATGAAGATTTCTATTATGATTACGTAATTATTTTTCTCGGAAAAGAAAATGGATATATCAATCAAAGTAAATTATTGATAAATTAAAAATTGATTATTCGAGGTTAAAAAGCCATTGAATAAAATTTTCATAATTTTATTAAAATAAGTGGTGATTGAAAAGTAAATTGATTGAAATAAATATGTACAAAGATAAACATATCGACATAAAAATAATTTATATTTATTCATTAAGGTTCAATGCCATCTTCTTACTATAAATTTTTCACCTGTACTTATTCTTACGATATGTGTTAATACAAATTCATTCATATCACATAAAAATAGAATTTCTTACGTATAATTATCCGTAATAATTTCATACGATTGTATATGCTCGTTGAGATACACATCATTCATTTTTTTCACAATCATACAAATATTTTCTTTTTCATAAATTATTATTTTATAAATTTCATAAAATAACGAGTCATCATCTCCAGGAATCTTTGAAATGCTGCTTTTGAATAGCACATTACCTTTAAATACAACTTTTTTCAACGTAGTTACTGTATTTGAACTTTGTATTTAAATAGGTAGAAGATGTTTGAAAAAATTGATTGCTGCCAATTCCTCAAATCTGTCTCTTTTGATCCTAGCAAAAAAACTCAGAATAATAATAATAATGAAGTACAATAAGACATATTTCTGTTTGAAATTTTTTGTTGACAAATAATAATGTTGATACAAGGTGATACGTACGTGAATTATTGCGATTGCTGAAACTCTCCTCTTATCCCCCTTGAGTCACGATATCTTTTTCTTCGCGAATTATCAGTCGTATCATCAAATTTCGAATATTTTTTTACAAAATATCCCTGATTCCGATACGATGATAATACGAGTTTTCCATTCGCCGATTCCAGCAATATGCGACCAATTGGCTACATTTGAAAGTAAATATTGTCAATATGAGAATAATGAAATTTGATTGCCGATGTAATATGTAGTTAATACGTACGTGATTTCGAAGTTGTGAATCAGCAGGATAACCTTGATAGTTGACTTCTTGAACCTATGTTCAAAAAACACATTGTATATTCAACAGTTATCATTATTTATCTATGAATAATTAGACAATGAAAAATGAAAAAAAATTTAAACGATACAAAAAAGAATATTTCATTAAAGAAAAAAGGATAGGATACATCACAAATATTTTCCACTTGTTCCTTTTTTTCATACTACGTAAATATATAGTAATTTTTTTTTTCGTTCTTTATCTTCATTCATAAAAACAAAGACCGCTTTATATTTTTGTTGCAACGAGGTACTAGTCTGCATGTATTAAATATACATACAATCTGAATTTCTCGGAGTAATGATAAGTATAAAATATACTTACGTATAAACAGATAATCCAGTTCTCCAATGATGAATGATGTACACCGATTGATAATATACACTTAAGAGGCACAAGAGTAATAATAGAAACGTATGTCACTTGTGCGTAATATTTTCCACTTAAAGCACATCTTAACTTGTTTCGAGTGACCGATTGATTTGGCGCGCAAGTGCCATGCATGTGTCAATGCAGTATAGTCAATTTGTAACGGGCCCAAAATTTTCCGAAGATTATCGAACATGAACGAAAAATTCCCATGTAAATGTGGTAAAATTTTCTTCAACTCGCTGGATAATTCATTCTAAGTATCGGTAAATTTTGTTATTGTGGCGCGTTATTAAAGAAATAGCGTGCTGCATGGCAAAAATACATCAGTATAAGAGTAAAATTCAAACATATTGAGAATATAATCTAGCATGATTTGGACATTTTTTTAACTCTCCTAAGAATCACCATGCAATATGGTAAAATTTATTTTCAATGAGAGGAATTTTTCTGACTGATTCTACTAAATATTTCAATAAAAATGAATAATATTTTTCATAATAGTGGGATGTCCCGAGCCTACCCTGAATCGCGGGGTAATTTTCAAGAGAAAATTCTCTCCATGTACAATCTATATCCATGTAATGTGCAAAATATACGCGAGATAAAAAAAAATAATTTCAACAGCAAATAAAATTTATCAATTGTAAATTCAGTCAGATAAAATGTACTATTTCTTTCTCTTTTATTATTATTTCCACTTCATGCAAAATAATCCACTTCAATCATTAGTATTGAAAAAAAAAAAACATCAATTTTATTAATATATTCTTAAACTAAATGAAAATATTATTCATATATCACCACAATTCTACTCACACGAAATTAATAAAATTTTGCTGGACAAATATAAATTATTTAATAATAATAATCATAATAATAATAATAATGCACGTTTTGACCGAGAGTGTAACTCAATGGTATCCGAAATCAGTATAGGATGGGTAGGGATGTGTTGTAGGTGACTGCAATATGCGAGATTCTACCCCTCCCCCTTGCTCTCCAGAAAACCTTGCCGCCAACTATGAACTGTACATATATTCCAACTCTATATCATATACAAAATCGTCCCCGAACTGCAGTCTCTCTTTTCTCTATTATGTAGTGTTCCACGACAGAGCTACATTCAGAATTTCTGTGTCAGTCGTTTATTAAGAATGATGGTTCGAACATTTAATTCTTTCGTATATATTTCATTACGAATTTACTTTTATTTTTTCTGAATGAACAATGACACACTGAGAGAATTTTTCCATAAAAATTACTGTAAAATACACGGTAAAAATTGTAGTGAAATTCGGTAAGCTTGGAACATCGCAGCTGATCGATCATAATCGATTCATAATAAATATTGGTAATACAGGAATATTTGTCGGTAACGCAGTTTGAATTTACTGAGCTACACGATAAAAATTATTTGAGATGGCTGAGAAAATTGCCACGAAGTAGTAGAAAAATTAACATTTTGTGCTGGTGAAATTTAAAGTTTTAATAATGTAACATTTACATATGTGTCCAATAATTTTTATTGTGAAAAAAAGTAATTTTAAATGACAAAATTTCTCGTGCTGAAATAAGTTACAAAAATTTTTTTGATTCCACATATTTTTTGTTTCAAATTTTAGACTTTTATTGATTTACAATTATTCACATATATCAAAATGTATACAATTATTTACATATATTAACTTAAAAATACACGAGTATGGATTCACAAATTTCCCACAAGCTGCACATTCTTTATTTATTCAAGTTACAGAAATTAAAAAATGGACAATTATTCCCCTGCAAGTGCAAAAAAAAAGGAGTTTTTCCGTTCCTGAATCGACAATTTTTTCATACAACTTTGTAATGCATCATTGGCGGTAATTTTTCTGCGTTTTACTGAGTAATCGATAATTTATGGTAGTAAATAGAAAATAATCGCATCTTTGTCGTCTGAGAAAGAGAGAAATATAAGAATCATCAAAAGTCGAATAAATTTAATATGAAATTTATTCATAATTCATTATTTGTATGGATATATATTGGAATTATAGTTTTGTTGAATATTTTTTTGTTGTATATAAAGTAAACTCAGTTATTGACCCTGAACTATTTTCTGACCTTTTCGATTTCTTCTCAATTTCATTAAAAAAATATGAAACAAATAGTGAATAACGAAATGCAGTAGAAGTTTCAGCTGTGGTTACTTGACGAATCAATTATTATTGATAATTGATTAAATCAAATATAAACAAAAAATGTTCAGAATCAATGATTAAATAGTTCACCTTACGTACAGTAAAAAAATATTAATCTGAATTAGCATTCCATAATTTCCAAAAATAAATAATGGATTGAAAAGGTTTGGAACTAATATATGACATAAGATAAATGAGTAAATAATAAATAAAAGACGAATTAATTCCAAAGTGACTGAAAATCATACCTGATTCGACAGTTGATAGCAGGTGAACGTACGCTTCATCAGAAATGTTGCGAATTTTATGGCGTTCCTTCAAACACGTAATTGAATGGTTTCTAACTGTGTACCACCGATCGAAAAAAATATTTTCCTTATCAGAATGTAACGTGATGAAATCAGAACGTATCTGGAAGTAAAATTATATTAATATAGATCTCATAAACAAAATAATTATTAAATAAACTATATGATGATAAATATATATATCTCATCACTCATATGAATAAATATATTTATTTATATATCCATACTAATTTAGCACCGAGGGCGATTCCCAAACACGGATAGTTATTATAATAATCCCCTATCGCTATTTCTGCATTTAAGTATTGTCGTCGAGCATCACGTATTGATTCCCAGTGTTCCTTAACCGTACTTTGAGGATCCAAGTAATTTTTTAGCCAAGATAACTGTTCTCTGACGACTTCTAAAAAAAATAATTCAATGCATGGGTCAATAACATATTCGCAAGATAAGAAACATACGTACATAATATAATCAATATTTTCCACTCACAAGAAAATTCAGGTTGACTAGGTATCCTGTTTGAAATATTTATGAACGGCTTCAAAAATCCTCTGCCCCGTAAATTTCTTTTGTTATATTCAAAATGCTCGAATAAACAGCCACGTGGATGTATACGCCGGTCACCTACTCGGATATATGGCGAGTAATATATTTCCTTCTGTTCACTTGGAAAAAGATCTTGAATTTGCTCTGCCCACTTTTGAAACTGATCCCGTGTAAATCTTAAAGAAAAACAGACTTATTACGAAAATATAATATAATTATATAATATTTATAATATAATTACTAAATGAAATCTGATAATTCTTGTTTAAACTTACTTCAATTGCTGCAGCTGCTGAATTGCACCGTTGACAACACTCTTGTCAAAAATTTTATCCTTAGCCTCTTTGATTATCAACCTGGGCATAAGATTCCTCGTAGTTTTTGTTGATCTTTTTTTTTTTCGTGATATATCCTTAATATGTGAGTTCCCTCCGTGGTTATTAATAATAATCTTCCTATAGGCTGCAATTATGAATGTTCGATATTTTAAATATATATTTAAAATATATTTTCAATTATTTAATTACTATTCATATCTTTCAATTTACATTATTCTTAATATGTTCGGTGACCACAAACCGTCTTTCTGCATCATAAAATATGAAAAAACATTTTCTTAAAATTAAGTGAACACAACGCCATGTATATATCAATGTTAATACATGCCAACATATTATATTTGAATAAAAAAGAATTGGAAAGTATATAAAAAGTTAGATACAAACGAATAGATCCAAATAGTCAAACCAAAGTAAACTATTCGTAGCAAGTGAGTGATGTTAAATGATGAAATGCGAAACAAATGTCACGAAGATATTTATAAAAAACAAAAAAATTATTCTCCTACTTATCAAATAACAAATAATTATATACTTGCATAAATGTGCGGTGTATTTGCGGTATGTTTTTTTCGCGCGAAAATGATATCGATAGAATAATTGCATAAACAACTGATAATTAACCTCAAATATAAACATCATAAATTCATATTCCTACACTATTTAATAATAAAAATCAAAACAATTACTCACCGTAATTAAATGTCGTTTTTCGAATTATCATATTGATTTCACTACATTCATACACGTATATATTTCTTGGCACAATAATATAAGTCGCACATGTCACTGCCTACAAGACATTGGTCTAATGTCGAAAATATATGAATACTCTTTCCTTTTCTTTCACATTATTGCGGTCTCTGTTCAATTACTGATTAAAATATGAAAAAAAAACCTTTGTGTAGGACAAAGGCATGATGTTCACACTGCAACGAGTTCACAATGCCGCGCTTGTAAGTGCGTCATACGAACATTGTCGAAAATGATCGAAGACATCGGCAGTCCGTCGCACGAGATAAAAATTACCGCACACAATTACCGTGCAGCACAAGAAAATTCATTTATTCATCCAGCAATGATTTCATATTTTCATCGTTAAGCCAGAATAATATTCAAAATACTCCGCTGCACGGTGAAAATTGGCGCTGTAACGCAACATATTTTAATGGTACATACTTAAATTTTATTTTCAGTTCGGTAAAAATTGAATGGCATTTTTGTAAATTTTACTGAATTATGAGTAATATTTGAAATAAATCCTGTAATATTTATTTAAAAATTCCAATGTCCCAGCGTTACCGTGAATTTTACTGTAATTTTTATGGAAGAATTCTCTCAGTGTATAAATAAATACGAATTGATTCATAATTAAAAAAGTAGAATATATTTTGTAGTAAATTTTCTTTCTTATTACATATTAATGTCAATAAAGAATAAATTGAACGAATGGATAATTCTTCAAAATTTAAGAACTATTCTTGTTATTACAATTATTTCTTTTTTTATTTTTGTCAATATGCATATCAACATAAATTTTCTCAAATATGTAAATATTCAAATTGATCTATGAGAAAGCCAAATACATAATGGAACAAAAAATAATAACGATCGTTATAGAATTTTTTTTAAATTTTAATTTTATCTTGTATTTCATAAACGTGTCATGTCAGAAGTGATTTTAAGAGTGCAGACACACCTACGGTCCAGTCACAGTCCAGTCGCGGTCTGGTCTTGACCTACTAAGGATTCTTAAATGGGGATTGCGTACATGTATGCACATCTACGGTCACGGTCCAGCTACGGTCTAGCCGCGGTCAGACCACGGTCTCAGACGCGCGCATTTGCGGTCCGGTCTCGCTCCGGTCTCGGGTCGCTTCGGGTCTCAAAATCACATCACGGGGTTTAAACCAAAAAAAAACGTATACATGGGTTGAA
Source organism: Dinocampus coccinellae (assembly GCA_963920625.1). Classification (NCBI taxonomy): domain Eukaryota; kingdom Metazoa; phylum Arthropoda; class Insecta; order Hymenoptera; family Braconidae; genus Dinocampus; species Dinocampus coccinellae. The sequence continues at coordinate 12,004,547 of OY987185.1, read as the reverse complement.
AAATTTGTAATTTTATCCTATTTTACCAGCATATAGAAAGATGGCGGATGTTAATTGATGCCTTCGCGCAATGCTACACGTTTTGTATATGACAAATAATTAGGCACCGACAATAAATGATCGTTATGTTCATCTCTGGGATCCCGTCACTTACACATTAATATATTCAAATAATTAAATATATTAATTTTTTGGATATAATAATTCGTTTAGCGATTGTTAGTTATTCAAATGAATAAAATTTTGAATTTATTACTAATTATTTGAACAAAATATAAAATCTCCTGAGGTAAACAGTGTTATTCTGCAGCATTGCTTGTGACTTAATACAGTTTGCCTCTTGAGACATACAATTTTTGAGTTGACTGAAGTGAGACCGAACCGAGAGCAGACCGTAAGTGTGCGCACCCCAGGTATAAGACCGGACCGTGACTGGACTGTAGGTGTGTCTGCACCCTAAGAAGACTGTACGAAGATTCAAAAAAATAAAAAGAAAAACAAAAAAAATAAATTAATAAATAAATAAAATAGGGAGAAAATTGAAGAGAAGGTGTGTGATTTTAGTACGTTCCCCTTACCAAAAATGCATTGTAGAATATTCATGAGTCTGTTATTTGTTGGTTACATACTTGAATTAGATTTCTTAGTATGGTATTCTTTATACATATGCGCTTACTGTCGAGTTTCAACCATACTTTAAAAGTATATATACGAGAATAAGCATGTCGGAGAAGAAGAGAGGCGAGAGAGAGGAAGAAACTCTCTCGGAGAGTGTAAGTGAAAGAAACCTGTTGTCGAAAGAGAATGAGTATAGTATTACTTGAAACCTCGTCCTTCGGACACTATACTCTATGGTCACGATAATTACATTCTCTCCAGCTATGCCTCATTCTTTCAACCAACTCTAAATTTCATATATCGGAGCTCCTCATCCACATACCTATGTGTATGTAATATAAGTTCAAATAAATTCCCCACACGTTAATAAAATTTAACTTCAAAGTGTGTTCTTTAAATTAATATGAATTTTATAGTATAATTTACATATTTTTATTCACAATTTAATTATTCATCATTCCGAAATAGAAATTTAAATGTTTGTATATCTTTGTTTATTATAATCGAATTTTTCAAAAAATAATAACGAACATAAAAAAATAAATAAATAAAAAGTGATTGATGAGTGCATTATACTTTGTGTATGAAAATGTGTATCGAGTTTGGGATAAAATCCATTTGTCAGGGTCAAGGCGCAAAAAACATTTGTCACATGCCTATAGTATACAATTATACAATACAAGACATATATTATATAATATAATATAAAAAATGAATACAGAATGAATGCTCATGTCATTTATAATAATTTGAAAATGATACTTTGATATTATGAAGCAAAATGTGAAGAGAAAAAAAAAAAAAATTAAATAAAAAATAGATACTCATGTACATAAATAATTATTTTATTATAGTGATAGAATGAATTAAATACTCTCATAGCCAAACTACACAAATACTAGTATTTTATTGACTATTTTGGCATTTGTGTATTTTTGGCTATCAAGGTAAATAAATAATAAGACAAAAAAAATATTATGAGTTTTTTTTTTCTCTTGTCAATTTGAGTAAATGCGTTTAAACATCGATAAATTGATGGAATCTATTCACGTTTATAACATCAGATACAATCTAGAGTGCAGTAAAAAGTGTTTATAACAAACTCAGCCGCACGATCTTTCTCACAAAGGATAGAGTTCAACGAACTGTCCCGCTCGCGTACACGATCAACCTATAAGAGAAGCTCCGATACTTTGGCATTCTATATTTACAAATATATTTCTAGATTATATTAATATATATTATTTTGTACCACTTACTATAAGGCTTTAACGGATTGTTTATACATTGTCCCGATGTGAATTCTCGATTAAATATTTATGTGTAGCCGTAACAGAATAATGTGTAATTGTTCGATTTCGTGATAAATATTCACCAAACAATTAATATTATTTCTAGACTATTGCTCTTATTTCCATTAACACTAAAAAATCACTTCTTACAATCAAAATTAATAAATCCACACCAATCAATTTAGGATGTTCAAAAATGAATCAAAAAATAATTCATTATCATATATATGACGAAAATCAACACTGGAGATTACACGCACTTTTCTGTATAAGTAAAATTCACTTGATTCATTTGCCACTTCACACCGATATTTATTTATGTCACTATATAAAATAAAGTTGAATGAATATGAGAAATTAAATCGAAATTACACTGGAATATAAATTTCCATGTTTTTTTTCATGAGGTTTTTGATACAAGTGGTAATTGAATGGATATGTATTTATTTATCATTATTTTTTAAAATATCGATAGTGTAATAAGTCAAGCGAACTCTCGAGCGTAATACAGACAAATTGAAATATACAATTCGTTGAAAGAACGAAAATGTAAAAAATCTCTAAATAATAATTTAAAACTTATTTCGCATAAAATCGGCGCGCACAAATCACACTCTATTAAGAGACATAGCAGTTCACAACTTCACGTTCGCAGGCAACGAAGACATACCATGTATTATATATACTATATGTAATTAACCATATAACTGATACATATACTTATATTAATGAGTAAGCATCATCATCCGCCCCGAAAATATGCGAATTTTTTTTTAATTAAGAGAATACAAATGCTCAACTTGTGGCCCTGTCGAGTACTGTTGAGGGGAGGGGGCCGTGTTACACTGGCTGTCAGACTGGCTAGATTTGAGACTCACACAGCAAGGAGCAAGAATGGAGGGGGCCACGCATACTAGTACATGTGAGCTGTGTGCTTCGGCTAAATTCGTATAGTTGGAGAGAGTGAACAATCTATTTCCTTCTTCGTTTTTAACGAACTGATACGAAGCAGTACGGAGTTGATGCCGGCTCATTACTTATTCGTAAGCTATGAAGTTGGCGGTAAGATCATATGTATTATATATATAGTTTTACCGACACACATCTATCAATGAACGCCGAAAATATATTAATTAAACTTTTTAAGATTTTAATTTCGACAACAATATATAGGGAAGAAGGGGTCAATTGAACCAAAAATTCTTTGATGATTTTTTTAAAATAGAATTTTAAAAAATAAACAACTTTTTTTTAGATAGAATAGTAGTTTGATATTCACTCTATTATTTACGATAGATAAATTAGTCAACAAATTATTGTAATTGAAAAAAATATATATAATTCTATATGCGTGTCAAGTGGTTCAACTGACCCCAACGCAGGGGGCAATTGAACCACTGGTTGGGGTCAATTGAACTAAAAGTATTGGAAACGAGAACAAACACTTTTGATAAATAATTTATTATTTATTACATCTCAATATTGTTATCACATACTTTTATTGAATTTTATTTTTATTATTATTATTATTATTATTATTGTATATTCAGTTTATTGTATATTTAAAAAATTAAAAATTTGTTAAACGTTTACTACTTCAACTGTCACCAATTTGTTAGGTTATAACCTCAACTTGATAAGAATGACTTTATGAGAACAAATTAATAAACTATTAACTGTTGTTTTCAAATAATAATTATTATTCGATCTTTCTTTACTTGCCACAATTAAGTAATAGTTTCGACAATATTTAATAAATGAACTATTCACTAAAAATATCAGCAATAAATACTATATTTTGAAGATTTATGAATTTTTTTCGATTGAGATGTGCGCGCAAGTCTGTTGTTTTCGATCCCTCAATCGATCTTACGATTGATGGTTTAACTGATCCATTGTGTTTTTATTACGGTAATTGGTACATTAAAAATTATTGATAAATAATTTCACTATAAATCAATTTAGAAATGGTAGAATATAAATATATTGAGACACTACAATGGATACTTCATGATTATATTTAAAAATTAGAATATTATTAAACATTTTGTCGTGAGCTGAAAAAAAAGTTTGCATGCCCATAAACACAAAAATTTTAATTTTTCAAAATTGAGCAATCATAATGATTCCAACTTTTGGGTAAATCAACATATTAGTACATAATTCTTGAGGGACGTTTTATTTTTTCATTTTTATCATATTTCTCAGTCGACTGGTTCAATTGCCCCGTGGTTCAATTGACCCTTCTCTCCTCCAAGTAATTTTGATTTCAATTATACATATTCATATTTTACATACCAGTAATGTTACAAAGCAGCATTTAATAAAAGATCGTAATAAAAAATTATGAATTATACTAAATTTTTTCAACCAGCATTAAAATTGAATTATTTAACCGAACTGATATTATTGTGAAATGTAGTGTTCATCGCATTATAAAAAAAATAGTAGTCTTCAATTCAAAATAAACCGATCATTTAATCGATGTAACATATACAATTCATGAGTACTGGCACTCGTAACACTTGCCTATGGTTATATACGCGCGCCTATCAGTTCAATAGGTTTTTATAGGTCAGCACTATACTTCGCATTAAAAATTACTTTCAGGTAAAACATCCTGGCCAACTCATTTTTTCTATATTTTTACTGATTCTTTCAACAATTATTCATTATCATATTTTCACATGATGATATACATAAATTCATTCTCATATTAATCTAGATTGCAATTATTAGAAATATTTATTTCACTGATATTCAACGCAATTATTCAATCAAAATTTACATTCATGACAAAGATTATATATTATACTTGAACAATATCAAAAATTCATAATGAACTACTATAATTAAATGTATATTTCAAGTATGTCACGAATAATTTTTTTGTAACGCAAGCAAAGAAATAGGTACTTTTCTAATGTTTTTACTAGACAAAATCATTAATTCTTCATGAGTTTAGAAATAATAATCACGCCTACGCGTTCTTTTTCATTTCTTCAAATACAAATGTATGATTTTTTTTTTTTAGACTCTAGTAAAATCAACAAAATTGTCTACTAAGAGACTCTTCTCACTTATTGCATAATGAACCATTTCATCAACGAATAATCAACAATGTACTTTAAAAAGAATTCATTACAACAGTGCGAATTATGCGCCATACCGTTACGTATTCTGAAAATAGACCAATATTGACCAATTCTTCAGATGAAATGATAGCAATTGAAGAAACTAAAAATTGCAGCCAAATCAATAACTTCCAAAAAATCACACTTTACTCCTAACTTTTTTATGTATGAAAATATTGAGAGACAAATGTAATGGATACTTTGCAAATAGAAACAAAAGATTATGCTGCATCCAGCAAAGTTTACCAAAAACAACTGAAAATTAGTGGCTACTTTAAATAATGTCAATATTTTTAGTATATATTTTTATAAGTATTCTAACCGTTTCTTGAATAAAGTTCATAAATAATAAATAAAAAATTAGAAGCACAAAGTAATATTTTAAAAATATTTTTATTTTGAATTGCCTGTGGATGTGTATATAAATGCAACATCTACTTCAACTTCTTTTTGGGGCGGATATTGTTGGTGTGCCCACATTTCTTCTTGCGGCAATTAGTTGCTCTTGGATGAAGACGAGCGTAACATTTACGACATATCATTTTGTCACAATTGTATTTTTGCGCAAGAATTCGAAGGGTTGGTTCTATGACACCACCACGAAGACGAAGCACCAAATGCAAGGTTGATTCTATATAAAATAATATACAAAAATGAAACTCGTAAATTTATTCAAAACTTCTTTTAAAAAATTTCTTTTATACCTTTCTGGATGTTATAATCAGCGAGAGTACGTCCATCCTCAAGTTGTTTTCCAGCGAAAATCAATCGCTGTTGATCAGGTGGAATTCCTTCTTTATCTTGAATTTTAGCTTTAACATTTTCGATGGTATCTGATGATTCAACTTCGAGGGTGATGGTTTTACCCGTAAGCGTTTTCACAAAGATTTGCATGGTGGCTCACCTAAAAAATAAATTTCACATACGTGTTCATCCATATCGTATGGGAGAGACGAGGCAAACAATAACCTAAAAATTTATCAAACTTGTATTGTGATAAAAAAGATGTAGTTTTCCTTTTTACGTACTAATAATTTATATAGAATTCTTCGTTTTCGGAAAATAGAACATACAAAATTATAATTCTTGAATATCTAATTGAAAAATGTATCGATTTTTCGATAACTGAAAATTTTGAAATGCGACATGTGTTGTATGCCAACGTACGTATGCTCTGGCAATTGTTTTCATCAGTTTTTGTTCAACAGTCGAAGAAAAAAAAAAGTAAATGTATGAAAGATGAGAAAGAATATGTAATTCGATAATTATTTTCGAACATCGACGGGAAAAATAATAGAAATAATACCTAATATTAATCAAGTATTTGATACTTACCAGTTGAACAACTAGTCTACGACAAGACTCGACCCGAAAAGGTTAGTTACAGAGTGACTGTTAGACTCGAGTAACACTGAAATTTCCACTAGGAACCGGAACTTGCATCTGCCATCTTGCGGTGACTACCTATTCCAAATATGATAACAATGAGAATCACAAATCATGATAACTGTGATAAGAAATATATACATTCAATTATTGCAATATCAACAATCGAGAAGGAACTACAAAACATGAAATAATAATATTTATTCGACACATGTGCGTTGATCCAACATAATAACTTTTTTTTTGCATTTATAAATGATTTGATCTGGAACTAAGGATGAGAAACTTATCGTGTTATATGAATTACAAAAATATGATATAAAGAAATTATGTCAGCGAAGAATGTGTGTAGGCGAAACTAGAGTCAACTTTTTTACCGACGGAATTTTCGAATTTTTGTAACAACTACCCATGCGGAAATGCGGAGACTGATCCAACATGAACATATCGGTCTGATATCTGTCCGTTTCAAATTCTTTCACACATCAGTTATATAATTGGTCGGATATTAGTACTATTATCAAACTAGTATCCGAATGGTTTAAGATCCGAGTCTCGGTATATGAACAGTTGTTCGATCGGTCGGAGGTTGGTTCTAGTGTCGGAATCGTATCAGAATGGTTTAACCTTCAAGCAAACGCGTGGTGTCGAATCAACCGCACTTTTACATTGTATATAATATCCACCACGCACCTGTTTGAAGGTTAATTTTCGAGTCACGGTAGTTTTGAGTTCTTAGAAAACGCACCTTTGAAATCAATAAGAAAGATCAGTAGTTAATGAGTACACGTGAGAGTTACTTCTATACATTTACGCAGAATTTTCGTTGTTAGTAATTATAATATTCGTCAATATTTCTAAAGTGTAGTGCCGCTCCATTTCACATTATTTTACCACGATACGAAAATGTCATATAGTCATACAAAAAAATATCGGGCCTTGAAACGACTACTAAGAGAAAATTCATCAGCAAAAGTTGTCTTACCTCATGAAAATTTCAAGGATAGTAAAACTCTATCTTCGTTGAATTTTGCAAAAGTTAGTAATAATTTCAAAGAGAATAATGTAGCAAAACGACCCCGAATAGAAAATCCGCTAGTAGAAGTTGTTAATAGTGAGAATTCGACTGATGATTCCAAAACCTTACCTTCATTGGCAATTTCAAATGTTTGCGAAGGTTTAAAAGAAAATAACATCCTACCTAGTGAGGTCCAAACGATCGATTCACAAATTTTCAGCTGTGTTAAAAATACATTTGATAATGAAAAAACATTATTTACATCGGTTAATAACGAATCCTACGAGCCGTCCTGTGAAATTTCAATGGTAGACCCAATGTCCCAGCAATTAATTGATGATGCCAATCTAATAAGCCAAGACATTAGTGAAAATTTTAATGAACCATCACTTCGTGATAAATTGAAGAAAATATGTTTAGATAACATTAAAGTTCTTACTAATGAATTTATATCAGAATTATTAACTGTTTTAAGAAGTGAAGGATTAAGTGTTCCAAAGTGTGCTGTTACTCTATTAGGTACAGAAAGATCGTTTGAGTATCCGATTAAAGAAATGATGAGCAATAGTGGTAGTAATGGATCATATAGATATTTTGGTGTTTTGAATGGTATTCGTCAACAAAAGACATTAAATGAGTATACGCATGAAACAATAAAAATTTTAGTTAATATAGACGGAGTTGACTTGTACAATCATTCCTGTTAAAAGGGCTGGCCTATTCTAGGTCAAATTTATGATCAAGAAAGCGTGAATGAACCCTTTCTCATTGCTTTGTTTTGTGGCCCAGGCAAGCCGGAATGTATAGAGGACTTTATGAAAGATTTCATTGATTTCATTGTATTTTTGCCATGCAGCACGCTATTTCTTTAATAACGCGCCACAATAACAAAATTTACCGATACTTAGAATGAATTATCCAGCGAGTTGAAGAAAATTTTACCACATTTACATGGGAATTTTTCGTTCATGTTCGATAATCTTCGGAAAATTTTGGGCCCGTTACAAATTGACTATACTGCATTGACACATGCATGGCACTTGCGCGCCAAATCAATCGGTCACTCGAAACAAGTTAAGATGTGCTTTAAGTGGAAAATATTACGCACAAGTGACATACGTTTCTATTATTACTCTTGTGCCTCTTAAGTGTATATTATCAATCGGTGTACATCATTCATCATTGGAGAACTGGATTATCTGTTTATACGTAAGTATATTTTATACTTATCATTACTCCGAGAAATTCAGATTGTATGTATATTTAATACATGCAGACTAGTACCTCGTTGCAACAAAAATATAAAGCGGTCTTTGTTTTTATGAATGAAGATAAAGAACGAAAAAAAAAATTACTATATATTTACGTAGTATGAAAAAAAGGAACAAGTGGAAAATATTTGTGATGTATCCTATCCTTTTTTCTTTAATGAAATATTCTTTTTTGTATCGTTTAAATTTTTTTTCATTTTTCATTGTCTAATTATTCATAGATAAATAATGATAACTGTTGAATATACAATGTGTTTTTTGAACATAGGTTCAAGAAGTCAACTATCAAGGTTATCCTGCTGATTCACAACTTCGAAATCACGTACGTATTAACTACATATTACATCGGCAATCAAATTTCATTATTCTCATATTGACAATATTTACTTTCAAATGTAGCCAATTGGTCGCATATTGCTGGAATCGGCGAATGGAAAACTCGTATTATCATCGTATCGGAATCAGGGATATTTTGTAAAAAAATATTCGAAATTTGATGATACGACTGATAATTCGCGAAGAAAAAGATATCGTGACTCAAGGGGGATAAGAGGAGAGTTTCAGCAATCGCAATAATTCACGTACGTATCACCTTGTATCAACATTATTATTTGTCAACAAAAAATTTCAAACAGAAATATGTCTTATTGTACTTCATTATTATTATTATTCTGAGTTTTTTTGCTAGGATCAAAAGAGACAGATTTGAGGAATTGGCAGCAATCAATTTTTTCAAACATCTTCTACCTATTTAAATACAAAGTTCAAATACAGTAACTACGTTGAAAAAAGTTGTATTTAAAGGTAATGTGCTATTCAAAAGCAGCATTTCAAAGATTCCTGGAGATGATGACTCGTTATTTTATGAAATTTATAAAATAATAATTTATGAAAAAGAAAATATTTGTATGATTGTGAAAAAAATGAATGATGTGTATCTCAACGAGCATATACAATCGTATGAAATTATTACGGATAATTATACGTAAGAAATTCTATTTTTATGTGATATGAATGAATTTGTATTAACACATATCGTAAGAATAAGTACAGGTGAAAAATTTATAGTAAGAAGATGGCATTGAACCTTAATGAATAAATATAAATTATTTTTATGTCGATATGTTTATCTTTGTACATATTTATTTCAATCAATTTACTTTTCAATCACCACTTATTTTAATAAAATTTTGAAAATTTTATTCAATGGCTTTTTAACCTCGAATAATCAATTTTTAATTTATCAATAATTTACTTTGATTGATATATCCATTTTCTTTTCCGAGAAAAATAATTACGTAATCATAATAGAAATCTTCATCACATGGTCCGTGTATATTTTATCGTGCACGGTAGGTACATTCATCTTAATTTGCATATATTTTATAAAATATGAAATAATTTTTCCCATTGCTTATGAGTAAAATTTTAAAAAATTATGGTGAAATTTTGATCTACGGTCGATAAAATATGCTCACAAAAAGTGTTTATTCTATTCTACACTAGAGGTAATTTTTACCATGTAGTTCGTATAATAATTACTACAATAATTTTTACCCAGCTGATGGGGAATATTTGTTCCTGCCAAGCAGTAATAATAATCCGAATACAATAATATCCCCGACCTTTTTTCTATTTTTCACGAGCAATTTTGGATGGATCGTAATTTGTGGTAGCACACAAATAGTATAACCGGATTTTTCAATGTGAATTTTGTTTCACACACATCCTCTTTTTTAACTGGTCTTGCGCGCAACACTTCATCCACAACTTTATAAGTTTTATTTATTCATTTATTATTATTATTATTATTCATGAAAGACCGTTCGCCAACAATTTACATTCATCCGCAATTTTTTTCTCCTTCAATCGATGTAATGAAAAATAAAAAAAAATGTTCATAAGTGAACTTGTCCTACATTTTTCGTCATGATTCGATGAAATGACGATAGAAACATAATTTTGTTGGTGATTCAATTCCATCATATATATTGAATAATTACTCAATGTAATCGAAAGATAAGGTGATTGCACTTATGCGAGGGAGGGAGGGAGAAGAGGGAGGGGATTCATGAAAGTTTTGAAAAAAGTTTTACGTATTCAGTGTTATCTTAGATATTATGGACTAAGAGCTGGATGCATGAAAAAGGCATGCATCAGCTACACGATTAAAATCTATTAGAAAAGGATCCTTTAATGTATTCAAATCCAAATCATCCTTTCTGCCAGTGCGATCCCGTGGCTTGAGGTGGGGTGGGCGGTCAAACATATCAAATTTCAGTACAAAAAATATTATAAGCTACATGGATAATTATTGCGAAAATAGCTGCTGAATCTTTTTAAGAAACGCGGAAAATTATTGGCAGAAAGTTTGCCAGTGGCAAAAGCGCCGACAGAGAGCATCAGAGTGGCGCAAAATTAAAAAAAAAAAATTCATCAGATATATGCATGCAGATTTATTGCATGTTTTATTATGTATTCGACAAGCCACATGCAAAATGGCAGACAAAAAAACGATGGGTAAAATTGCGGCAGACCGTTATGAAAATCGCACCGTTACTCGAGCACTCTTAGCGAATAAATATTGAAAAATAACTAAAAATCATAAAAAACTGTGTTTCATCTCTCTTATTACTCCAGAGTGTGATAAATATGCCACGATAATTTTATTTCTGATTTATTGAGTAGCAGATGACAGTAAGAGGCAAGAAGCGCTTGCAAGAAGGAGACTGATCACATTATAGAAATCCCTTTTATTATGCCAAATTTTAGTTGATATGCTAAAGTTGATTACGTACAAAAATTTCAGCTTGGAAAGTGGACTCATAGAATTTCGAGAGTAAAAGTGAGCAATATTAATTGTTTAGGTATAAGAGGATTGATTCATGTAAACAAAAAAAAATGGTACGTATTAATACGAAAATTCAAGAGGTACGATTGCAACAGGATTTATTCGGTCGCATGTTGGCAATTTTAATGAATGAGAATACCAATATAGAAAAAATTCACATGTATCCCCTAACACCTGTTCCAATGTCCATGTGTCACTTGGATGGATTAATATTAAAAAACCGATAAATCTGCTTTATTAAAATCTCTGGAAAAAAATATTCACAGCAAAGCTCCAACATACCCAGATATTTCTTTGATCGACGGATTCTTTCCTACAAATTGTATAAAAGATTTACCAAAATCGTTTAGGAATATATTAAACAAAATCTTTCAGATGGTGACCAACAACAGAGCCCGTGAAATACATTTAATTTTCGATCGTTATTTTTCACCCTCCATAAAAGACTACGAAAGAACTATAACTATACAAGGAGGTTCGTTTGCTTATCGTATGTATGATTTCGGGTCCAGAGCAAACACGACCAGCCGATTTCGTAGAAGAGTTTAGAAATAGTCATTTTGAAGAAGCTTTGGTTAATTCCTAATTATACAATGACAACGAAACGTTATAATACCGTTTTTGAACAATAAGAAAGTTTTACTCAACTTTGATCAATGCTACAAATATGAAGTTGTAAATGAAAACGTTTTATTTTCAATCAGCGATAAATATACACTCGAGTGTCATGAAGAAGCTGATACAAAAATTGTATACCACGCATGTAACATTGACCCAACAGCTAATATTACAATACAGTGTTCGGACACGGATATATTGATTATAATGTTAGCTAATATAAAAAATATACAAGATGGCAATGAAATTCGGATTCAAAGTCGACTTTGGAACAAGCAACAGCTTATTGACGTGTCAGCGTTGTATGAAGAACTTAGTGATTTATTTTGCAAATCATTAGCAAGATTTCATACGTTAACTGGATTCGATTTCGACCCGGCATAATTCCGCAAAGGAAAGACATGCCTTCTACAAATATTAAAAAACAACGAAGAGTTCCAAAAAGCATTCAATGAGTTAGGTTATGAAAGTTGCGACACAGATTCTGTTTTTCCCGTCCTTGGAAAATTAATCTGTAATTTGTATACATTTAAATCTCATCATTCAGTCAATAGCACTCGATTCGCATTATTTTTAAAAAGGTACAAAGTCAATAATTTAAATGAACCATTTTAGAAGAAAAAATTATATAATTTTGATGCTTCATCTTTAACTCCTTGCCATTCAGAATGAAAACAACATTTGGTAAGATCGATGTACATAGCTACAATGTGGAGAAATGCGCACAAAAAAATATTAACGTCTTTGGAACCAGAGGATTGTGGATGATTGATAGCCAATGGAAAATATCAATTCAAATGGTTTGATGAGCCGCAACTACCAAGCACCGTAAAAGATGTTATTGATGAAGAGACTGACGGTAATATTTTTTTTGCGGATATCATACCGTTTTTTTTTGGTTTTTCCAAAAATCGTAATAATTCAATTATGTTTCAGGTGACGGTGCAGAAATCGACTTGGAGGAAGATTCAGTTTGTGACAGCGAATATCTGCAATATGATGAATCCGATATAGCAATAGCAAAGATGAATAATATATATATTATTAATTTTTAGATTCAATAAAAACAAGAAAAAATTTAATGTAATATCATATTTATTTATAAAGTCACCTTCAATGCCTTCTAAAGAGGTGAAACACAGTATTTTATCATTCTTAATTATTTTTCAATATTTAAATGTAAAGCGTGGCGAGCATTCTCTAAGAGCGCTCGAGTAACTGCGCTTCTTATAACCGTTTGCTGCGATTGTAGCTATCGTTTTTTTGTGTCATTTCACATAAGGCTTGTTAAAGATATAAATAAAACATACGATATATCTGCATGCATGTGTCTGATAAATTTTTTCGTTTCAAAATTGTGCGCCACTTTGATCCTCTCTGTCGGCGCTTCCGCCATTGGCAAACTATCTGCCTATTGGCCCAATAAATACAAAAAAAAACCAAACATTATTATGTTCTGCGTTTCTTAACCCTTTCGCTACGAGCGGTGACTATATTCACCCAACGCCCGATGCTAGCCACGTACGAACGGTGACTGAAAAAAAAAGCGCGACGCAGAATGCGTCCGTAGCGAAAGGGTTAAGAAGAACTAGAAGCTATTTTCATAATAATAATCCATGTAGTTTATAAAATTTTCCGTACCGAAATTCGACATGTCTGACCACCTGCCCCTACCTTAAGCGACGGGATCACGCTGGCAGAAAAGATGATTTGGATTTGGATACATTAAAGGATTCTTTGTCAATAAAAGTCAATCGTATAGCTGATGCAAACTTTTTATATGTAGCCGACTCTTTGTTTATTGGTTTTTTTGCGCAGTGTCTTTTGTGATGGGATAATATTGGTAAATTTTTATGGTACTGTATTAATCCTTTTTTGTCACAGTATATGAATTTTCCTGATAACGTATTTTTTGTTCGCGTTAGTAGCTCAGTGGATAGCGTTCACGTTTCAGCAACACCAGGTCTCGAATAATCCAGGTTCAAATCCCCATCGCGGACTTAAATTTTTTTCAAATTATGTTTAATGTAAAAAGTTTTCTTATTTTCATATACCCGATTTGAATAATGAATTCTGTCTTCTATATTTCCATCCTAAATGTATCCATCAATTTTTCAGCTACATATGTGACAAAGGCAAAATGTTGATTCATTACAATATTAGTACTGTACTTGTCCAATTATAAAAAGGTAATAAACTTTTTTTTTATAATTCTTGCTAATTTACGTTATTTTTATGAGTGCGTGTGAAACATTGATTAAAATAATGTTTATTGATATATAATTCATAATTTTGACAACGTTATATTATTCAATAGAATGTTTATGAGTTCTTTGAAGATCTGCTCGTGGCACTAAGCAGAGCTATTTTGCAGAATTTATTGAATATAATCTTTCAAATTTTTTATCACGGAATATTATATATTATATATTATTTGTATATTTTTTAATATGAAATGGATCAGAAATTTAGGAATGCTGATTCCCTGCATACCATTATCAATAAATGCCGCAATATCAAACTCATCCATTCCAAGAACCAATAATGTCTCAATTAAGACATAAAAAAAACTAGAAGTCCGAAAAGAAAAAAAAAATTTGATTATACTCGTAAGAGATGAAAAACATTTTTTCCTTTTTATCTGCATTCGATTTTATTTTATGTAAATATATGATCAGATTTTCATCATTAGAAAGGCTTTTCACATAAATAAGTGAAATATGTTCTTCACGAGATAGCCTTTTCTCTCCTTCGTATTTGCGATTCTCTCAAATATGCACACAGTGTAATGTGAAAATGATCGTTTGAAAACCATTTGCTTTTTCATGACTGGTGTTCATGTAAACGCTCTGTCTTACTCATGGAGACTAGAGACTCTAGTCTCCATGGTCTTACTTATAGGCATCGAAATTTATAGTTCTTAAAACTACCGCTAGATGCTTTCCGCTTTTTTTTTTGACAGTCGTTCCCCGTAAGCATTGCACATCTCCTCCTTAGTCGCTGGTGCAGTCCTGATGGTTCGCAAATTGAACGACTTTCACGATTTCCTTAGGATAGGGATTTTATAATTCAATCGATCGTTCCACCATCTATCAAAAAATCAAGTGACTAAATTTTAGCTCTATTTTGCTACTATAACGTCATTTCAAACACGCATCCGTGCAAAATTTTCACATAAACTATTCGTTCTCAAATCATGCTAAATTTCATATTTTTAAACTATATCTATACTCTAGTGGTAACAAATCTGCAATTTTGCAATTTTTTTTTATTTTTGCCGAAATTTTTCATGTACGCACTTTATAAGGGTGCCCTTTTCACTTCGGTAAAAGGATTTTCCATTCAGTCCAGTAAATAAAGCGAAAAAGTTATGCACAAAAACTTTTCACTTTTTTTTTTTGCATTAAAAGAAAAATCCTTCTACAGAATTAGAGTAGGCACCCGTGGAAGGTGCACCGGGGTACAATTACGGAGAAAATTGAAAGGAAATTGCAAAATTGCAGAGTTGTTACCACCGCGTGACGTCACTCAAAGTAGGGATTCTTTATATAAAACGATTCACAACAGATATTCAGTAAAACGGATCCAAGCGCGACTTCCGTTATATATATGGGTATAGATAAACTTACGAAAATCAAATTTAGCATTATATGCCAAAGAATTGTTTGTATGAAAATTTTGCACTCATATGTATGTGAAATGACGTCATTGCGATTATACGATCGATTGAATTATAAAATCCTTATCCTAGAGAAATCATGGAAAACTGAATATACCTTCGCCATGATGCTATGATATCGTATATTCGAATTTGAATGCCATCACGTTCTCAAATCTATTAATGTGATGTTTGAACGGCGCTTTTTTATTTCTTGGATTAATGATAAACAATATCATTGTCATTCTTAATTCAGATAACAATCATTGCATATAATTTTTCTTTAATTTCCACATACAGTTGGTTGAAGGAAAACATTATTGAATGAATAAAATATCTATGAAAAAAAAAATTATTAGTTGATGTACTGGAAGTAATTGAATGAATATATTCGGGACATAAGTAGCATACGTCATAGAAAATTCATTATAATCACAGTTATTTATTTGATAAATATTTTTTGGAAAAATGATAAACAATATAATGAACATCGGATAAAATCAGTTGAGGTAATATTGTCGTAATTACAAATGGTAATGATTAGACAATTATCCGAAATAATTTTTAAACTTATAAACCTCTGGAAAAATCAACTCAAGACTATAAATAACTTATCGTTCGAAATTGGATCCAGAGAATCCATAATACGATTACGATTCAGCAAGAAAAATAAACTGAGTTACATATTGGTATGTGGATAAGTTTTCGCGGAAACATTCAAAATGTGGTAGAATTGTCACCAAATATGGCCACATTAGGCGCTGAAATGAGTGCCAAGCGACACATGAAACAATCCTTTTATATACATAATATCAATTTGTCATAATGATCAAACAAGCCTATTATGATCATTATTAGAAAACATACATACATACATCCATACATACGTACATTCTTTTTTTTTTACTACGCATTGGAGAGCGTTTTTACACAAAAAAAAGAGCGAAGGAAAAAATAAGAAAAGAAAGAGAGAATGACATGAACTTATATCAATGAAAAAATGTTCACAACAACAACAACAACAACAACAATAATAATAATAATAATGTATTTTTGCGTTTTCCAAACTTTACTATATTTTTTCGATTCGTTATTTTTCATCTTTCGAATAATTTTTTTTCTTCACTTTTTTTCTAATTTTTTTATTTCATTGGCATCCTAGTGTTGGCATTTATATTGGTGTTTTCATGTATTCTGGTGTTGCGCCCTGGTGGGCGTGCTGCGTTGCATAAAACGTTCCTATATGGGAAACGCTTTTTTAGTTTACGACCAACATTTATCTATATTTATCTATATTGATATTCATGAATAATATATTTTTTTATTCTAATAGAGAAAAATATATAAATTTCGCGTTTGGATATAATTATGAGTGTTTTACTTATTTACAAATTCAAGTTTGAGAAACATTTTATTCAAGAACTATCCAAAATTTAATTCAATCCAAAATTCTCATCAATATGATTTAAATAATTTTCAATGAGAAAACAAAAAGTCTGACATGTTAATTTTCATTTGCTTTAGTCTGTTCAATATCGATGTGAATACACCTTGAAGATCCCAAAACATTTCATATGTTCAAGTCAGAGTGGACAGGAATATAAGGTGATGAAATGAGACGAATTTTAGGCGCTCCCACGTATACACACGTTAACACTCAATATATATGTACATATAATTAATATAATAGTTGGACGAATATTATATCAATTATAAAAGAAAAAAATTTCTTATATAATACATATGATACGAAAAAAAAAAAAAAAAAAAATCATGGATTCGTCCCATCCATCATTAAATATGACTCTTTGAAGTAATATTGAAATGACCTAAATTCATAAATTTTTCAGATTAATAGGTATTCAAGTAACACATTAAGCGACAAATGTGAAATATAATTACATTAAATATAATCTGAAAAAATTTTTGGTCTGCGACGGGATTCCAACCTGCAACATTGGAATCCACTGGTGGTGAAACATGAACCTGCCGACTGAGCTACCAACGCATTGTATAGAAAATGTTTTCATTCTTAGTCTATTGAAAATGGTATAAGAATTATTGATGAAAATTATTGCAACTAATTTTATTAGTAATATTTCAATTCATATATTTTTTATTTATTTATATTCTACTGATTGTATTCGACCTATTTATTGATTAATAAATATTATTTAATTCATATTAGTTGAACAAACAAATTGAACCGCACCGTGTAGTTCATAAATTGACTTATAAGCTTATTAATCCACAAAAGAAATACAGATCCCATGTCATCTCATCAAAACTACATGTCATTGGTATTCTCAATAAAAAAACACAAATTCAACCGATAGTTTCAAACGCACTAAATACATTAAATATTGGCGACACAAATATTCATATTTTCAATCGTTTGATAAAATCCGGGATATAATATACACCAGAATCATATCACAGAATTACAAGAAGCAATTCGTCATATATACAATATTATTAAAATGCTGTTAAGGAATTTAGACTTATACATTGCCGTTCAAACATCACATAATAAAAATTAAAATATCTAATTCCGCATGTATATTATATTGCAAAGATAGTTGTATAGTGAAATACTTTGTTGTTATGAAAAAATGTAATGTTATACCAAAATTTAGTGTAGAAAATATTAATTTCACTCGTATATATGAATGTACAATAACAAATAATTTAAATATAATTGATGCCAATGATCTTATTTGTATATGTTTTTATATTAACATAAAATCATTGACATCATCAAACAAAAAATATATTATAGAACCAATTAATTCAAGAAAAATAGACTAAATACGCTGCTTGTGCTCATCAAATTTATCTGTGTTCCGATATCTTGTCAAAAACTTTCCAAGTCCTTGAACGACTATGATTATTATTTTTTATAATCTTTTATAACACCCGGTCGGATGTATAATCCTTCCGAAAGAGCAATAAATACGAATAAGAGCAATCCGTACAGCAATAAGGACTTCAGAAAAAACAATAAGTACTAACAGAGACAATCCGTACGGCAATAATGGCTTTCAACAACTCAGAAGAGCTAATAATGACTTTTAATAGCTCGAAAATTCTATCTGAGGTCGGTTCGATGTCCACAATTTTATGATTTGGACCTTCAATGCGGCTTAGGGACTAGGTTTGCGGCCAAGAATCTATCGATAATCTTCTTCTAAAATTGAAAAACAAAAGAAATGCGGCTTAAGGACACTGAGGTAGGTCGAAAATTTCGACTCGGGATGGAGAACTAAATAAAATATAAGATTTTCCCCCCCTTTAAAAATAATTGAAATAGATTATAACATATAAATAGAGGAAGGAAAGAAAAAAGAGTCAGTCTCTCGCATTTCAAAATTCATACAAGACACATCTTGACGCTTATATTTAAATAGACTTATAAAAATTAACTTCGATACATAAAGGAACTTGTAAACTCAAAACTATCTGTAAAGAACCAATACAAATAAACAACAAATAATGGAATTATAAATAAATAAATAAAATTAACATCAGAAATAAAGGTGTAACGTTCATTGTTGAATACCAACTTCTCCTTCAAATTTACCGGGTAAGAACCTACTTTTCTTCGTTTTTATCAACAGCTGAGCAGCGTCGTCGAAGACGTAACAATCAAAATATCTACCAGAATCAAAAATCGTCAATTTTCCATTCTCGTAACGAACGAATAGCGTTTCCCAGCAGGTCCTGAAATCGTCAGGATACAAAAATTTCGTAAAGCTCATCTTTCGCCGAGTGCTCCATGTAAAAAAAAGCTGAGCTGAGCAACAACGAAGATACGATGATTTATCTCTTTCAAGAAGAATCTTCCAATACATATACCTATATATATATATATGTTCTATTTCATTATACAGTTATATTCTTACGTTGTGGATATAACAGTACCATTTCAAATCTGCTTCACGACAATTTTATTGATAAGCTAATTTTTAGTGCTAGCTGCATACCGGTATTTTTAGTTTCTCTCGGATTAAGGCGTTCTCACGTCGGAGTTCGGCTGTCATCCCAACTTCGCCGTAATGTTGAATTTATCAATACTTCCCAAATACCCAATCAATACATGTGTACTTTCAATATTTAATAATATTTAATGCTGACAGCATTACGGTTGAATTCATTTCAATATTTTCCATACTAGTTATGGATATGTATGAATATGACATAATATAACAACTTGTGCAACGAGTGGGAAAACTTGGTATATCTAGATAATGGTGAAATTGGGTGTGCTGTGATCAGACGAGTCTGGATTCATCCATTCCCCATGAATTGAACATACTTTTTATAACCAATGTAAAGAAATCGATACTTATTCAAATATATTTTTAGTAGGAAAAGTTGCTTATTTTACAAGAATCCAAAAATGATTATCGGGTATGCGCGCTTTCTTTTGTTTCCTTACGAGTGACGAAACGAAAAAGCGAGTGGGAAAAGAAAAAAACACAAATTAATTTTACAACAAAGTGTTATAAAAAGTGTGATGTGCAATGAGTGGGAGAAGTTGGTAAATCGAGACGAGTGTGAAGTTGGTGGAACGAGCGATGAGAGTGCCGTCATCACATGAGTCTGGATTCACTAATTCCCCACGAATCTACTTTTTATGAATAAGAACATTGGAAAAATAATGGAATGAATATAGTACAGACTTTGCAAATGGAAGTAAAAAATAATACTGCACACAGGATATATCACTAACGACAAATTATAATTGACGACTACAACAATCAATGTCAATATTTCTATCATATGTTCTCATATGTGGTCCGATTATTCATTTCATCAAAGTTTATTATTAATAAAAAAGATGATGATTTTCAATTCATATTATTGTAATTGATGTATTCATGTCAAAGGAATATACAATAAAAATATTATTATTCCAAATGGTCTGTGGATGTATACATAAAGTACATCTATTTCAACTTTTTTTTGGGGCGGATATTGTTAGTGTGCCCACATTTCTTCTTGCGGCAATTAGTTGCTCTTGGATGAAGACGAGCGTAACATTTACGACATATCATTTTGTCACAGTTGTATTTCTGCGCAAGAATTCGAAGAGTTGGTTCGATGACACCACCACGAAGACGAAGCACCAAATGCAAGGTTGATTCTATATAAAATAACATACGAAAATAAAACTCGTAAATTGATTCGAAACTTTTCCTAAAAATTTTCTGATATACCTTTCTGAATGTTATAATCAGATAGAGTACGTCCATCCTCAAGTTGTTTTCCAGCAAAAATCAATCGCTGTTGATCAGGCGGAATTCCTTCTTTATCTTGAATTTTAGCTTTAACATTTTCGATGGTATCTGATGACTCAACTTCGAGGGTGATGGTTTTACCTGTAAGCGTTTTCACAAAGATTTGCATGATGACTCACCTAAAAATAAATTTCACATGTATATAGATTCACACATCCTATGAAATAGAGGATAACCTAACAATTAATCAAGATTTCATTCTAACGGAAAAAGTTTCATTTTTTTTTTCTGAATATATAAAAAATAGTGAAAAAAAACGGAATATTTGCTCATACAAAGATCGTCGAACCAATACGTAATATTAATGAAATATTTGACAATTACCACTTAGACCACTTATATGCCAATTTAATCACTTCGGAGTCCGGACACTGATGCCGGAACAGTGAAGATAAATTGGTTACGCCAGTATGGCGAGATTCAGTGTCGCCAGATCGGGAACGCTCAGCCAGTGTGGCCAGCAGTGTGGCCAAATTGAAGACCGAACAACGACCAACGCAGAATGGAGGGAATAACTCACACAGTCGCAAACCATGTCCGTGTGAGCAATGCTCTTCGGCTAGCTTCGTGTAGTAGAAGAGAGCGGACAATCTTTGTCGGTCTCCATTTCCCGAACTAAATCAAAGTACAACGACGTTGAGCGATGTCAATGACGACTCGTTGCTTCCTAGAGGGCTAAGAAATTGTCATATATTTTTTGTATATTATGATAGTTGAAATTCAACATAACACATAACTGATAAGATTTTTGGTCTGTAGTGGGTTTCAAACCCAAATTCTCGGATCCGCTGACAATGTATGTATGCGTGTTTATGAACAAAAAAAATTTCAAATTTATAAGTTAATATGATGATGTATTTTATTATTTACTATGTCATCTGATATACTTTCACTACCGAATAATCTGATTTTTCTTCAGATTTATGTTTAATGTTCGAATAGAAAAAGAAACAGTCGATGATGGCCATTAGGACAATGTATACATTTTCTTGTGATTATGTCCTTGTATGACTTGTTTTATAGACGCATGAATGTTAGGTGCAACCAGGAGATGCACATCAGTGTGGCCAGATTGAAGACCGAGCAACGAGCAACGCAGAGTGGAGGGGGTAACTCACACAGTCGCAGGCCACGTCCGTGTGAGCAACGCTCTTCGGTTAGCTTCGTGTAGTAGAAGAGAGCGGACAATCCATGTCTGTCTCCATTCTCCGAACTAAAACGAAGCCGGACAACGTTGAACGATGTCGATGACGACTCGATGCTTCCTAGAGGGCTAAGAAATTGTCGGTAAAATAATTTATGTATGGTTTTACCGACATGCTTACATGAAACTAAAGATTTTATCGACTCGTTCATATAAATGACCGCCAAAAATATTCGAATTTTTCAGCATTTCATGCAGAAAATTGATATATATTTTTTAAATCATGTAAAATATATATTTTCAGTTGATCAATTTATATTTTATATTATTTCCCGTTATTTAAATGAGAAAAGAAAGCAATTTATTTATAAATATAAACAAAAATATAGATATATAATTGTTAATCATATATGTAATTTTTATGCGGAAAAAGTTTTTTTTTTATTTACATGCGTAGGGAACGCATATAATTACAATAATTTCATATTCCACATCCATGATTGAAAAATTAATCTATAAAAATATATTCGAGATGTATTGAATGTACATACAATCCATTTATATATTATATATATCGAATCAATTGTCAATGCATAATAATAACGAATTACTTCATGTAAAAACAATTGTGTATCATATATTTATACAGTATATATGAATATACACACATACAAATATAGAGAAAATTCCATCTTTAATCATACATATATATTTGCATATGAATCTTTCTTTTTTATAATTGATTCTGAATAAGACTTGCACACTACAGTGAAGTTTAAACACATGGATGAGACGTCAAGACCCTTTTAGTAATTTCTCTGTATACCTGGAACGTATACTTTTACATACAACGATTATTCATGTTCAGAAAATATAAAATTCATACTCCACTGAAAATGATTATTCGATATTTTTCTGTATTAAATGGAAAAATATTACTTGTAAATTTTAAATTATTTACAAAGTAATTTTTTGTACCTTAAATGAATGCATTCTACAACATATACTTTTATACAACATCATCATATGTGGACAATTTTTTTATTTTCATTATAAATACCAAACGAAAAATGCTTGTTATATAATAATAATAGTTATTATCATTATTATTATTATTATTATTATTATTATTATTATTATTATATATATATATATTATTTTTTTTTTTTCAAATTTAAGAAGAAGTAACCGGCAAATAATAATAATAGTGACGCACTGCGTCATCTAGAAACAATTGTGAATCATACATTTATATAGAATATGCAAATGCACAATATTTATACGGGTATCTATATATACAAGTGAGAAATAAATTTCATTCATATCTCTCTCTCTCTCTTCCTTCTTGTATTTATATATATCTTTCTTTCTTTTTTTTCTCATTGCTGTTTGTGCTCGAAAACTTGTATACTATCATAAAATGAGCGTTCGGACCCTTTTACCAATTGCACTGTATACCTGAATCTCACACATTTTTCAACAATATTTATTCACGTTCGGAAAATATGAAATTTTGTTTCATCGTTCATGTGTCTGAAAAAGATTCAATTGATGAAATATTAATAATAGATAAATGAATAAATTCATTAATTAATCAATTGATGAAGCGTCAAGTAAACATACGAGGAATTTATATTTATTTTTATTATTAATATAAAAATGCGATTTATATATTATTATTCATTACTATTTCATATGCATGGTATGTGGCCATGTGGTGAGCGATTTAATTTCTACGCGACAAGTTTGGGCACGGTCTCCAATGTTTTTTTTTTTTCTTTTTTTCTCATGATTCATATTAAAAAATTTTTTTCACATCACATTCTGTCACATGATAACTTGATTCTCTATCAACCGAATATTCGTACATATATTCATATTTACAAATATGTAAAAAAATACATTCGTACTTATATATATATACTAGCGATCCCGACAGACGTTGTCCTGTACACATGTGATATAGGTATCTCAAATTTGAAAGTTTATTGAAAGGACCATCAGATGAAAATTTTTACTAAAACGTTATTTTACTATCGAACGTCATTACAATTGAATAAAAATATGAATTTGGCTAGAACTTTATAACAGAAACAGTCCCCAGTAAAAATTTTTCGTCTTTTCGCACGCCCAAAACGCGCCCAAATTTGTTTACTTGACGCACCCAGAGCGCGCCCATTTGCAGGACAAACGCGCCCATAACGCACCCAAATTCATCTAAATGGGCTTGCAATAGGCGCGTTATGGGCGCGTTAAGTAAACAAATTTAGGCGCGTTTTGGGCGTGCGAAAAGACGAAAAATTTTCACTCGAGATTGCCCCCAGCTACTCTGTTGAAAATGACATCACTTTACAAAGTGATTGTGCAAAAAAATCACTTTGCAATGTTATAAATTCATAATTCTAATTTTATAAAGTAAAATGGACAAAACTAAAAAAGAACACATCACACAATTAATCATGAGTCGTACATGTATGCAACTTATATTATGATTAATATTGGGGTTTTACAATGAATAATTTCAATAGTTAGTCTACTTATACATTATATATATATTAGGTTGGACATCTGAAAGTAATTGAAACTTTAAAAGTAGACATAAACCTGAAAAAAATGTTAGATTGTAAGACTCGAACCAGCGATCCTTGGAAGGTACATTAAAGACTGCCACGCTACCCAATACGCCACTCGTGCATGTAAAAATATTAGTTTAAATATTGAATTATGAAAAACATCATTATACGAACTTATTCACACTTGAAGAGATACCCGTCCATATAAACAAATACCAATGATTTTTTTTTGCTCAGAATCGAATGAATTATCAAGGAATGATATTAAATTTTATTAATTGTTTTTTTTTTATTTTGCATTGGTTTACAAATATATTCCAAAATATCCCATCATTCAATAGCCGCAAGTGAATTCAGAAATATAGATAACAACACTGATGTTTTTGTGTATTGTAATAAATTGAAAACAATTGGTAAAAGAGTCAATCCTCTTTGTCAAATAGGTACAAATATATATGCACTTGGAAAAATGATTTTTTTACATAGTATTCCTCAGAACCTCGGCTTAGCACTCCACAATATCGTAGAAATTACAACTCATAGTAATATAAAAATATCTAAATTTTCACGATTAAAAATTAAAAATCAAATGATTTATTCTCCATGCTGCAAGAGAAAGACTGCATCTGATTCTTACTGCGTGAAAGTTATGACCGAATAAGGCCCGAAAATTGGATTTATTGCATTTTTCATAAAAGTATATGATTGTAACACATTTAACTGTGATTTGAATTGTGAAAATTCCAAATGCCATGCCTTTTTCCAGGAAGTAATTGGTCGGAAACTATATCAATTGTGCATGTAAATCATATTGCAAAGATGTTTGTATAGTGTAATACTTTGCTGTTATAAAAAAATGTAATGTTATACCAAAATTAAGTGTAGAAAATATTAATTTCACTCGTATATATTAATGTACAATAACAAATAATTCAAATATAATTGATGTCAATGATCTTATTTGTGTATGTTTTTATATTAACATAAAATCATTGACATAATCAAACAAAAAATATATTATAAAACCAATTAATCTAAGAGAAATAGAATAAATATATTAAGATATAATTTTAATCAGTATATTGGTAATAATTATAATTGTGAATAAAAAAAAGTGACTTAATGAACGAATGAAAATAACTCAATTATATTGATGAACGATTATATAATAAATCCACTTATTATCATTCTATTCATAATAATATCATTTCAACAATAACAAAATGTTCAATGTGTTTTCATTTATAAAAAAACGCATTATTCACTATGTAAACTGGGAAATTTCTATTTCATCAAATTCATCTATGTTCTGATATCTTGTCAAATTTTTTCTAAGTTCGCGAACGATTATTATTATGGTTTTTTTGTGATTTTTTATGACACCCGATCGGTTGAATCCTTCCGAAAAAGCGATAGACAGATCATAACGCCATTTCAACGTTTGAAAATTTATATATATATGCTGACAATTGACATCCACCAGTGCAAAATTCTTGTTGAGTATTTCGGGTAATAAAACGAACCCTCATAAAAAGATTAGGATGGTGTGCAGTTCGAGCGCTTCTCGAATTTGGGCGCGTTTTGGGCGTGCATATTAACACTTGAGATTAACAAAATACTTTTGGGCGCGTATTGGGCTTGTATCGGGCGCGTTTTCCAATTTGGGCGCGCTCTGGGCGCGTTGTGGGCCTGTTTATTTTTACTCGTGGAGTGAATGACACAAAGCCAGTTGCCTATGACACAAAAACAAAACATTGCTGAATCTACTCTAGCGCCTACTGATCGCAGCGCTTACTATCGGGATACTTCGATCGCAGCGCTGTCTGATTTTGGGAAAAATATTCTGGGTTGCCGTCGTCAGGCACCGCAGAGTTATTTTTTACGGCTTAATCTTCGACCTGCGATATCTTCCGAAATATTTATTGAAATCGAATGATGTAAAGGGCAATTTTGTACTAAATTAAATACTTGTGATGGAGAACGTATTTATTCGGATGAGAATCAACACTATATACATGAAAACACCCTTTGAAATAATGCTTTTTTTTGGCAAAAATTTTATTGCAATAAAAGGGTAATGGTATATTAACCGTGAGAGATAGACATATGCTGTCGCAGACTTTTTTGTAGAACTTTTGAAGAGCTACATTTTCGTCATACATTATTTCGATGTACGTCTTACGGTTTTTGCAGCGTTCACGACAATAGCTAATAATTCCTGAATTTTTTACATTATTGAAGTTGTACTACCTTATCTTCGGAATTTCCTAGTGGAAAATATAGCTTATGTCACTCGGGGATGATATAGCTTTCTGAGAGTGAAAAAATTTCTGAAATCGGTCCAGTAGTTTTTCAGTTATTTCAAAAAAATACAAATTTTTCTCTTTATATTGTTAAATATTTGGAATAAACATATTCCAGTGGACTGGATTGTGGATCTGAACCATCCTCGAGCTCAGAGGAATACAACAAAAAAAATTTCATCAAAATCGGTCCAGCCGTTTAGGAGGAGTATGATTACAAAGGTTCTTACGGACGATTTTTGTATATAAAGATATATATATTCTTTCTCTTTTCTTCTTATTGCTGTATCTGTAAAAAGCCCGCATCCTATCATAAAATGTAGGAACATTGGCGGGCCAGTAAAACGTTTTTTTCGTGCATCGTATACCCAGATCAAACAGATTATCCTACAGTCCTTACTCATTTATGAAAATTATGATTTTCACACCATTTGAAAAATATTATTGTACTGATCAATGACGCTTCAGGATGCGACATAAAAAAACTTTGTCGATCACTTCCTATATAAAGCATTAATTGGTGCAACCATCATGCATGATGATTTGCAATATTTAATAATATTTTTCAAATAGTGTGAAAATCATAATTTTCATAAATGAGTAAGGACTGTAGGTTAATCTGTTTGATCTGGGTATACGATGCACGAAAAAAACGTTTTACTGGCCCGCCAATGTTTCTACATTTTATGATTAAATGCGGGCTTCTTACAGATACAGCAATAAGAAGAAAAGAGAAAGAATATATATGTATATATAAGTACGAATGTATTTTTTTACATATTTGTAAATATGAATATATGTACGAATATTCGGTCGATAGAGTATCAAGTTATCATGTGACAGAATGTGATATGAAAAAAATTTTTTAATATGAATCATGAGAAAAAAAGAAAAAAAAAAGACATTGGAGACCGTGCCCAAACTTGTCGCGTAGAAATTAAATCGCTAACCACATGGCCACATACCATGTATATGATATAGTATTAAATAATAATATATAAATCGCATTTTTAGATTAATAATAAGAATAAATATAAATTCTTTATATGTTTACTTGACGCTTCATCAATTGATTGATTAATGAATTTATTCATTTATCTATTATTAATATTTCATCAATTGAATCTTTTCGGACACATGAACGATGAAACAAAATTTCATATTTTCCGAACGAGAATGAATATTGTCGAAAAATTTAAAATCCAGGTATACAGTGCAATTGGTAAAAGGGTCCGAACGCTCATTTTATGATAGTATACAAGTTTTCGAGCACAAACAGCAATGAGAAAAAAAAGAAAGAAAGATATATATAAATACAGGAAGGAAGAGAGAGAGAGAGATATGAATGAAATTTATTTCTCACTTGTATATATAGATACCCGTATGAATATTGTGCATTTGTATATTCTATATAAATGTATGATTCACAAGTGTTTCTAGATGACGCAGTGCGTCACTATTATTATTATTTGCCGGTTACTTCTTCTTAAATTTGAAAAAAAAAAAATAATAAATATATAATAATAATAATAATAATAATAATAATAATAATAATAATAATAATAATAATGATAATAACTATTATTATTATATAACAAGCATTTTTCGTTTGGTATTTATAATGAAAATAAAAAAATTGTCCACATATGATGATGTTGTATAAAAGTATATGTTGTAGAATGCATTCATTTAAGGTACAAAAAATTACTTTGTAAATAATTTAAAATTTACAAGTAATATTTTTCCATTTAATACAGAAAAATATCGAATAATCATTTTCAGTGGAGTATGAATTTTATATTTTCTGAACATGAATAATCGTTGTATGTAAAAGTATACGTTCCAGGTATACAGAGAAATTACTAAAAGGGTCTTGACGTCTCATCCATGTGTTTAAACTTCACTGTAGTGTGCAAGTCTAATTCAGAATCAATTATAAAAAAGAAAGATTCATATGCAAATATATATGTATGATTAAAGATGGAATTTTCTCTATATTTGTATGTGTGTATATTCATATATACTGTATAAATATATGATACACAATTGTTTTTACATGAAGTAATTCGTTATTATTATGCATTGACAATTGATTCGATATATATAATATATAAATGGATTGTATGTACATTCAATACATCTCGAATATATTTTTATAGATTAATTTTTCAATCATGGATGTGGAATATGAAATTATTGTAATTATATGCGTTCCCTACGCATGTAAATAAAAAAAAAACTTTTTCCGCATAAAAATTACATATATGATTAACAATTATATATCTATATTTTTGTTTATATTTATAAATAAATTGCTTTCTTTTCTCATTTAAATAACGGGAAATAATATAAAATATAAATTGATCAACTGAAAATATATATTTTACATGATTTAAAAAATATATATCAATTTTCTGCATGAAATGCTGAAAAATTCGAATATTTTTGGCGGTCATTTATATGAACGAGTCGATAAAATCTTTAGTTTCATGTAAGCATGTCGGTAAAACCATACACAAATTATTTTACCGACAATTTCTTAGCCCTCTAGGAAGCATCGAGTCGTCATCGACATCGTTCAACGTTGTCCGGCTTCGTTTTAGTTCGGAGAATGGAGACAGACATGGATTGTCCGCTCTCTTCTACTACACGAAGCTAACCGAAGAGCGTTGCTCACACGGACGTGGCCTGCGACTGTGTGAGTTACCCCCTCCACTCTGCGTTGCTCGTTGCTCGGTCTTCAATCTGGCCACACTGCTCACATGCTCCGATAATCGATGAACTTGTTATCTATGGAGTTTTTCAGATCAAACTGATTATTATGTTTTCTTGTGTTGTAGCAGTACTATTTCCCAAATGTGATGGTTTTTGCTGTATTACATCACGTACACGAGCGCCGGTGTATTTGGATGAAAATGTTTTCTATCTCAGGACGAGAGTAACTTCCTCATGAAATTTGTTACATGATGTAATCACAAAGTGGTAATTATTTCAATTGGTTTGTTTCAAAATAGAATTTCTGGCCAACATATTGCGAAGTGTGGAATAAGAATTTCTGTCACGGTATGAATATATATATGTGTTTTTTTTCTTCTTTTCTTCTTTGTTATGTTTTTTGTGTTTTGTTTCTGTAAAGGAACGCGAAGATCGTCGTAAAATGCGCCCAAATGCGTAATGAGAAAAAAATAATGTATATATGCATATGTGTACGTGTGTGTAAATAAAAATAGATTGATGTACGTATGTATGCATGCATTGCTATAATGATCATAATAATCTTGTTTGATAATTATAGCCGACTAATATTATGTTCATGAAAGTATTGTAACGTATGTCACTCAATGCATCACTTAAATCCATGTTAATCCGACAAATTCATGAATTTAGGTCATTTCAATATTACTTCGAAAAGTCATATTTAATGATGTATGGGACAGATTCATGATTTTTTCTTTTGTATTATATATATTATACAAGAAATTTTTTTTTTTTACAACTGATATGATATTCATTCAACTATCATATTAATTATGTGTGTATATATACCCATGTGGAAATGCGGAGACTGATCCAACATGAACATATCGGTCTGATATCTGTCCGTTTCAAATTCTTTCACACATCAGTTATATAATTGGTCGGATATTAGTACTATTATCAAACTAGTATCCGAATGGTTTAAGATCCGAGTCTCGGTATATGAACAGTTGTTCGATCGGTCGGAGGTTGGTTCTAGTGTCGGAATCGTATCAGAATGGTTTAACCTTCAAGCAAACGCGTGGTGTCGAATCAACCGCACTTTTACATTGTATATAATATCCACCACGCACCTGTTTGAAGGTTAATTTTCGAGTCTCGGTAGTTTTGAGTTCTTAGAAAACGCACCTTTGAAATCAATAAGAAAGATCAGTAGTTAATGAGTACACGTGAGAGTTACTTCTATACATTTACGCAGAATTTTCGTTGTTAGTAATTATAATATTCGTCAATATTTCTAAAGTGTAGTGCCGCTCCATTTCACATTATTTTACCACGATACGAAAATGTCATATAGTCATACAAAAAAATATCGGGCCTTGAAACGACTACTAAGAGAAAATTCATCAGCAAAAGTTGTCTTACCTCATGAAAATTTCAAAGATAGTAAAACTCTATCTTCGTTGAATTTTGCAAAAGTTAGTAATAATTTCAAAGAGAATAATGTAGCAAAACGACCCCGAATAGAAAATCCGCTAGTAGAAGTTGTTAATAGTGAGAATTCGACTGATGATTCCAAAACCTTACCTTCATTGGCAATTTCAAATGTTTGCGAAGGTTTAAAAGAAAATAACATCCTACCTAGTGAGGTCCAAACGATCGATTCACAAATTTTCAGCTGTGTTAAAAATACATTTGATAATGAAAAAACATTATTTACATCGGTTAATAACGAATCCTACGAGCCGTCCTGTGAAATTTCAATGGTAGACCCAATGTCCCAGCAATTAATTGATGATGCCAATCTAATAAGCCAAGACATTAGTGAAAATTTTAATGAACCATCACTTCGTGATAAATTAAAGAAAATATGTTTAGATAACATTAAAGTTCTTACTAATGAATTTATATCAGAATTATTAACTGTTTTAAGAAGTGAAGGATTAAGTGTTCCAAAGTGTGCTGTTACTCTATTAGGTACAGAAAGATCGTTTGAGTATCCGATTAAAGAAATGATGAGCAATAGTGGTAGTAATGGATCATATAGATATTTTGGTGTTTTGAATGGTATTCGTCAACAAAAGACATTAAATGAGTATACGCATGAAACAATAAAAATTTTAGTTAATATAGACGGAGTTGACTTGTACAATCATTCCTGTTAAAAGGGCTGGCCTATTCTAGGTCAAATTTATGATCAAGAAAGCGTGAATGAACCCTTTCTCATTGCTTTGTTTTGTGGCCCAGGCAAGCCGGAATGTATAGAGGACTTTATGAAAGATTTCATTGATGAAGTTAACAAATTGAGAAAAAATGGTATTAAAACCGATAAAAAATTTATTTCATTTGATGTAAAAGCTTTTGTTCGCGATACTCCTGCTCGTGCATACATCAAAGGTTGTATAGGACACAGGATTTTATTCGTGTGAACGTTGTCAGACAAAAGGATTATCAGTTAGCACCAAAAATATTTCGAAGAAAATAAGCGATCAATTAAAAAAAGTTAAAAGTAATAAGAAAAAAAGAGTGTTCCCAGAGCTTGATGCAGTTCAAAGAACCCATTCATCTTTCGAAGCGAAAAAACAAAGAGAGCATCACTCATCTAATATTTGTTCCCCGCTCTAAAAAATTTCGCAATTCAATATTATATCTGGAGTGCTATTGGATTACATGCATCTTCTTTGTATTGGTGTTATGAAATCATTGATCAATTATTGGATACAAGGTCCTAAATTATCGAGGTTACCAGTAACAAAACGGCAACAATTGCAAATGATATTAAAAAATATAAGTAAAGATGTACCTACAGAATTTCAACGAAATAAATTCAATTTGTACGATGAAAGGAACTGGAAAGCCACTCAATATCGTTTCATTTTATTTTATGGAGGTCGTATTTTTTATGAAATTTTATCCAAAAACATGTATCGACACCATCTACTTCTATTTGCCGCTTGCAGAATTTCATGTTCCAAAGAATACGCAGCCCAAGAAATTCATATTGATTATGCGAATCAACTTTTACGAAAATATTTTGAAATACTACCTACTTTCTATGGCAAATCTTTTTAAGTAATGAATTTCCATAATTTAATACATATTGCAGAAGATGATGAACACATGAAGGCACCTCTATCAAGTTACTTAGCATTTTTGTTTGGAAATTATTTAGGCCAATTGAAGTCTCTAATTCGAACTCCGGTAAACCCGATTGGCCAGATTTCTGCACGTATCTCAGAATTGAAGAATAATAGCAACAACAATAATAATAGATGTTAAAAAAAAAATTTTACGATCGCCCACAGCAATTTGAAATCAAAAGATATTACATTTGAACAGATAAACTATAAGAACATAACACTAACAACAAAGCATCCAAATAATACTGTTCAGCTTAATAATGGAATAATTTGCAATATTGAAAAAATATTTTGGAAGAATAAAGACAATGAAAATTTGCAATATTCAAATTATTTCATCGAAGTGTTCGTTTATGACTCATACGAATTATATGAATATCCATGTAAATGGTCATTTCTTGGAATTGTTGGAATAAAACTACCAAAAACAATCAAATATATATGTTCTTTAGAAGATATTTTTGCAAAATACATTAAACTGAAGATTCAAAATGAAATTCATGTAATTACTCAATATTCTATCCTTGTAAAGTTATACACATGTATGTTCGATAAATTCAACGTTCAGGTATACACAGAGTCTACATTCATGCTAGGTTCTATTGACCATAAACATTATCATAAAATTCAAAGCTTATAACCAAGTTTACAATGGAAATTAGGGGTTTTTCCCTTAATTCGATCTCTCATTGATGAAGTCTGGACGGTCGAAAAGTTTTATACAGCACATATACTTTACGCCAATTTTGATGTAGAAAAATATAGTTTCTGAAACCTCTGTTACCTACTACGTTACTGAGCGTTTTCATTTCTCTTCTGCATTTCGAAGTAGCAACAACTATATTTGAGTTCAAGTGTTTAGTTACTATAATGAAGTGAAAGAATTAGTTGCACGTTAGAACAGTTGAAAAAAATTCGTTATCTTTTGGTACAATTTGACGAAAAAAATAAATCTGGTGAACTGCTTACGAAGTTGTACCAACGTCTTGGGTAATATTTGATGAAGACGATGATGATGGTGAACAAAATAAAAAAATTGGATCATGTTATTATCCATTGAAGGAAGATTCCAAACACGTTTTACAATGGATAAAACTTGGAATTAAATCTCACGAAAATTGGGGCTATTACAGCGTAAAAATTTTGTCTGGTTCAAGTAAGTTATTTATGATTTTTTTAATTTTTATATATGCAATTTCATAAAATATTTTTTTTATAATAATTTATTTATTAGGAAAATTCAAAAAAATTATCAAAGGTCGGCTAATTTCTTCTGAAGTAATATATATTGCAATAATTAACCATAGAAAATTAATATGGTTTTTTATAGATAATTTTGAACAAATAAGCAGTAGACTTAAGAGATTATTCGTGCAATCAAATGTTGAAAGTAGCTCAGCATCGGAATTAGGATCTTCAAAAATAAAAAAGTCAAAACCTTCAGAGCCTAAAATTTTGGACGATGGTTCTGCTATAAAGTTGAATAGTGTAACACTATTCCCATCTAAGGACGTTTCAACTGGAGGTATGAATAATTATAATGCACCACTGATTTTATTGTATATAAATATTTTACCAAGTACTTTAATAACCAAAAAAATGTTCCAGTTAACTCAAAGAAAAAGAAGAAAAGTGATAACGATAATAATATAATTTTGAAAAAAAGAAAGCTGAATCCTACTGCTAGCTCTACAAGTATAATTTTGAGTCCACTTAGCGATAGTATTTCTCATATATATATATATATATATTTTTTAAATTGATTCTTTTGTCAATTGTCAAATTGAAAAAATATATATTTTTTTTTTCAGGCGACTCCGAAGTAGGAAATGATGATGGTAACACCTACGTTACAAAAATCGATTTAGAAGTTTTTGCAAAAAAAATTATTGAATCGATGACAGATTTGATTAATAAATCTACTTCAAGTTTAAAATATGACTTCCGTAACAAAATAATGGATATCAAATACACCATGGCCCTCAATTTAGGAATTAATGATAATAACAGTGCCTTACCAGAGGTGAAGTCACTAGGTTACCCCTTGCCAATTGAAAATCTAGAAACATTCCACGATTTTGAGAATTCATTGAAAGATAAAGACAACGAAGCTAAAGTGGTAAGTAAAATACCAAAACATAGGTAACATGTTAATTTTTTTTTTCTTTTAATATAAAATAATTAATTTTCCAGATTGCATTTGTTAATGCACAATTGATATCGTGTACCCGCGAAACATATAAAACGAAGGTATGCGACGTGATAAAAACTTTGATGCATCCGTTAGTTCAATGTTGCTATAGCGGTCAAGGGGGTAATGTGCCGAATAAACAAAAAAAACTTCCATTTAATACGACCTTATTATATAAGCATATTTCAGGTAAATAATTTTTTTACCAATTACGAATATTTAAATGATTACAATTTTTTTTAAATACTGTTACTATCTGCTACTTCAGAGTCTCTGTATAAGCTCCACCAAGTCCCAAGCACTGAGCTTTTACCAAAACTCGGCAAGTGGCTGACTGGAGCTCCTGAACGAGCGTTTGGAAAAAACCGTGGAGCAGAAGAAATGACATAAAATGATCAAAATTAAATATTTTAAATTTAGTTTAATATAATCAAATATTAAATATTGAATGAATATTTAAATAAAAAATTAATATATAATAAATTTTAATCATTATTCTTTTGATTAATTAGCTTAGCCCCCTTTCAATATAATGAATTTTATCAATTATACATTATATATTTTAAATAGATATTATCTCAGTCAGTTAATCGATAATTAATTTCAATAATACAAAAAAATTGCACGTTTGATATAACCGACTGACACTAAAAAATGATATCGATTTGATTAGTAGCTACTAGTGCCAGTATGGCATCAGCTTTAAATCTGAGTTTGACATTGGGAAGTAGTGTCGGTTGAATATCAGATAATTGTGTCGGACCGATATCAGGAAATAATATTCGTGTGACGTCAGCTTTGAGTCTGAGGTTGACATTGGGGAGTAGTGTCGGTTGGATATCAGATAATTGTGTCGGGCCGATATTGGAAAACAATATCAATATGGCATCGGTTCCTATTCTTGGGTTGATATCTGAAAGAAATGTTGGTCTGTTGTTTAATTACTTTGTCGATTTGACACAAAATCCAATGTCGGTCTGGTCTGATCATTTTGTATACCCGTATGATACTAGTTAACCCATACGTGGGGCGTCGATCCGGTATACTATAATTAATCCGACTGTTCACTGACCAGTCCAAAATTTCCACATGTATAACATATATTCCTGTCCACGCTGACTCGAACGTATGAAATGTTTTGAGATCTTCAAAGTAGATTGACATTGATATTGGAAATACTAATGGAAAAGAACATTAACAATTGGTTGTTTTTTTTTTTGATAAAAATTATTCAAAATATATTGATAACAATTTTTGATTGAATTAATTTTGGATAGTTTTTGAATAAAATGTTCTTCAAACTTGAAATTGTAAATGAGTAAAATATCAATAATTTCATCCAAACGCGGAATTTTACATGTTTCATTTGTATGAGAATGGAAAAAAATTCTTCTCCATCAATATTAGTATAAATAAATATACATAAATGTTGGTCGTACGCTGAGATATTTAATATTTAATTTTTTTAATTTTTTGTAATTTTTAATTAAAATTTTTTTTCCCTTATTCTTATTTAAACATATAAATTTATTATAAATATATAAAGATGATGGAGAATATAGTATATATAATCATAAATGTAAATGAGATTCTCATGGAGAGAGAAATTGGATAAATACATTTATACATATAGGACCGTGCACATATACAAAACGTGCAAATATACAAAAAATATATGATATGTAACACACAAATTTGTAATACATATTCATGTGTGTAATTCTTCATCGTATATGCATTGACTATTGATAAATTACGTATATATTCGACAAATATTCGAAATAATTTGGACGGGGGATCCTAAATTTTCTTCAATTGCTCTTTCGAAGGCGAAGAATAAAAAAAAAGCGAAAAGTACAGGAAAGAGCTCTGAGGTAGGGCGAATATATCGACCCCGGTAATTTTTCTGATTTTACATTATCCGTCCTATCTCGATGATGTTTTCAACAATCGTTCCGTTGTTTTGCATGTTTGAGAAAATGCTTTGAATCCGTCGCATCCAGTACACCGTTCAGTTGCGGGAAATATTGAATGAAGCGTGAAAAAAACAAACAATTGGGTAGAGTGCTCTCAAGATTCGTAGAGCCGAATTACTCATCATTTTATACGTAAATATTAGGCATATTGGACTTGAGCGATTGATTTATTTTATCAAGCTCAGAAATCGGTTCGTATGGAATTCACAATGATGAGAGGAAATAAATATATAGCTATTTCTCATTTATTCGAATATCATCAAATATTTTTAACCGATAGATTGGTTATTTTGCATGATTATGGGCAATGCTAGGACGGACTGGAATTGCTTTGGATAATTCAGATCCGATATGTGTTTCAGTCACAAATTCCAATCGAATAATCGACAGAATCAGCTCGCGATCGTCATTTTTTTCTCTATTCGTGATATCGTTTACTTAATACAATTATAGATAGTAAAATTTTTTTAACACAATAATTGCTTTTTTAAAGTCCTTATTGCTGTATGATTTGATCTTATTCGTATTTATTGCTCTTTCGGAAGTCATAAAATATCATAAAAAACAATAATAAAAGTCGTTCAGAGACTTTGCATTTGTTCACTCGTTCACTTATTTCAATTCACAATTATGAATATCACCAATATACTTATTATAATTATATCTATAATATGAGAGGGACGTACACAAATGTACGTCATGTACATTTGAGCAGCGCGCTTCGGCAAACTTCGAACAGGAGACAAGAGCTCACGTTCTATTTTTGGTAAAAAATACAAAATATATAATCATGCATGTGAATTTCACTCTTATAAAAGGTGATTGAATAAGTATATTTATCCATGATTGGAAAGCGCATATACTGAAATTTATATGTATGAAAAATAATTGGGGAAATGTGTAAAATAGAAAAAAAAATTATTTATCGCTCAACTTTATCATTTACAGAGTAAAAAAGACTTAAATTACAAAACAAAGAACAATAATTGCATTTCATTCATTATATATTTCCCCAATTATTATTTATACACCTAAATGTTATGATTGTGCGTTTTCTTATTTCATGTAAGTGTCCCTATTCATTTAGGGGAGCGCGGGGCAATGGGAGCAGTCGGGAAATGGGAGCTATGGTGATTTAACGGAATGTAGGCAAAATCACGTGATTGTAAACACACGGCCGCCTTGGCCAACCTTCGAGAAACTTCGCCTGAGCTGTACGAGCCGTTAGTGTCCTGCGTTCAGTCAGGAGGGACAGTTGTTTGTTATTCGCTGGGTCATATGTTCTTTTTCAATAATTTTGTCTTTATTTTTCTTGAAAAGTAGATTATTTTATTTTTGTTACAATGAATAGTTCGTAGTCACTAATAAAGATCACATTTAAAGTATGTTTAGTTCAACTTTTGCGCAATAATTAGTATTATGGCTTCCATTTCCCATGTGAGCGTGAAATGGGCTCCCATCACCCCAACGTGTCGGGTTATGAGAGCGATTGACTTTTTTTGCAAAATCGTTATTCTACCTTACTCCATGACTGTAATTAATTCTAACTGTGATTAAAACATACCTGAATTATTGTTCTAAGAGTTCCTTATTGAAAATTATAAGAAGGTTAATAAATATGGTTTTTATGAAAGTTTTCCCTTAGTAGGCTCCCATTACCCTACGCTCCCCTACTCTTTATAAAGTATCACGATTATATTTATATGTATAGTTTTTTTCATAATTAAAACATGTAAATAATAACTAATACTAATATATAAAATTGAATTGAGGAATAAAATATATAAATAAGTTTGAATATGATGGTTTTTATATCTGTATATATGTATTTATGTACGTACACATATAAATTGCACGTCCGTGAATCAACGAAACAGCGAGGATGATTTGCACCCATTTATCCACGCGTTACTATATCTATAGCGTTCCACAGTTTTCAATGTGGTGGTGGCATTTTTGGCTAATTCAAATATTATCCACATAATATAATTTTTTTGTATTTCCACTCATTCATACATTCATTCTAGATTTTTAGAATGTTCATATTTATAATTACTATCATTATACTTTTTTTCTATTGTTGCACGCTTTCCTATTATATATAGATGTATTTATTCAATTACTCTTTGCAAGTGGCATATTTACATTAATTATTATTCAGTTTGTATTTTTTATAATTTTTGTGAATGGATAATAAATTTATATGTTTAAATGAGAATAATGAACACAAAAATTTTCAATTGAAAATTAAAAAAATTACAAAAATTGAAAAAAAATTAAATATGTCAACATATGACTACCGATTACATATATTTATTTGTATTGAAATTTATTTTTAAAAAAATTTTTCATTCTAATAGAGAAAGATATATAAATTTTGCGTTCGGATATAACTATGAGTATTTATTTATGAATAAAATATTGAGAAACATTTCATTTTTATATTTATATAATGATGATATTTAATAATATGACTCAAATCATTTCCATTGAAAAAACAAATAATCTATATGTTAATTTCCATTTTCTATTGTCTGTTCAATATCAATGTCAATGTACCTTGATAATCACAAAACATTTTAAACGTCCCATTCCAAGTGGTGCAAGCATATATATTGATGGAATGAGACGAATTTTATGAAAGAAAAGAATTCCTTGTATAATAATTGAAATACAAAAAAAACCATTGATTCGTCTTATACATTATTAAATATACCCCTTTGAAGTATTATTGAAATTACCTAAATTCATGAATTTGTCAGATCAAAGGTGTTCAATTTATTTTTGGCGGCCATTTATAGGTGTGTGTGGGCAAAAACATAAGATCCATGAAAATAAGTTGGTGAAACATGGTTTTACTGACAACTTTTCAGCCTATAAAAAAATGAACAAAAATAATACGGTGTATTTCACACGAGGTAGAAGTGAAACCTTCAACATATGTACAACGCTTGGTAGACAAGAGTAGGAAGGCTACGAAGCACCGCACAAAGAGGAGACAAAGATAATTGGAAACACTGTATATCTGTATTCTATCTCATTCTCTCGCAGGCTAAATCCTATAGATGCATATGTTTGTCTCTTTTTAGTGTCGCTTTCTCGTTTCATCGAATTTCAAATCACAACGGTGCTAAAAAAGTTTTTCGACATCGTTCAACATCGTTCAGCCTCGTTACAGTCGGAGAACGGAGACAGAAATAGATTGTTAGGTCTTATCTTTTCTACGAAGATATCCGAAGCGCGCTGCTCGCATGCGCATGGTTAACATCTATGTACGTTACCCCCTCCCATGCTTGCTACTTCCTGCTAGCATTTACAATTTATCATCACTGACCTATAGCAACTTAAAATTTTATTCTTGCATTGGTTCTAAATATTTGTTTATTTAAACAGAAAAAGTGAACGAATCATATGGTCTATATTTAATGATAATGACTTGAAAAATTTATAAATCGCGACAAAAAAATATGAAAATCCGAAATATTTTTCAAAGTACTGTATTGAAAATATTGGAGTTGTGCTAGTCATGAATTCGTTGTTGCTCATTTGAGTTCAAGAAAAAAAAAAAACAGAAATTGTATCTGATTAAAAGAAGAATTGTATTGAAGGAAATAAATCATGTATGGTTTGTTGTAATTATAAATAATTGATATTATTGACATGTTTCAATCCTCATCTAAAATATAATTATGTTTATTCTGTATATGTCCATATAAATCATGGGCGTTGTTTGATGTACCATTTAAAAAAATTTTCTAAGTATATGAACATATGTATCTATATATACTGAACCAATAAATAATTTTGATCATGTTATAGATATTTCGTCATATAATTTTTTCATTTTATCGATTTATATTAAAATATGTATTGATGATATTTGTAAATATAACATATATTGATAATTGTAAAATCAGTGTAAACTAAAACGTATGCCAGGAAAAACGTTCCAAGCACATATGCCATAATACAACGTTGTAACATAATTAAACAGGAAAAATGTTGAAGCTTCAACTATATTCGTGATTTGAATAATGCAAACAAATGTGTTAGGTTGTACATACTTTTGAAACTTCTGTTTTTGAAACATCTGTTTTACGACAATTTTATGGATAATTCGTTTTCTAACGCTACCTGCATACCGACATTTTTAGTTTCTCTCAAATGAGGGCGTTTTCACGTCGGAGTTTGTCTGTGCCTTTCGTTTCGCCTTGACATCATGATGATTTTAATATTACCATCACACACTTTTAATAAATTTTATTATTATGTATTTGATTTTGTTCAGTAATGTATATTCGAAAAATTAAAAATTTATTTAACGTTTACTACTTTGACTGCCATCAATTTGTTAGGTCATAACCTCAACTCGATAATATGATTTTATGTGGACAAGTTAATGAACTATTGATTGTTATTTCTAAATAATTATTATTCGATCTTTCTTCACTTAACACAATCAAGTAATAGTTTTGACAATATTTAATGAATGAACTATTCACTAAAAATATCACAGCATTAAGTACTATATTTGGAAGATTCATGAATCTTTTTCGACCAAGGTTCAATTGACCCCTTGTGTTTTTATCACGGTAATTAGTATATTAAAAAATATTCCACTATATATCAAATTAAAAATGATAGAATATAGATATATTGAGATATTACAATCAATACTTTATAATTAAATTCAAACATTGGAATATTATTAGATATTATTATGTCGCGAGCTGAAAAAAACGGTTGCATGCCTGTAAACAAAAATTTGATTTTTTCAAAATTGAACAATTATAATGATTTCAACTTTTTGGTTAATTAAGGGTTAACATATTATTACATAATTCTAAGAGGACGTGTTATTTTTTCATTTTTGTCATATTTCTAAGTCGACTGGTTCAATTGACCCCCCTCACCCCTATCGATGTGAAATTTCTCATTCAAATATACATTCATTGTCAATTAATTATATATATGTATTGTGACGGAAACCGCGCGCTCAATAACAGCGATTCACTCGTGGCAATGAATTTCTGGCCTGAAAATAATACACCATAAATGCAGATATTTCCATGATCAATCACCGCCTGGTGATGATGTCGGGCGTCAGATTCCTTCAGGGAATCACTATCCGCGTAAAAATATTTATATTTTATTATATTTTAATGTGTACACATCAATTGCAATGATGTAAACTGAAAATTATTTTTTACTTATTAATAATGAACTTTGAATAAAAAACAATCAGAATACATATAAAAACATGTGATAGAAATACTGACATTGATTGAAGTGGTCGCTTATTAAAATCTGTCTCTGGTGACATATGTTAAGTGCAACATAATTTTCTTTTTCCATTCTCAAATTTTGTGCAGCATTTGTCCATTTTTCACTATTTTCATTCATGAAAATATTTTTAATGCGCGAGTAATTAATAACGCCTCATGGAAAATTGTTCTACTGATATATCGCCATCTAAAAAATTATTCAACTCCTTGTTTTTACAATATCATTTATGCTATAGGACGTGTCTTCTGTATGCAAACTGTCAACTTCTGCATATTCTTTAATCGTTACTAATGCCTTTATAAAAGTCATCCATAGATCAGCTGAATCTTCACTTCTGTTATTGTCAGAATCATTCCTGATGATAGTTATACCGAAATCATCTTTCATAAAATATTTTTTCAGAATAAAGTGTATGGAATATCATTCTGTTTCTTGTATCCAAGTTATTGCTTGGGAAACATTTACGCATTTTTCGAATTGTTAAGCGTTTTCGCAAACGTTTGTTAATGTTACTAAATGTTTCAACTTTAAATTTTGATATTTTATTTCAAAATTCTTAACAACGCTTCGGTCACGTGGTTGCAAAATTGAAGTACAGTTTACAGTACAGTTTGTTCAAATGTTTCCCAATTCAATGTTGAGATGCGAGGCAGCGTTGTTCACAAAATCTAGTTTTATCAACATTCTTCCGAGTCGAAATTTAGCGTGTCTATAGCATATCCAGGTTCTCTTCTG
Source organism: Dinocampus coccinellae (assembly GCA_963920625.1). Classification (NCBI taxonomy): domain Eukaryota; kingdom Metazoa; phylum Arthropoda; class Insecta; order Hymenoptera; family Braconidae; genus Dinocampus; species Dinocampus coccinellae. The sequence continues at coordinate 11,961,356 of OY987185.1, read as the reverse complement.
CGTGTCGATAGAATGCCCAGGTTCTCTTTAGCGTGTCAATCAGATATCCAGATTCTCTTTAGCGCACCAATAGCACATCAAATGCTTAACTTTCAATTTTACTTTGAAATACCGTTTCAATAGTTCATCAAAATTATCAATATTTTGAAAACACCATGGGGTTTCATCGAGTCATCAAAGTTTTCAAACTTTTAAAATAATTATACTTAAATATCATAACAAAAATAGTAACATTTATTTTTAAAATAAAATGGAAATTATTTATTTATTAAATAAAAATTCATATCAATTTTATAAAGTTTTCACGAAATATTTATACTATAATGTACACACATGTACTATTATTCAGGAATTTATTGAGACGAGAAAATAAATCTCTTGAAATTCAAAAATATATTTATTCCAATTCTTTACTTTTTACAGGACAAATGACATAATTTTGCTTATTTTCATTCATGTAAATACATACATTTAAAAGTTTTTCGATAGAAACAATTATATTATACTGCACATACTACACCGTCGTACCCTCAGCAAATTTCCCATGCATCTCCTATGAACAATCATCAACCGTATCCTCAACAAAACTTTCAAACTCCTGTGTACAACTCAAATAACACAAATGATAATCCATTTTATTATCCTTTTTAGAATTCCTTCTGAAAATCAAACAATGAATTTCAATCCGGTCCCTAATCCATCGCCTTCAACAAATAACAATTATAACGATGTAGGTAATGAATCACCAAATGCATCACAATCGTCATAGACATGAATGCATGATATTTTATTGTTTTTCTTTATTACCCCTCCATCTACGCCGTGCATCCGATCAACTCCAGTCCCATTAATGAAATCTGGCATAATTTTTGATTTTTGATGAAATATACAATTGTTTCGAAAATATTACATTATCAAACGAAAATAAATTCATCATATGAATAAGTGAAAAAAAAGTTTGAATGAAGATGTGATGTGAAAAGAATTTTTTTTTCTTTTTTTTTCTGTTCTCGTGCAATCTTGTCATTATTGAGTAATGAATTATTGGTGAATTTTAATAAATGATGAATTTAAAATATCAAAAACTGAATTATTATTATTATTATTATTGTTATAGACACAAAAATAATTGGCGTTTGTTCATATGGGCGGGTATGTGTTTAAGTGTGGATACATTTGTATAATCATGTCTTTTATAATATAACATTTTCATTTATACTTGTATGTACACGAATGGCGTGTTGGGTAGCGTGTCAATCTCTTCACTTACCGTCCAAGGATCCTTGGTTCGAGTCTCACCATCTAACATTTCTATTTCTTCAGATTTATGTTTAATTTTAAACTTTCTATTACCTTTCAGATTTCCAACATAATATACATAATATAAGTGCACTACTGATTCAAATTATTCAATGTAAACCAACAGTAATCAAATAAGTTGCAATACATATACAACTCGTGTTTGATTGATGCATGTGTTCTTTTTGATTTTTTTGTTTGTGGGATACTCAATAGCATTTCCAATTCATCAAAAATAGCATATCAATAACGTTTCGAACGTCGGAAAAAGCCAGTAAGTAGACGCTCGAAACGCTACTGAAACGCTAAATACCATTGAGCCAACTATCCTTAAGGTTATCGTAGCGTATTCAAAAATTTCATAGAATGTTGATGCATTTTTGATGAGCTAAATTTCGACTCGGGCTGTCTTTCATAGGATAATCGAGCACAAATAAGAAATATCGCACGGCGCATCCGAAATCTTTCCAACTATCGATTCGAAGCCCGAAAATTTATCATACTTAATTCTTTAGCAACTATTTTGGCTTTTTCCTGCAGTATTCGTTTTGATACAAGGAGATTATCTACGTGAGTTCGATAAAACTCAAAATTCAAAATTCAATAATTCGATAAAATTCAAAAACTCTCTTGACTATGTTCGGTCTATAGTTCATTTTTGAAAACAATTGTATTGTTATTTCCATTTGCTTGAATTGATTTTTCCAGCTCATGTTGACCAATTACTTCGATTTTTTCCGAGAATCTATGTTCGAAGTTCGAAACAAATTCAGAAACTAGAATTAAATCACCAATTTTTCACTTATCTATACAATTAGGGAGCTATGAGATTGCAGTAATACGTATAAACTAGTCTGAGCTAATGAAGAACTCATCAAGAGTATTTTCTTATGAAATTTGATTAACAACTTTTCTAAGAATTACTTTTTCGAAAAATTAATTATAGAGAATTCCAGGATCCTACCTCCTAATTTATTTTAATAAATTGTTTAAATGATTGATATTATTGAAAATCGATTCGAATTATTACAGAATTCTATGAATAAAACCGTATGAAGACGCATACCATGATCAAGCGGGAGTATATAAAGCAAAATAAAGTTCATAGTAGCTGTCATTCGCTGGCGATCGTCGACTATATTTGAAATGAAGTAAAAAGAATAACCGTTCCATAACTGAATAACTATCTTCATACTTTTCGTTCCATTTCCGTTTTTACTTATATGCCTGTATTATTAATTTTTGATTGCCAATAAGATCCAAATAGCCAAAAAATATGTGAAGAATTTCACATCAATTCATAATAATTTATTTACAGAATACAAATATTTACATTGTTATTTACAATTTCATGAAAGACGGAGCTATATGCAATTTTTGTTCAAAATTTAGTTCGACTAGCAGTTCCTAAACACGATTGCTGTTGATGGGCATATTTTTCATATAAAATCATATCTTTTGGACTGGGTATGAGTCCCCCAACCTGAAAAAGAATCAATTCACAATCGAGTTTATACATCAATTGAATCAAAAAAAAAATCTAAACATGAAAATAGGTAAAATACTTGACCTTTCCACGTTGAACGTACTGTTCATAAATGCTTATGCTCAAGTTTTCAACAATAGGCAATATAATTTTTAAGGGTGGCGTATCAGGGAATGCCACTTGCTGTACGATTTTCGATTTAATAACCGAATGATCTCGTAAATGCGTCGCATTTTTATCAATCATGACGTATCTTTTATAAAGAACAAGATCGTGGCGTTTTGGGTTTTCTGGCTCCATTCCGTAAACTTTACGCATCGATGGGAATATTTTTTCAAATGTAATTGATTCATTCAGATCCTTAGAGGACATTAGTTGTAAATCATTCATCAATTGAAAAGGCGAATCTTCGTCATTAGAACTCGTATCTGCACTTGAGCTTGCGCTTGATGCGGTGCTACTTGTACTACTTTGACCAGTCATTGACGGATTTGTCATGTTGACACGTTTGCTTCCTGTTTCTTCTCTTCTACGACCCGGACGAACACGCACGGCAAATGGACTAAAGTTAGTTGTAAAATGCGGCATAAAATCCCGCACTGAATGACTTATTCGATGAGCAAACATTTCAGGAAGTGGTAATAATTCATACAATCGTTGATAATCCGAATAAATATCAATCATTTCTTCCTGTGCATCTTGAACTTGTATCATTTCACAACAACTTTTTTCTATCTCATCATAAGCGTATGGTAAACATGTCAAAATATTTTTATCCCACCATTGAGTTAATAATTTTGTTTTACGGGTATATTGACATGCCGGTTTGTGATGCAAATAGTAATCGGTTAAATATTCCCAAATAGCTGGCCTACCCTCTTCTGGAATAAATAGTCCAAGAAATAAATTTATTGTATGTTGCTTTTCTTGATCGCTGAATGTATTGCTGTAATATCGACTGAGTGTTTGCATTATGTCATTACCTTGACTAGTCCATGGTGCAGTTTTACGATAAGTTTGTATTCGATGAACTAATTGCGAACCGCCGTATTGCAGTGCTAATGTATCACCGTGATCTTCATATAATTCTTCCAACATTCGCACACAGTCCGAATCGAATTCTAATTTAGGTAAACTCAACACTCCCAATGCACATAATTGATAGCCTAATGCACATTTACCAATTGCAAATTGTGCTGTATTAGTACGGTCCAAACAATCAACACAATTAGTACGTATTATTCCAGTTTGTAATGTTCCTTTACTGACAAATAATTCTCCAATTTTATTATCGTCAACTATTACTCCATCGATATTTGTATTTGTATTTGTATTTTCGTATTTTATATTGAAATGATTACGACAACTTACGTTGTTGATGAGATTTGTGGAATCTTGCATATTCCAAGTATTACTATCGTTTCGATAAAGTTTTCGTGTACTTCTAATATTAGTAAATAATTTTGTTTGACTGTAATATACCTCCTGCGATTGAAATATTCCCGTTTTCATTACGGCATTGTTAGCTATATTTGCCAATTTACTCATAACTTTTGCTTTTTTTCCTATATTCATCCGCGCCATATCAAAACTTTTATATTGAATGTGATGTTCAGGAGATAAAAATTGATTGAGATATTTAACAGCACCATTCAATTCCTCGCTCAATATACTTTCGTGTTTTTTTTTCTCACGTTTTTTAACAAGATTTAATATTATTATAGGTGAACCATAACGTTTTAATAATTGATTAAAATGTGCACCAGCAGTTTCGAGAAATGGATCTGCGAGATCACATGAAATTGTGGGTTTTGGCACCATTTTACTGATATCTTGACTCCAATGTCCTGGCACAGACCCCCGCATTTGTACGAAAGCACTGAAGCGTCCATTGTGTAATGAACTCACAGCTGAATCATGAACAATTTGTTCCGTTTCAACTTCATTAGCAACATCACCATCTAAATTCGCACCACGTTTCAAAAATCTTGTACCAGCATATTTATTACTACGCCTCGCAATCAATGTGATGTAAATCGATTTACCGAAAATACTAACATTTGACTGCCCAATAAACCCATGGGTTACGTAAAAAATCCAATCAGGATGTAAATATTTTTCTACTGGTAACAATAAGTGACTATTCCATACAAAACGTCGATGTGGAATACATCGTACTCCGTAATCAATATTACGATCACCATAACAATTTTTCTCCCGGCTATTTCTTTGTGCCCACATGTTCAAAAAATTATCGGTGTGGGTCAAATGTACTGAATCCATTTTATTGCTAGTTGTTTCATGTTCTCTTTCAATATTTGTCTCGTATTCTATATGTTTTGGTGGTGCTAAATTATTTTGTAATGTATGAGTGAGATCATATGAATAACTGAAGTAAAAATTACTACTCAAGTCGATACTTTGAAACATTTTTACATAACGCTGTTCATCTGGATGAAATATTCGTACGGTATCATTAGGTATATAAATCATTGTTGTATCCTCAATTTTATAGATTGTATGGTGACCAATTACTGCGATTCGTCGACGTTTTGTCACTAAAATTATGTAGTATCCCTCAAGAAATCGAACAAATCCTGAAATGATTTAAACTTCGATGAATACATTTATTTCGCAATTCGCATTCAATCTAATCTATCTCTAATCCTTATTTTTTTTGTCTTCCCATTTTGTTTCATAAGATTAGTTTTGTATTGATGTAATTTTTTTTCGGATTTATACTGAGTATATATTACATGATATTGCAAATTCGTGTAAAAAAATCATTTCCATTATTCACCTAAAAATGAAATAAAGGCAAAATAGACTGAATAGACAAAATAGTGTATCTAAATCGAAATATGTACATAAATTCGACTTTGCTTTCATGTATTCATTTGCGTCAACTCCTTGTTTAAAAACCTTACCGTCAAGTCCAAACACTGGTATTAATCATAGAAAATAATTTTTTTGCCACATTGATTTACCTCTTGATCTGGTTCTATATATTTATTTATCGTGCAATTATCATCATTATCATCCAATACTAAATTATTACTTTTGTTACCTTTTATTATAGAGCAAGTAGATATTACAGATATAATAAAAAAATTTCAATAATAATTCAGGATTCAATAATTATAGCAAACACAAACAGATGATAAATGAAAAATATACAAATATATCCGAGCTATCTCCATAATATCCGACGGAATGTTATGAATACAATAATTTTGTTTATTACCGAAAATTCCAAATGCTGACACGATTCTTGCAACACCTCCAGTTTTATTCCGTTGACCCGATTTACTTCGATTACCCATATCAATCATATTAACAAGATCACCTATTTCATCTTGGGAATATTCCATTTTATCATCAACAACAATCAATTCCTTTGGCTCCATTCTATCAATTTTCAAAACTCGAAAACGAGTCAATGTATTATTCGATCCCATCAAATAAAATTTCTAAGAAAATAATAAATACATGAATAATATAATTTTATATCGAAACAAAAAAAAAATTTATGTTAACAAACACAAAATTACTTATAATGAATATCACATACCGATTTTGTTTCATATAGTGCAATTTTTTGAATTGAAGAAATAATAGGATGAAAAATAATATTCGGTTTCATTTTTTCAGCCATTTGAGCACTTATTATTTGAGAGATAATTAATGAATGACGATTTCTTTTTGTTCAAAAATATTCAAATATTATTTTCAAGTATATATTTATTTTCATATCACGTCATCGTCAATTCTATATATTTATACAAATTTAGGGATGTTTATAAAATTACAATCGAGATACAGATATCCATAGACAATGCACTTATATTAGGTTGTTCGGAAAGTCGTTTCGTTTTTTTTTTGCGGAAATGAAAGACAAAAAAAACGAAATGACTTTCCGAACAACCCAGTAGATGAAATATAACACCTGTAATATTTCCGTTTATTTATTGGGAAGCAGAGATTAAGGCGAAACAAAAGGCACAGCCAAACTCCGACGTGAAAACGCCCTCATTTGAGAGAAACTAAAAATGTCGGTATGCAGGTAGCGTTAGAAAACGAATTATCCATAAAATTGTCGTAAAACAGATTTCAAGTCGTACCAACATGGTATAAGCAAAAAACTATTGACAAGTAATTAGCTATCGGACGGAACGCGGCGGCTATAGCCGCCATCTTCTCAGTTTTATACAGTTTTGAATGAATCAATGAAAAAATGTAATTATCATTAAAATGAAAAATAAATATTAGTAACATGAAAAATATACGGATGTTCAATAAATTTAATGAATTTGATCATATTCATATCATTTCACAATAATTTTTTTTGTTGAATTGCAAAATATAATGGGACTTGGTGGTGCGAGAAACGCCGTCTGGCTATATGAAACGATATTTATAAGAAATTTGAATTTCAAAAATGTCAAAGAAAACGTAACTTTCAAATTTATTGAACAAAAAAAAAAACGAAGAATTTTAGATAGAAGTTTCAAAAGTATGTACAACCTAACACATTTGTTTGCATTATTCAAATCACGAATATAGTTGTAGCTTCAACATTTTTCCTGTTTAATTATGTTACAACGTTGTATTATGGCATATGTGCTTGGAACGTTTTTCCTGGCATACGTTTTAGTTTACACTGATTTTACAATTATCAATATATGTTATATTTACAAATATCATCAATACATATTTTAATATAAATCGATAAAATGAAAAAATTATATGACGAAATATCTATAACATGATCAAAATTATTTATTGGTTCAGTATATATAGATACATATGTTCATATACTTAGAAAATTTTTTTAAATGGTACATCAAACAACGCCCATGATTTATATGGACATATACAGAATAAACATAATTATATTTTAGATGAGGATTGAAACATGTCAATAATATCGATTATTTATAATTACAACAAACCATACATGATTTATTTCCTTCAATACAATTCTTCTTTTAATCAGATACAATTTCTGTTTTTTTTTTTTCTTGAACTCAAATGAGCAACAACGAATTCATGACTAGCACAACTCCAATATTTTCAATACAGTACTTTGAAAAATATTTCGGATTTTCATATTTTTTTGTCGCGATTTATAAATTTTTCAAGTCATTATCATTAAATATAGACCATATGATTCGTTCACTTTTTCTGTTTAAATAAACAAATATTTAGAACCAATGCAAGAATAAAATTTTAAGTTGCTATAGGTCAGTGATGATAAATTGTAAATGCTAGCAGGAAGTAGCAAGCATGGGAGGGGGTAACGTACATAGATGTTAACCATGCGCATGCGAGCAGCGCGCTTCGGATATCTTCGTAGAAAAGATAAGACCTAACAATCTATTTCTGTCTCCGTTCTCCGACTGTAACGAGGCTGAACGATGTTGAACGATGTCGAAAAACTTTTTTAGCACCGTTGTGATTTGAAATTCGATGAAACGAGAAAGCGACACTAAAAAGAGACAAACATATGCATCTATAGGATTTAGCCTGCGAGAGAATGAGATAGAATACAGATATACAGTGTTTCCAATTATCTTTGTCTCCTCTTTGTGCGGTGCTTCGTAGCCTTCCTACTCTTGTCTACCAAGCGTTGTACATATGTTGAAGGTTTCACTTCTACCTCGTGTGAAATACACCGTATTATTTTTGTTCATTTTTTTATAGGCTGAAAAGTTGTCAGTAAAACCATGTTTCACCAACTTATTTTCATGGATCTTATGTTTTTGCCCACACACACCTATAAATGGCCGCCAAAAATAAATTGAACACCTTTGATCTGACAAATTCATGAATTTAGGTAATTTCAATAATACTTCAAAGGGGTATATTTAATAATGTATAAGACGAATCAATGGTTTTTTTTGTATTTCAATTATTATACAAGGAATTCTTTTCTTTCATAAAATTCGTCTCATTCCATCAATATATATGCTTGCACCACTTGGAATGGGACGTTTAAAATGTTTTGTGATTATCAAGGTACATTGACATTGATATTGAACAGACAATAGAAAATGGAAATTAACATATAGATTATTTGTTTTTTCAATGGAAATGATTTGAGTCATATTATTAAATATCATCATTATATAAATATAAAAATGAAATGTTTCTCAATATTTTATTCATAAATAAATACTCATAGTTATATCCGAACGCAAAATTTATATATCTTTCTCTATTAGAATGAAAAATTTTTTTAAAAATAAATTTCAATACAAATAAATATATGTAATCGGTAGTCATATGTTGACATATTTAATTTTTTTTCAATTTTTGTAATTTTTTTAATTTTCAATTGAAAATTTTTGTGTTCATTATTCTCATTTAAACATATAAATTTATTATCCATTCACAAAAATTATAAAAAATACAAACTGAATAATAATTAATGTAAATATGCCACTTGCAAAGAGTAATTGAATAAATACATCTATATATAATAGGAAAGCGTGCAACAATAGAAAAAAAGTATAATGATAGTAATTATAAATATGAACATTCTAAAAATCTAGAATGAATGTATGAATGAGTGGAAATACAAAAAAATTATATTATGTGGATAATATTTGAATTAGCCAAAAATGCCACCACCACATTGAAAACTGTGGAACGCTATAGATATAGTAACGCGTGGATAAATGGGTGCAAATCATCCTCGCTGTTTCGTTGATTCACGGACGTGCAATTTATATGTGTACGTACATAAATACATATATACAGATATAAAAACCATCATATTCAAACTTATTTATATATTTTATTCCTCAATTCAATTTTATATATTAGTATTAGTTATTATTTACATGTTTTAATTATGAAAAAAACTATACATATAAATATAATCGTGATACTTTATAAAGAGTAGGGGAGCGTAGGGTAATGGGAGCCTACTAAAGGAAAACTCTCATAAAAACCATATTTATTAACCTTCTTATAATTTTCAATAAGGAACTCTTAGAACAATAATTCAGGTATGTTTTAATCACAGTTAGAATTAATTACAGTCATGGAGTAAGGTAGAATAACGATTTTGCAAAAAAAGTCAATCGCTCTCATAACCCGACACGTTGGGGTGATGGGAGCCCATTTCACGCTCACATGGGAAATGGAAGCCATAATACTAATTATTGCGCAAAAGTTGAACTAAACATACTTTAAATGTGATCTTTATTAGTGACTACGAACTATTCATTGTAACAAAAATAAAATAATCTACTTTTCAAGAAAAATAAAGACAAAATTATTGAAAAAGAACATATGACCCAGCGAATAACAAACAACTGTCCCTCCTGACTGAACGCAGGACCGGTGATGTTCGTCCGAAGACGCCAGCAGCAAGCAGCAAGGGTGGAGGGGGTAACTCACACAAGTACAGGCCGTGTACGTGTGAACAGCACGCTTCGGCTAGCTTCGGGCAGTAGAAGAGAGCAGACAATATATTTCTGTCGCTTTTCTCCGAACTGAAACGAAACTAAACGACGTAGAACGATGTCGATGCCGGCTAGAGGGCTAAGAAATTGTCGGTAAAATTATTTATATATAGTTTTACCGACACATTAATATGAAAGAGATGGTTTTACCGACACATTTTAATGAATGACCGCCAAAAATATTTAAAATTTTCAGCGTATAATACAAAAAAAAACATTTTTCCTTCAGTTATGAATATTAAACTTTGCTATATATAAATTTGTATACACAATTCTTATTTTCACTGAAATTAAAAAGCATGTAGTTAATTCATGAAAATTTAATTCAAACATAGATATATGATTATTGGATGTATATATAACTAAGACATATGTTGGATATGAAAGAACACTTTGCATCGAATTTGAAATACTATCTATTATTTTACTTATATCTAGATCGTGAGAAAATATATTTAATCGAATTTTTTAATATAAAAAATTGTAAAGATTTGTAATGCTATATCAAAATAGAATTACATACTACATAAATCTGACGTAAATAAAATATATTTGTTGCAGTATAACAAGGACAATTATTCTGGAGGATAGCTATTAATTGTTCATAATTATTAATGAACGATTATAGATACGTATTAAAATATAAAATGATAGTGTATAGATATTATTTGAAATGGCGCAAAAAATTGCTGCTGAAGTGAAAACTCTCGAGTGCTATGAATGTAGCAGCGCGTATAACAGTGGGCGCGAATGAAATTTGCCACATTTCATCAACACTTGGACATACTATCCATCTATGTATATATATATGTCGAATCAATAATAACAAATTACTTCGCACTGTTACGTCTTGGGCGACGTCACTCAGCTGCTGATAAAAACAATTTTATGAGTAGGTTCTACCCAGGAAATTCAAAGGAGAAGTTGGTATTTCACAATAAACGTTACACTTTTATTTCTGATGTATTCCTGAGTATGATGGTGAGTTTAGGTACGGGTGAAATATTAAATAATATCATATCGAGTAATAAGCACTCAGGTAGACGACCCCAAATGTTGTCCACTGAGTTTCTTGACATACAACGGAGGAATTGATTGTAATGCTAAGAATGATGATGAAAATGACGATTTTTTATATTCTATATTGCTCAATAAGAATTCGTGTCACAAACAATTAAAAAATTTATACAGCATCGCAAGTTTTTCAAGTTATTCTTCGCAAGCAGATAAGTGATAATAATATTCGTTGTCAAGAGATTACCCGAGTCGAAATTTTCAACTTGCGCTCGCCTTCTTCAACTTCAATTTTTGTTTACTTAATCATAAAATAAATTTTTCTGTTTAAATCCGCCTGATATGAAATACATGTGTTTTCAACTTACTTTCAACTTCAAACTATACCGTTTTTGCACAAAATGCATAGTTTGAAGTTGAAAATAAGTTGAAATCATATGTCTTTTATACCTGGAAGATTTATTATTAGGGTTCAATAGATGTTTATGGATGTACCTTTTCTCTTTACCTGCATATATATATGTAATAATTTTGCAGTTCCTACTATACTGTTCACTCAGGAGAGGGGATACAGACTGCATGCGACGTATATTGAGATGAAAACAAAAAAAAATTTCCGGCACATATCTGATCAATATTCTCTAATATTCATCTTTAATTATGTACAAAATTTATTATACATGCAATTACATTTAGTTTATTTTATATCGAACAGAAATATCATATGGTTATTTAAATTAACATAATACTAAATTAAAGCTGAAAAAGAGAAAATATAAATTAAATTTGAGGTAATGGCAGCGGGACTCGAACCTGGGACCTTTGAAATCGGAGACGTAAACGCACTGAATGAGCCACTAGTCATTCTTGTCGTTAATACATTTACTTCCCATAACTTTTTTTTGTTGATTTATTCATTTATTTTTAAATTTTCTTTTCTTATTGAAAATTTTCAGGTGAATGAAAAACATATTTCTACATAAATAGAAATTTTATATATCTTAATTTTAATTATAGTATATAAAGAATATCATAATAAATGAAAAAAAAATAAAATGAAATATAGAAAATATAATTGAATAAAATAAAAATCAAATTTACAAAAAAAAAAGCGAAGTAAACGAATAATAATAAGAAAACAAATAAAATAATTAAAATATAAAATGAAATATAATATATCAAAAAATAATAAAAAAAATAAAATTTCAATATGAATATTGTATTTATTAACAAAATTATTAAACAAAAAAATTTACATTATACATATTACAATACATGTTTTTTTTAAATCTATGAGGTTTCATAATCATTAAACGAAATTTTATCTATTTATTAATTTAATTGATTAATCGGATGTAACGGGATATAAACAAAAAAAGATTTCTTTTCAATTTGATATGAATAAATGAATATTATAATTGTGTGTAATGATGAAGTGGCGGTGGATATGGTGATGTTGTCGTATTGATGGTATTGGAGTGTGGTGGATATGGTGATGGTGTTGTATTCAGGGTATTGGAGTGTGGTGGATATGGTGATGGTGTTGTATTGATGGTATTGGAGTGTAGTGGATATGGTGATGGTGTTGTATTGATGGTATTGGAGTATGGTAGATATGGTGATGGTGTTGTATTGAGGGTATTGGAGTGTGCTGGGTATAGCGATGATGTTAATTTCTGTGTTATATTTTATTAAAAGTAATAATAATTGTATTTGTGTTGATGATTATGATTGTGATTCAGCATTACATTATGCAGTTATTCGTAAATATTCAGCTGAAAGGGTTTTCACTATTAGCATCAATAATATTCAAATCCAATTGCCTTGGTTATATAAATGTTGTGACACCGGCGAAACAATATTAATACCAATCAAGCAATTACTATCTATATGTATTTATATGATGATTGACGAACATATATATATTGAAACTATTTTAAATGTAAAAGAATTAGAATAAGTAATATTTTATTTGTAAAATAAATTGTAAATAAAAATAGTAATAATTATAATAACATAGAATAAAAATATATATTATAAAAACAAAAAAATTTTAACAATAATTTATGCAATCATTGTTAAAAAAATACTTTTATAAACATTAATTTATAATTTATAGAGAAAATTTATCAAGAAAAAAATAATAATTTATAAACTATATATATATATATATATATAATATACATGTACCCGAGATGAAATTTTCGAGCGTTGAAATGGCGTTATGACCGTTGATGAGCGTTGGAAACCTCTGATCGCAAGTCTAAATGCGTTGATCTGGCGTTATGACCGCCTCAGATGAAATATTCGAGCGTTGAATTGGCGTTATAACCTCTGCTGAGCGTTGGAAACCTCTGATTGCAGGTCTAAATGCGTTGATCTGGCGTTATGACCTGTACTGAGCGTTCGAAACCTTTTTCGGAAGGATTTAACCGGTCGGGTGTCATAAAAGATCATAAAAAAAAAATATAATAACAATCGTTCACGAACTTAAGAAAATTTTGACAAGATATCGGAACATAGATAAATTTGATGAAATAAAAATTTCTCAGTTTACTCAATAAATAATCCATTCTTTTATAAATAAATGAAAATGTATTGACATCAATTATATTTAAATTATTTGTTATTGTACATTCATATATACGAGTGAAATTGATATTTTCTACACTAAATTTTGGTATAACATTACATTTTTTTATAACAGCAGAGTATTTCACTATACAACTATCTTTGCAATATGATTCACATGCACAATCAGATATTTAAATAAAACAATGTATAAATCCAAATTCCTTGACAGCATTATAATAATATTGTTATATGATGAGTCGCTTTTTGTGATTCTGTGATATGATTCTAATGTATGTAGTATTCCAGATTTTATTAAACGATTGAAAATACAAATATTTGTTCCACCAATATTTAATGTATTTATTGCATTCAAGACTATCGGATGAATTTGTGTTTTTTTATTGAGAATACCAATGGCACGTAGTTTTGATGAGATGATATAAGATTTATATTTCTCTCGTGGGTTATTAAGCTTATGAAGTAATTCATAGACTGCATCGTCCGGATAATTTTCAAAGAATTTTCATACCATTCTGAATGAAGTAAAAATAAAAACATTTTCTACACTATGTCTTGGCAGCTCAACGGTAGCGTTCATGCTTCATCACTAGAGGATCCAGTGTTCGGATCCCGTCGCAAATTAAAAATTTTTTCAAATTGTATTTAATGTAAAATTTTCTTTATTTTCAGATACCTGGTTTAAATAATAAATGTATATCCTTAATATTATCATGTTAAATATATCTTCATAAATTTCAGCTATATAAATTGTACAACAGCACAAATATCTATTCATTGCAATATTATACTGTACTTGCCCTTATATAGGTATATTAATAAATTTTTTTGAATTCTTGTTACTATACGTTATTTTCATAAATTAATATGAAAAACAATTTATATATAATTAATAATTTTGACAACGTTACATATCGAAACACGTATGTAAATTATATGCTCCTGAGTATATACGAATGCGTTTATAACCTCTGGATATAACGTCATTTCCAGAGTGACAATAAAAATACAAATGCGTTGATAACCTCTGCTAATGGCACTGAGCAGAGCTGTTTTGCAGAGCTATATTGTATACAAAATATCCAAATTTTTCATCTGGGGTATACATACACATATATAATGCCCACTGCTTCACTGCTAACCCAACAGTGTAGTAGTGGGGGTTAGTTGGGTACGGTAGCAGTGGGGATAGCTTACATAGAACAATTTTACAACGAGTAATAAACTTTATTGGTTGTACGTTGAATATGTTGAAGAAGTTGAAAAAAGTTGAAAATAAGTTGAAATTTGGGTTGATAATCAATAGAAATTCTTCATTTCAACATTGGTAAGCTGAAGAAATTGAAAAAAGTTGAAAATAAGTTGAAATTTGGGTCGATAATCCGCAAAAACAAAAGAAATAAGTTGAAGAAGGTGAGCGCAAGTTGAAAATTTCGACTCGGGTACTATTGTGAATCATCTTGTCTTTAATTTTACTTCAAATTTATTATTCTTCTTTTCGGTTATGTTCCTGAATCAAGTTATAAGATCTTCCACAATAATGAATTCTTCACACTTTTTTTGATTCATATCATGAAGTATATCAATTATCACAATATATAAGTGGCATTTAAATTTATAGAAATATACAAATGGTTTTCAAATTTTCTTTCTGTAAATTTGATAATTACCCTAGCCAAATCTATTCTTACAATTTTTACCCCCAATTATTGTTTTGACCCTCCACTATTGGAAAAATAGGTTGAGACAAATTTTCGAATACATTTTTATACCAATGTTGATATATATATATATATATATATATATAATTGTATAAAAAAATTTTTTCCTACTTGTATATGTGCATACTTGTATGAATATCGTGTATTCGTATATACTATTTAAATGTATGATTCACAATTGTTTTTGGATGACGTAGTGTGCTATCATCATTATTTGCTGGTTGCTTTGACAGAAATTCGAAAAATAATATATATATTGACAGAACATCTAAGCATTTACAAAAGTATAGAGATTCTTTTGTGATTTAAAGGAAAAAATTGACCAACAACGATCTCAAACATTAATTCCTTGACTTATTTTATTGATCATGAAATAATTATTAACAACTATGAATATATATCGTTATTGGAATTGAACCCATATTTTGTGCTCAGAAGTTATGCACCTAAAGCATATAACCGAAATTCACATAGCTAAACAAAAAATAAACAATTGCCTGCATATAATGATTTCCACAAGTGCTATATAAAAATATTTATGTTGAAATGATTAAAAATGAAAAAAAAAAAAAAAAAAAGCTCGGGGCAGGGACTATACCTAATCCATTCACGTAGAATGCATACACTTAAGATAGGGATCATGAGATATGATTTTGAAAATAATTTAAAATTTATAAATGAGTAATATTTCTCCATTCAATTGAGCGGAATATCGAATAATATTCTTCAATAGATATTAATTTTTCAAGTATGAACAAATATTGTAGGTAAAAATAAACGTTTCAGGTATACGGTACAATTAGTAAGGTCCCTCGACACCACGGGGTCAAGTTTCATAATTGTGTGCACGTTTTATTCGGAAATAGTAATAGGAAAGAGAGAGAAAGAAGCATATAAAGATATATATTTCTGTTTTTGCATGTATATATACATATGAAAATGTAATTTTTTCCATATTTGGATTTGTGTATATTAGTATATACTGTAGTAATGGATGATGTCCAATTATGGTGGTGCGAAGTAAATTGTTATTATTGATTCGACATATATATATACATAGATGGATAGTATGTCTAAGTGTTGATGAAATGTGGCAAATTTTATTCGCGCCTACTGTTATACGCGCTGCTACATTCAGAGCACTCGAGAGTTTACAATTCAGCAGCAATTTTTTGCGCCATTTCAAATAATATCTATACACTATCATTTTATATTTTAACGCGTATCTATAATCCTTCATTAATAATTATAAACAATAAATAGCTATTCTCCAGAATAATTGTCCTTGTTATACTGCAACAAATATATTTTATTTATGTCAGATTTATGTAGTATGTAATCCTATTTTGATATAGCATTACAAATCTTCACAATTTTTTATATTAAAAAATTCGATTAAATATATTTTCTCACGATCTAGATATGAGTAAAATAATAGATAGTATTTCAAATTCGATGCAAAGGGTTCTATCATATCCATCATATGTCTTAGTTATATATACATTCAATAATCATATATCTATGTTTGAATTAAATTTTCATGAATTAACTACATGCTTTTCAATTTCAGTGAGAATAATGAATGTGTATACAAATTTATATATAGCAAAGTTTAATATTCATAACTGAAGGAAAAATGTTTTTTTTTGTATTATACGCTGAAAATTTTAAATATTTTTGGCGGTCATTCATTAAAATGTGTCGGTAAAACCATCTCTTTCATATTAATGTGTCGGTAAAACTATATAAAAATAATTTTACCGACAAATTCTTAGCCCTCTAGCTGGCATTGACATCGTTCAACGTCGTTTAGTTTCGTTTCAGTTCGGAGAAAAGCGACAGAAATATATTGTCTGTTCTCTTTTACTGTCCGAAGCTAGCCGAAGCATGCTGTTCACACGTACACGGCCTGTACTTGTGTGAGTTACCCCCTCCACCCTTGCTGCTTGCTGCTGGCGTCTTCGGACGAACATCACTGCGCAGGACACTAACGGCTCGTACAGCTCAGGCGAAGTTTCTCGAAGGTTGGCCAAGGCGGCCGTGTGTTTACAATCACGTGATTTTGCCTACATTCCGTTAAATCACCATAGCTCCCATTTCCCGACTGCTCCCATTGCCCCGCGCTCCCCTAAATGAATAGGGACACTTACATGAAATAAGAAAACGCACAATCATAACATTTAGGTGTATAAATAATAATTGGGGAAATATATAATGAATGAAATGCAATTATTGTTCTTTGTTTTGTAATTTAAGTCTTTTTTACTCTGTAAATGATAAAGTTGAGCGATAAATAATTTTTTTTTCTATTTTACACATTTCCCCAATTATTTTTCATACATATAAATTTCAGTATATGCGCTTTCCAATCATGGATAAATATACTTATTCAATCACCTTTTATAAGAGTGAAATTCACATGCATGATTATATATTTTGTATTTTTTACCAAAAATAGAACGTGAGCTCTTGTCTCCTGTTCGAAGTTTGCCGAAGCGCGCTGCTCAAATGTACATGACGTACATTTGTGTACGTCCCTCTCATATTATAGATATAATTATAATAAGTATATTGGTGATATTCATAATTGTGAATTGAAATAAGTGAACGAGTGAACAAATGCAAAGTCTCTGAACGACTTTTATTATTGTTTTTTATGATATTTTATGACTTCCGAAAGAGCAATAAATACGAATAAGATCAAATCATACAGCAATAAGGACTTTAAAAAAGCAATTATTGTGTTAAAAAAATTTTACTATCTATAATTGTATTAAGTAAACGATATCACGAATAGAGAAAAAAATGACGATCGCGAGCTGATTCTGTCGATTATTCGATTGGAATTTGTGACTGAAACACATATCGGATCTGAATTATCCAAAGCAATTCCAGTCCGTCCTAGCATTGCCCATAATCATGCAAAATAACCAATCTATCGGTTAAAAATATTTGATGATATTCGAATAAATGAGAAATAGCTATATATTTATTTCCTCTCATCATTGTGAATTCCATACGAACCGATTTCTGAGCTTGATAAAATAAATCAATCGCTCAAGTCCAATATGCCTAATATTTACGTATAAAATGATGAGTAATTCGGCTCTACGAATCTTGAGAGCACTCTACCCAATTGTTTGTCATTTTCAACGCTCTATTCAATACTTTTCACAACAGAACGGTATACTGGATGCGACGGAAGCATTTTCTCATCGATAAAAATGTAACGTTCAATATGCGAAACAACGGAATGATTATTGATGACATCATCGAGATAATACAGACAATGTGAAATCAAAAAAAATCATCGGGATTGAAATATTCGCCCTACCTCAGAGCTCTCCAGGCCACTTACTTTTCAATCTTCCTTTTCGGAAAAGCAAGTTGAAGGTAATTCTCTTTGAAGGAAATTTAGGGTACACAAATTATTTCGAATATCTTCCGAATATATACATAATTTATTGATAAATAATGTATATGCGATGGAATGTTACACATACGGATATGTATCACAAATCTGTGTATTACATATCATATATGTTTCGTATATTATACATAATTAAAATTCGACATTACGCATAACCGATAAGATTTTTGGCCTACGGTGGGATTTAAACCCGAATCCTCGGATCTGCTGATAATGTAAGTATGCAAGAAAAAGAAACAGTCAACGATGACCATTAGCACAATGTACACGTTTTATTGTGTTTTTGTCGTTCTATGACTTCTCGAGTCGAAATTTTTAGCCGGAACTTTGCCCCTTACAACCTACATTTATTGCCCTGAGGATTAAAGACAATTTTTATTGCACTGAACTACATGATAATTTCTTGGCTCCAGAGCTGATTTTCAACATCTGAGGTGGTTCTTATTTTCTTTTTTTCCACTTTGAAGTTGGATATCGGTCGGAGGACAAATATGTACCAAAAAGACAAATATGACACCCTTTTTCCTAGGTAGCTGAAATTTATGGAATTCAGGGAGGGTCGAATACTCACGGGTTGTGGGTACATTTTTCTTTCGCATATCAAATTTTTTAAAAGATGGCCAGAAATAATTATTTGCTATAGCGAAAATGATTGCGGATCAAAAAGATAATAAGCGTGCGCTCTATTGCAAGAAGGTGACTATCAATGTATGTAACGCTTTCATTGATAAATAAGCGAAATTCGAGAAGAAAAAAAATTTATAATTATCACATATTTCACGCAATTAATTATTGTTATATATGTGTACTTGTTACTGTAATTTATTAGAATTAACTTTATATTGAATTATTAATTCTTAATCAGGTGTCATAATTTTATATAGGAGACCTGGAAAATAATTTGAAAATCAGACATTATACATTAAACATTAAAAGAAATCTAGAAAAACAGAATATTAGTTGAGGATACTCGAACCTAAAACCCTCGAACTGCATTTTAAGAAACAGGCACGCAAACCAATACGCCATCCATGTCCATATAATTTCAAAATTTAATAGTGAATAGTAAAACATATAATTATTTTTTTTCAATTATCACATATTTATATAATTTATTGATTAATGATTTCAACTTTAAAATTTATTGAATAAAAAATTAATGAAAAATTTATAAAGAAATCTATACAATTATCGATATAATATTCAAATCAAATAAATATAAATAATAATTATTGTATATGTGTGTAATTTTTCATTTAAATATACATTGATTCTCTACAAATTGTATATAATTTATATAGAGTCATGATATATACAATTGTATTTATATATCACGACTTACTCATATGTATATGTATTAAACTTTTTCAAAAAAATCGACTATTTTTGTTCCCCGTGACGTCAAACAATATGCGTCTCTGTACTTTCCCTTTGCGAGTGGTCATATAAATAGTAATCAACGCTTTGTGTTCAATGATTTCTTAGTCTATCCAAGAGAGAGATCTCCAAAAACGATTTTACACGAACCGTCGGTGCTTTTTTATACCCGCGACCGCACCTGCCTGTACGCGAGAGAGGCCGCGACGCGAGCCCTCTCGTCCTTTTTAGCTAAACTATTTCTATTGCATTGTCCCTGCATCCCTTCCACGCGGACATGCTGGAAACATGTGTAAAAAAGTGCTGTATCCCTATCTTTTTCTTCTTCTCTCGCGTTCTCTTTTTCTTCTTACCCCCTCCCTACCAGCCGACGGGAGTGGCCTTTGCCTATGAGTCCCGTGCCTTGTGACCCTTTTCTTGCTACCTGCTTTCCTGATACCACGGTTAGTGACGTTCGTCACAACAGATTGATATTATGTATATAAAAGAATTATTTCCTGTGTCGCTTGGCATTCATTTGAGCGCCCAGTGTGGTCATATTTAGCGACATTTCTACCATATTTTGAATGTTTCCGCGAAAACTTCTCCACATACCAATATGTAACTGAGTTCATCTTTTATGCTGAAACCATTGAATAAAGAAGGAAAGGAAGGAATGATAGTCTTCGATGATATTGCTTGAGAGGGGACAAGAAGTAGCCATCTTGGGAAACCTTCTTTGACTCATTATTTGTTTATTATTGTCGAAGGTTACATTTGTAAAAATGGTTAGCTCTGTCGCATGTGGTTGTACTCGGACTAAAAAAAACGAGGGATCAGAATATTACGTTTCATCGGTAAGTTTATTTTTATTACAAATATCCAATGTAAAATAATCATAAACATAACCTAACCTAATCTACCACCCATTGGCGTAGGCATTGAATTAAGAATTATTTTTATTTGGTCAATACTCCAGTGTCCTATCTACGTGTTATTTATTATTCAATTTCGAAATACTCAGTCTCCTTTTAGGCATGGTCTTTTTAAATTATTATTGAAGATATCAAATATGATATTATCGTCAATTTTTCAGTTTTCCTCGTGATAAAAAACGAGCCATGGAATGGTCAAAGATCGTAAATAAGGAAAATTTCGAAATAAAACCATACATACTGATTTGTTCCAATTTCACTGAAGATTGTTTTGACCGAACTTCTCCCAATGTGGTTAGATTACGAGAAAATGCTATACCAAAGATAGCAATAACTCGAACGAAATATGTAAGTAAATTATATCAAATAGAAGACACTCCTTAGACACTTTCATTGAAATTATTTAATAATGCAAGGTGAATGTCTTTATTCAAGTTAGAAGTGATTCCGAGCTATAATTTATGAAGTATTTATATTTATATCTTTGTAGGTTCGTACTTTCAATCCAGCCATTTCTGAACACATACCTGAGCTTGAATCAACTAGCATATGTCATGAACAAATAACTCCAACAGAAATAGCTTCTGGATCAAGTAACAAAGAAGAATTCATAAAAAAAAAATTAAAAAAAGAAATTGATGATCTGAAAAAACAAAACCTTCTGAAGTCCATGAAAATTCGAAAACTACAAAAGATAGTATGGAAGCAAAAAAAAAATTATAAATTCTCTCAAGCTGATGTTAATAGAACTGCAAGAAAAAAATTTAATCCTTGAGGAACAGTTCATAGCAATATTTTATCACTTTGGTGAAAGTAAAGATATAATCGAAAGATTCTTTCGCAAAAGTATAGGCAAACCAATTCAAGAAGAATAAATGAATTTGGTTTCAAGAAGGCAGCGAGTGAAGAAAATATCGAACAGATCATAGAGTTTTTTGAAATATTTAATGCTTATATTTCAAATTTAAAACTTAAAAATGGTTGTTTGTTTTAGATTCCAAAAGAAAGACAGGATTTGTAGGATTATTGTCTGGAATAGACTCCATTATTAAAATATATAGAAAGTTTGTTGTCAAACAAAAAAAATTGAAATATATACCTGTTTACAAATGTTCTCAGGATCATATAGAGCTCTTCTTTGGAGCCATCAGGTCAAAAGGTGGGTATAACAATAACCCCACATGCCGACAGTTCACTTCAGCATATAAAAAGATACTGGTGCATACTGAAATTCGCGATGGAGGAGCAGGCAATTGTATTCCACTAGAGCAGATAAATATATTGAGTGTGACCTCATATAGTGAGGCTCCAGAGGAAGTTATAAATGAAAGCGTCCTCCTACGAGAAGAGCATCCGGAAGAAGATTATGGTTCATTCTTGTGTGACCATGATTATGTATTTATTTTCAGTAATACTTCGCCATACCAAAAAGAAGTCATTACATACATAGCTGGTTTTGTGGTGTTTAAATTAGAGAGGAAGTTGCAATGCGAAGGATGTATTTCTGTATTATATGGGGATGCTGAAGATTTTCTCACGTCTCTCATAAATTATAAAACTAAAGGCTAGTTGAAGTATCCTAGTGCTGATATAATCAAAATATGTTTACTTGCAGAGAAATTCATTAAGTTTCAAAGAAACTCTGGCAACATTAAAATTGATAAGAGTAGAATCATTATGACGGTATTAAATCATTTTAGAGAACAAGAATTGTTTTCTACAATGAAACCACATGATGATTCACCTTTTGAAAGTCATAAAATATTACTTATGAAAAGTGTATGTAATATTTATGTCAGCACTAGGATAAATTTCATATGTAAAAACTATACGACGAGTGTGGAGAGGATAAGAAATGTTCACACAAAGCTGAATTTTTTATTATTACCCGATATATTCATAAAGAAAATGAACGTTAACATCGAATCAAATATTAATGTCATTTGGTTTTCATCCTGCTGAGTATGAAAGTATATTTTATTTCACGTACCTATCATACTGTAATTTTTAGAAAATATCGGATACATACAGCTAATTATGTTTTTCGTTTGTCCATTTCATTTTTATTGTATTCAAGTTTATAATTCCAATTGTTCCCAGATACTTATCCCCATATTCAATAATTAATATGAAATGTGGTCTAAAATTCGGGAGTATTCCAAACTCTTCAATATTATATCTCAAAAGAAACTCATTTTGGATATGATAATAAAAACATAACTACTTAGGGCCAATGACCTAGATGCAAGTCTAATAGATAATAAAAATTATATTATTCCTTCAGAAATTTGTACTATTGCCTTCTTTCACGTAACGAAAATTGATGCTACGACACTGAAAAACGGAAATTGGCAGCCAAATTGGTAGACCTTCGCGGTCACCCTCATATTTCTCTAATGCTCCTTCCTTTCCTTCTTTATTCAATGGCTGGAACATAATCGCATTATTGATTCTTTAGATTCAATTTCGAACCGTGAGTCATTTATAGAGTATTGAGTTAATTTTTCCAGAGGTATATAAGTTTAAAAATTATTTCGGATAATTGTCTGATCATTACCATTTATAATTATGACAATATTACTTCAACTAATTTTATATGATGTTCATTATATTCTTTATTATTTTTACAGGAAATATTCATTGAATAAATAATAGTGATTATAATAAATTTTATATGACATATGCTACTTACGTTCCAAATTAATTCATTAAATTTCTTTCAGTACATCAACTAATAATTTTTTTATTCATAGATTTTTACACATAATGATGTTTTTCTTCAACCTTCTATATGTGGAGATTAACAAAAATTATATGCTGTGATTTTTAAATGAATTAAAAATGATTATAACATTGTTTACAATCAATACAAGAAATAAAAGGGCGCCTTTCGAACATCATATTTGTTGATTTGCGATTGTAATGGCATTCAAATTCTAATACATGATATCATATTATCATAGCGAAGTTATATCCAGTTGAATGAGGTAATCTCTACGTTATCAATTTGGATAGTCAATGTACCCAACATCGTAATGATCTTGTTTGTGTGTAGTCCTAATGGTTCTCAGATTGAGCGATTTTCATGATTTCCCTAGGATAGGGATTTCATAATTCTATAGAATTTATTTCGTTTCTGTAATATATTTATTTATCTGCACATAAATTCACTAGATATATTTACATTTATTTAACACTATGAAGTTATACGATTACTACTTGTTTTATGCAAGGTAAATATTATATGAAAGGTACAAAATCTGTTTATCAGAATAGATGCGTAACTGCTACAGCTGAAGCGAATGCGTATCCGTTGTCGGTTGAATCAAGATGCCCAATTGTTCTCGGTTTTTCTGTAGTGGATGTTGTAGTCTACAACTTGTAGAGCTGTGGTCACGATCTGGTTTCATTTTCTCTTGCTAGTTGGCGTGGCGATAGCGTTGTTTAGTTATTTGTTTGTAGAGGCATGGTGGTGCTGCGATGTCGCACCAATTCAATCCATCGCATCATCATCTATCAAAAAATCCAGCAACTAAATTTCGACTCTGTTTTGCTGCAATGACGTCATTTTACTTACACAACATGTATGCAGAATTCTCATAGTAACTATTCGTTGGCATATGATGCTAAATTTGATTTTCGTGGATTCATTTATACTCGTGCATATAACGAAAGATGCGCTACGAAACTTTTTTCTCAATATCTGCTGTAAATCGTCTCATATCAAGAATTCCTACTTTGATTGACGTCACGCGATGGTAAAAAATCTGCAGTTTTGCAATTTTTTTTCGATTTTCACCAAAATCACCAAAAAAAAAAGCGCATTTTACGGATGTCTATTTCAATTCTGTAGAAGGATTTTTCATTCAATGCAAGAAAAAGGGGTGAAAAATGCTTAAAAAAATTTGGAAATTCCGTCGGTAAGAAAGCTGACTCCAGTTTCGCCTTAGCTTTGTTATAGGCATCGAAATTTATGGTTGTCAGAAATACCGCTGGACGCTTTTCGCTTTTTTGTTGACGATTGTTCCCCGTGAGCATTGCACATCTCCCCTTTAGTCTCTGTTACAGCAAAAAATTTCATTGTCAATCTGACGTTGATGTTTCTTCAAACATGCTACTTGTATACAGTATGTTGTGATACACTATTTTCGGAATCATTTGCATTTTTTCCGTATTTTATAATGTGCCCTACTTTTAAAATTATTTCATCTAGAAAATTTCGGCGAGTGGGGTGTATATGATCCCAAGCATAAATTCATTTTATTAATGCACGGAGCATAATAAGTACTAGTATTATGAAATTTAATTCCGCCATTTGGGTTCAATCTCCTCCCATTCTTCACTTCGTAATATACGCACCCTTACGGTTTCCATATTAGTTTAGGCCTCACTCCTGTGGCGCCACATTTCATTTGAACACGAAAAAAAATATCATTTCCAATAAAAAATGGCGGAAAATTTTGGACGAGTATAACTGAATTAGAATGAGAATAGAGAAGAAAAAGTTCAAAAATTAATTTTTTTCTAATTCATCTGCTTCATATATTAGTACGTGAAGAAATGTCGAATGCATTTCATATTATAATCAATTATTAAATGTGACTAATTCACATGATCTTTTGTAATTCAATATTTCTAACAGATAAATTTTTTATCAATATCATAGTATAAATAATTTGTAAAAAATAGTTACATTATGCAGCATGATATTTCGAGTCAAAGCCGGCGATAAAAAAAAATTAATATTGGATTTAATAATCTTTACTGAATCGATCATCATGACCATAGCCTTTATTTCCTTCATTTCGATACGATCGTTGATGTTCAAAATTCCGACTTTTTTGTTCGTGATTGTCGATTGCACCAGAACCGCGAATGGCTCGTGGAACCGAACACATTGGACGTCCACCGTGTTCGCCCCGAGGTGGGAAGTTCTTTGGATTGTTTTTCTTAGATTTTGGCGCTACTTTCATCAATATTCCAGGTTCAGTAGAACCTTTGTCTACTGAGATCTCTAAATAAATAAATCAAAAATTAATGTTCAAAATTACTTGAAATATTATTTTTCATTTTCTGATACTATTGCAAATATAAGTGATAAATCACCTTGTAATTCTGAATTGGTGATGACTAATAAATTTTCAGCACTTCGCTGCATTTCCAATAATGTTGCCTGACCCAATCGATTGACGTAAAATTTTTGTAAATCACCAGAAAGTGGCATAAATTTTTGTGTATATAAATCAATCATTAACAATAACATTCCACGTGACCGCGTACTCAAGTTACGTGTTGCTAATACTTCTCTCGCATAAATAAATAATTCTGACAATCCATTCGTTGATGCGGTAAAGAGAGCTCTACCATTAATTGCAACCTGAAAAAATATTTATAAAATGATTTGAAACAGTGACTTTATTTAGGATTACAAAAAATACCTGTGTAGCCGCTAACTCAATTTCATCCTCGCCGGCTGATTCTAATAACATTTGTAAACAAACCACCAGGGGCGTTTCGAGACAATGCAATGATCCATTATCGAATCGCAATCGATGAAAAACTTCGCCAAAAAAAAATACCATATTGATAAATCGAATGGGATTTTTTTTGTTCAACTCGTCTCTTTCTAATTCAATAAAACAAAAGACAAAACGAAAGTATTGTAATACCAACTAACTAATATATAACAGTTGAAAAAAAATATAGATTAATCTTACGATTATATAATTTTTGTAAACAAGTCATAAATAGCGACAAAGAATTTGTTTTATTGGCGAATGTCAAAATTAATTTGACTGCAAATGCTGTGTCGTCCAAAGCTAATTCACAAAATTTGATCAAGTGGCTAAAAGTACCGAAAAAAACACAATACGTTAGTAATCAATTTCACACACTTCCATATCATTCATTGAAATATAAACTCTATAAATAATACATTACGTTATATCCTCCTTTGAAGCGTCTTGTTTGATAAGATTCGCAACAGGACTTGTTAGACTCATGATAGATTCAATATCATTGATATCTAATTTATTGATTCGTTCAAACCACTCGTCGTTTTCAATTACTACAAGTGGTGATGGATTTCCCGGTCTTCGCAGACCATCAGAACTGTCCTGTAGATTTTTTCCCCACCCTCTGCCTCTTCCAGCTGTTGTCGCTGTCATTTGGAACTAGTGATTGAAATCTATTGAAAATCATTAGTGCTATTAAAATACATAATTATGTACTAAAGCTAAATGAAATTATTGAAAAATATGATTATTTACTGATTATCCAACTGATTACGTATTGGACATTATCTACCATCAATTTTTTTGTGAATACATACAATTTATACGATAAAGAAAAAGTTGGCGGTAATGAGACTTACTGCCGGTTTTGCTGAATGGCAATAAATATAAATGATAGTGTAAATGATTGACTACTCGTTCGTTTCCGTACAATTATGCCATTGCCTTTTCTAATTAGATCCGGTGTTAACTGATGCACTAAAGAAGACAAATGAAAAAAAGATAATATATGTACTTATAACCCTCTCTACTGTCTATAAAATCTCTATAACAAGAGAAAGTGAGCGACTGGAAGTGGTTGCAGAGAGAAATTTTCTCCGGCAGTTTTATAAAATGGCTTTAACCTCAAATTTCACGATCCAAGTGGCGGGTGATTCAAATGATCCACGTTCATGAACATATTTTTATTGCAGTATTGAGATCGAATTAATAAATTTGAATTTATATGGGATTTTTTGTTAACCATTGGTGCATCATATTGTTTTGTCAGTGTCATTTATATAATTTATTTGATTAAAATTTAATAAATTGAATATACAAATGAATTATGCTTGTAATTTTATAATGTGCGTATGCGCCTGACATGTGTTTCGTGCATATAGGCTAAATTTGTTAGGCGATTAATGTGTTGTGATAGGCTTATACATCAGTAAAGAAGTTGAAATTTGTATTCAAATTTGAATATCTCATAAACTATTAATAATTCGACGTAAACACTTTACGTCGAATTATCCTCGCAGATTTCCTTCCCCAAACTTTATTTTTCTGGTGATAAATGAGATATTCAAATCTGAATACCGTAAGAAAATTTTTTTGGCGGTATTTTTATAAACAATAACAAAAAAAGTTGATGAATAATAGAGTTAGAGCTTTGGGTAAAAGCTCAAATTATTTATTGTTTGAAAGAGGTCAAAAAAAAACCTGAAGTGTCCATGTCTTATCTCCAATAGTTTTAAAATAATTTTAATAATAATGATGAAAAATTAGAAGGAAATGTCGAACTTAAAAACAGAAAGATATTTAAAATTACAATATTTAAATTATCTAAAAAATAAAAAAAATTTTTTTTATGAAACAATCGTTTAAACGACATATGGTTGTTTTTATTTTTTTTTTTGTAGTATTTGAAAAAAATTATAACGAAACAATTCATTTGTTTACAACAAATTGTTTATTAAATAAACAAATGTCATATGAATAAAAAATTTTTTTTTCAGAGCATGAAAGGGCAATAGGAATTACGATTAAAAAAAAATGGTTCCTCAACATTAATATTTAGCAACTGAAAAAAAAAGTTAATTAACAAATGTGTTTTAAAACAATAAAAAAATTTTTTACGAAACGATTTTTTTCTTGGAAATCATCTTTTCTATTGATAATAAGAACACAAAAAAAATTTGAACTGTCTCATAAACAATGCTTTTGTTTATAACAATTATTTAAATAATAAGAGTAAAAAGTTATAAAAATATTTTTTATACTACTTTAATGATAAAAAAACGAACAAATAAGAATATTTGAAAAAAAAAAAAATTTTTTCATCGCTTTTTTGCATTTTGCATTTTTTTAATCTCTTACATTGTTAATAACAAAATGGAAAATCAAAATTTTTCAATTTTTTTGACGGGGATTTTTTCTAAAGTTTTTCAATGATAGCTCGAAGAAGTGAAAAAAAATTAAGGTTCTTAGTTTGACAATTATCAGGTTTTTTATGTAAATTTGATATTTGTAGAAATGAGTTAATTAACAAAAGTATATCTAATAAAAAAAATTACGGAAAAAATTTTTTTCCAACGGATTTGCATTTATTCATGTATTCAGAAGGTATGTAAATTTTTTTATTTCTTAACATTGATATTCAATAGGTTAAAAATATTTTTGTTGTTAAAATGTCCGAATCGGTCATCGCGCGCGAAATCACATCACCCGCTTTTAACGCTATTTTCACCTCGAAATCAAAATTATTAAAATTAGTGGTAGAGTTCCAGGAGGTTGGACTTTTTTTTAGGAAATTTCCTGCTCTTTAAGGATCTATTTTTGAATTTCGGATATCTACAACACTTTCCGAGATATTTGCAAAAAACCAAACCCCCTCTTTTCTGTTCATTAAATTGTTTATAAATTTTGTAATTTTTACCCCAACCTTTTCATTCGTTTCGAAAAATTTCTAAATATAATTCCGAATCTAATGACACCTTAATCATAATTTTACGACCACTAGACGAGGTTTCCCCAAAAAGGTGCTTGTTGACTAGACTAATTGTACGAGGCTAGCCGAAGCGCGCTGCTCGCATGTGCATGGCTAACATTTATGTAAGTTATCCCTTCCATTCATGTTACTTGCTGCTAACATCCAAAATTTATCATCACTGACTTATAGCAACCTAAAATTTTATTCTGGCATTGGTTGCAAGTATTAGCTTGTTTAAACAAAAAAAGTGAACGAATCATATGGTCTATATTTGACGATGATGATTTGAAATAGTTATGAATTGCGACAAAAAAATATGAAAATCCGAAATATTTTTCAAAGTACTGTATTGAAAATATTGGAGTTGTGCTAGTCATAAATGTGGTGTTGTTCATTTCAATTCAAGAAAAAAGAATAACAGGAATTGTATTTGATTAAAAAAATGATTGTATTGAAGGAAATAAATTACGTAAACATAAATAGTATGTTGAAATCATAAATAATTGATATTATTGAGTCATGTTTCAATTCCCATCAAAAATATAATTATGTTTATTCTGTCTATAAGTCCATGCATATCATGGGCGTTGTTTGATGTACCATTTTAAACATTTTTTTTTGAGTATATGAACATATATATATATATATATACTAAACCAATGAATTATTTTGATTATGTTATGGATATTTCATCATATAATTATTCTATCTTATCGATTTATATCAAAATACGTATTAATGATATATGTAAATATTACGTATATTGAAAATTGTCAAATCTGTGTAAACTAAAACTCATGCAAGTGAGAAAATTACAAACCACATATGCCATAAAACAACCTTGCAACACAATTAAACAGACAAAATGTTGAAACTCCAACATAACTATATTCGTGACTCGAGTGATGCAAACATATGTATTCGGTTGTACATACTTTCGGAACTTCTATCTAAAATCCTTCGTATTTTTGTTGAATAAATTTGAAAATCACAAATTTCTTTACACATTTTTAAAATTCAAATTTCTCAAAAATGTTGTTTTATATAGCCAGATAGCGTTTCGTGCACCACCAGTTCCCATTATATTTTGCTTTTTTTTGTTTATACATTATGAATTTAAATCAGTTTTATAAATTAATGAAGAAAAAATAAGAAAAAGAAAAGGTCGTAGACAAAGTGTTGTGTGGGATGAGGTGAGAGTATGTAATTGTAACAATTCAATGGATCGCATAACATTGGGAGTGTGTACTACGTGTTTAACTTGGGTATTGACAGTAGTGGTAGTGGTAGTGGTAATTGTAGTGTAGAGTAGCGCTCAGTCACGGATGACACGTGAGGACGAATGATGCGCAAGAGCTTTTGGGTTGCGCAAATAGAGTAACAAGTGAGTGGGTAAAGCAGCGTTGCCATGACGACAGGCGAACCATGAGTCGCGCGCGGAGATGGTGGTGTAGTGGAGAAGTGATTCTGCTACTTGAGTCAACGATAGTCAATTCTTCTCTACGTAATAAACTCGTTTTTTTCTTCTTCGTTTCTTCTTCTTTGGCCACCCAATCCAATACACGAGTTCGACCTGGTGGTTATATACTACGACGTCGGTAACCTTATAATTCACCTTATTCTACACGCGTAGAATATTTTTTTATTTTTCTATTGTTTCTATTCTCGTTTCGTTCCTTTAAAATTTTCTCTTGCCTCACACGTCATTTATTTGTCGTATTTCCTATTTATTTCTTCATTTGTTATGTCGTATATATCAATGTACATATTTAAAAAAAAAAAAATTTATAAATTGCATGTGAGAAATTTTCATTTTATTATTTATTTATTTATTAATTTTTTGAAAAAATAAATCTCGTGGAAATATATTCTAATATTTTGATGGTAAAAATAAAATTTTAAAAACATATATTATTTCATGAATTTAGAAATACACACGCAAAATGTATATATATACTAGCGGTCCCGACAGACGTTGTCCTGTACACATGTGATATAGGTATCTCAAATTTGAAAGTTTATTGAAAGGACCATCAGGTGAAAATTTTTACTGAGACGTTATTATACCATCAAACGTCATTACAATTGAATAAAAATATAAATTTGGTTAGAACTTTATAACAGAAACAGAGTGAATGACACAAAGCCAGTTGTCTATGACACAAAAACAAAACATTGCTGAATCTACTCTAGCGCCTACTGATCGCAGCGCTTACTATTGGGATACTTCGATCGCAGCGCTGTCTGATTTTGGGAAAAATATTTTGGATTGCCGTCGTCAAGCACCGCAGAGTTATTTTTTACGGCTTTATCTTCAACCTGCGATATCTCCTGAAATATTTATTGAAATCGAATGATGTAAAGGGCATCTTTGTACTAAATTAAATGCTTGTGATGGAGAACGTATTCATTCGGATGAGAATCAACACTATATTCATGAAAACACCCTTTGAAATAATGCTTTTTTTTGGCAAAAATTTTATTGCAATAAAAGGGTAATAGTATGTTAACCGTGAGAGATAGACATATGCTGTCGCGGACTTTTTTGTAGAACTATTAAAGAGCTACATTTTCGTCACACATTATTTCGATGTACGTCTTACGGTTTTTGCAGCGTTCGCGACAATAGCTGATAATTCCTGATTTTTTTACATTTTTTAAGTTGTACTACTTATCTTCGGAATTTTCTAGTGGAAAATATAGCCTATGTCACTCGAGGATGATATAGTTTTCTGAGGGTGAAAAAATTTCTGAAATCGGTCCAGTAGTTTTTCAGTTATCTCAAAAAAATACAAATTTTTCTCTTTAAATTGTTAAAAAAATGAAATAAACATATTCTAGTAGACTGAATTGTGAATCTAAACCATCCTCGAGCTCAGAGGAATACAACAAAAAAAATTTCATCAAAATCGGTCCAGCCGTTTAGGAGTATGATTACAAAGGTTCTGACGGACGATTTTTGTATACACCGTGTCCCAGAATCACTAGTCCAACCGAATCGTGAAGAAAGATATGGTGATGCTGATCACGATGCATAGTCATAACGTACCTACATCTGGATTCGTTTACGAGATATTCATGAATAAAGTTTATATTCATTAACCAATCGGGGCGCGAGAAAGTAGATCATACAGAGGTGGGCGTGCTTACATTATTGTATGAAAAATGATAAAATGTATGTACCGACTCAGAATAAGCATAATTACGGTCGGTAATGATTTGGGTCTGCAGGTAATTTTCGGTAGTAGAGGGCCTTGCACATTATTTCTTCATTTATTTTACAGAAATAGTAAGGCTGTAATATTTAGGTTTCTACTCGAATTTTTCTACCTGTCATTCATTAAATATTTTTAAATAAAATTTTCCATGTCCGAGTTGGCTTAGTGCGCTAAAGCGTTTCACTAGCCACCAGGCGGGATCGAAGTAGGTTCGATTCTAGTAATCGGCTTTTTTTTTTAATCTATATATATTTGTATTTTTATTTAAAAAAATGGCAAAAGATTCTGCTACGTATCGCCGAATAGATATCCACACCCGTTATGTACACAATCGACATTCTTTTCAGAGTTCCACATTAACTTAAAATTATTTGGGATCAATAGTTCTTGTAAAATATGCATGATTTATTGAATGAGTTATATTTTTTTATTTATAAAATTTTCAAATGAAAATTATGCGATGGAAGAGAAAAGACTACGTATCAAGTCTAATCGCAAGGCATTTTCATTTATTTCATGTGTACACGAATACTGAAGGACAAATATTTATAACATTTTTTTCTTAATATTGTGCTATAAAGACTTGTACGTCAATAATAGAGAATTGATTCACGCGGCATTTAAATTCAATATTTTACAAATATAAAATGGAGAAATGATATTTGTAATCCATGAAGGAGCAGGTAGCATGTCCCGAAACTGATAATTACTTTAATAATAATATTTATATCAATACATAATTATTTGATGAGAATAATTTTCATGAATGAAATAATGTTTATTTCTCATAATGAATATATGAGAAATATGCAAAAAAATTTAGAATGGAAATTATTGAAGAATAAAGAATTTTATTTCACAAAAGTAATAATTTTGATTTTCTCAAGTCCGTTGTGACATGAAACCAAAGTCTCATAAATAAAAATTCACAAACAGATTATTATCAAAGATGTTTAAATGGTTATTGCCCCCTTGTTACCTGTCCTTTTCGTACTACAGCGGGATTTTCCCCCATTGTGAATTTTATTTGTTGACTATTTTTTTTCATATTGTAATATAACATCATGAATTTGAGAAAAAAAAAAGGAATTTTCACTGTTGCAGAGAGTTTGTGATTCCCAAAACAGTCCATTATATCTTTCATGCCTTCAATTTAACAACATATTCATCTTTTTTTTTTTTTTTTTTTTCTTCCTTTATTCTTTAACTACACAACTGTAATTTTTCCACAAATCAAAAATGATATGAAATTATTTGATATGCATTTTTTAATAGAATTCCTTTTCTTTGCATTGGTATCGGAATAATTTTATATTGGTCTTGAAGGCGATGAAAAAAATTTGGGATCGTATACCTGGCACCGAAACGCTAGAAATATTTTCAAGTCGTTTTGACTATAATCTCATTATTATAATTCGAATGCTCGACAGAAAAATCGAATGTTTTTGAATTGTAATAGAATATTTGTGAATATTCGCAAAACACCATTTAATACGTAATGAAAAATAAATATACATTCGTATCTTATTCTATGATAATTATATTTATTAATAAAAAAATTAAAAAATGAATCATTTTGCAAAATGTCAAGTATGAAAAAAATTATGAATTATTGCATCACTTTCATGTATTTGTTATGATGAATAAGATTCCTTCATTCATGAAAACTATTTTTACTAAATAATTATCTGTTGATAAAAATATTATACAAGTAACCGTTTATTTTGGGACCGGCTACCTGCACTTCCATGGCTTACAAATATATTTTCTTCATTTTCGGTCTGTGAAATATTGAATTTAAATGACGAGTAAATTAATTTTCTATTATTGACATACGAGTCTTCATTATGCAATATGAAACATAACAAAAAAAAAACGTTTTAATTGTTCATACATGAAGTTATAAATGAAAACCACTTCTATTACACATTAAGTTTCATGAAAAAATTGATCATGATAAAATGGATGAACAATTAAAACGTTTTTTTTTTGTTATGTTTCATATTGCATAATGAAGACTCGTATGTCAATAATAGAAAATTAATTTACTCGTCATTTAAATTCAATATTTCACAGACCGAAAATGAAGAAAATATATTTGTAAGCCATGGAAGTGCAGGTAGCCGGTCCCAAAATAAACGGTTACTTGTATAATATTTTTATCAACAGATAATTATTTAGTAAAAATAGTTTTCATGAATGAAGGAATCTTATTCATCATAACAAATACATGAAAGTGATGCAATAATTCATAATTTTTTTCATACTTGACATTTTGCAAAATGATTCATTTTTTAATTTTTTTATTAATAAATATAATTATCATAGAATAAGATACGAATGTATATTTATTTTTCATTACGTATT